>PKML01009694.1:56314-124138 GCA_002933935.1 Eutrema yunnanense | reverse complement strand
TGTGGAACAACCATTAGCAAGCCTTGAGAACATATAAACAAGATCAACCAAATAATCACTCTAGACAACTAATCCCTTAGGCTAGAAATGAAAATCTCTTGAAAAGTTCCTCTAGGCATTTCATCAAACACCTTGTGTGCATGAAATGCCTCATGTCTAGATCCACTTTCCCAAGCTAGATCCATCATTAAAATCACTTAACAAGAAAGGATAAAAGATATTCTACCCTAAGACATCACAAATCAAGCCTTGGATCATCTAATTCTATCCCATCCCTAGATCCTAAAGAACTACTCAAACCCCATAAAGGACCTCTCAAAATCGATGGAGAAAGAGAGAGAATCCATGGATGGTTCTTGTGTAATCAAAGAAGATATGAGATAGGAAGAAGAGATTCAATCAAAGAAACAATCAATTGCATAAATTAAAGGATCTCTCTCTCCAAAAATCTATTTCTCTCCTAAAGGGGAAGGTATTTTTGAACAAAGAAAGCATAAGAATGAAAATTAGGGGTTTTGGGTTTATAAATGAAAATGGGCGAAACGGGTCAACCCGGAACAAACCGGGTTTTGACCCGGTCGGATCTTGGATGCGTCTTCGATAAATTCGAGGCATCTCCCTAGCCTGATGTCCAAATGACATGATTTTTGCTTGTGTGAACAGCTAACTCTTCCCTCTACAACTTTCATGAAGGCCGGAGAGGCTTAATATGATCGGAAGGCTTCCGTCCAGCCACATCTTTCCGGCGTGTCAGATGAGCTCTTCCTTCTCTTGATGCTCAACCACTCCAATCATCCCAAATGTCTCCAAAACACCTAAAAACACTCCAAATGAATGCAAGAACTCACTAGGACCTAATGAAAATGTCCTAAACTCTAAATGAGACCTAAATGCAAGACAAAACCGTGATTATGCATGCAAATGGCACAAAACTCTTAAGTAAAATATATGCTTAAACATGTAGAATGCATGAATATCATTAGGTCCGTCAGGAGGCTCTTCCAAAAGATCAACTACCAATATCTCTCTTGTAACAACGGTGATGCAAGAGATATTTGTGGGAGTTCCTCTAGGGATGGCTTTGTAGTACACCTCCTTGTCAATGTATGAGAACGAGATGTGCTTGCTGGGTGTGTCCATAATGGCACCAACCGTAGCCATGAACGGTCTTCCAAGAATCAATTGCGTAAGAGATTGTGCACTCATCTCCACAACCTGAAAATCAGTAGGAACCAGGCAATCTCCTACTTTAACCATCAAATCAGGGATTGTACCATATGTAAGTGAGGTGGAACTGTTCGCGAATGTGATAGATGACTTAGGAGATCGAATATCAGCTCTCAATCTCTCTGCAATTGCCATTGACATGACATTGACGCTAGCCCCCGAGTCAACGAGAGACTCTTTGAATTCAACTCCAGAGATAGAGCATGGAATTGAGAATATTCATGGGTATTCCCTCTTGGTCAACTGCCTCAGCGGTAGTGACTTGATTCTTGCCTTGATAAAGAGTACTTCGATCTCTTCAAGAGTTTATCTGCAATCTCGGAAGTAACTCAGCAGAGGGCGATACTCTAGAGCTTCTTCAAAAGTCAGTGTGTGGGGAATCCTTCGTACCATCTTCTCAAAGCCAAGCAGCTGCTTTGGAGAAATGGGGGCTCTGAGGTGTCTGGGTGGTGTGGGGTATGGCGCCTTGGGTTTGTAAACCCTTTCTGCACTCAACTCGAGTTTTATTTCGGTAACGGAACTGGTATCGACCAACACAGGTATGGTGTCGATCGATACTTTCGCTCTGGAATCGTCCCTGGCAGAACTTTGGACAGGTGTCGATTGATACAAGAGAGTATCGGTCGACACCGAGGTGGTGTTCGAAATCTCATTGTCATCCTTGGCATGAGGGACAAAAATCTCTGCAGTTGAGATCTTCTGCATTCCTGGGTGTACCATCAGTCCCATGACAGTTGCTGCATTATGGGCTACCTGAGTATCCATAATCTTATGATGAATAATGAGAGTCTCGATTTTTCCATTCAGATCGATGTACATGGCATCCAACCTCCCGTTGAAATTCACTGTCATCTTCTCCTGCCCTTGAACCAGCTGTTCAAGCATAGCCTCAATCTTACTCTCAGAAGTTCTGGAAGGTGTGGGTGGGCATTGATGCTTTTGATCTTGAAATCCAACTCCATCAATGTGGTTAACAAATTCCACTCTATCATTTTCAGCAAAACGAACAGCCTTCTGCTGCTTACCCATCAACAAATTGTGCATTGAATCTAACTTAGCATTCACCTCAGCAATCTGACTGCAATCCAAGTTACCAGCTTGCTTCTTTCGCTCCATGTCTGCATTCTTGGTACTATGGCTAGAAAGCAAGTTCTCAATAAGCACATAGGCATCGTCAGGATACCTCGTGTAGAAATTTCCATTGCTCGCAGCATCTAGAGCCATCTGATACCCCCAATCAATCCCTCCGAAGAAAGTACCTAGCAACTGAACCTGAGTGAACCCATGGTGCGGATAATCTCTCTGATATGACTTGAAATGAATCGAAGCAGCCTTGAGTTCTTCTGTTGGTCCTTGAGAAAACTGAGAGATCTTGTTCCTGAGCTCCTCGAATCTCGCATCATCGAAAAAGTTGTTCAGGAAGGCTTTCTTCGTCTCTTCCCAGGAATTTCAGTGACCCAATAGGTAACCGCTTCAGCCAGTAAGTTGCATCTCCACCAAGAGAGTATGGGAAGAGCTTGCAGAAGAGGTAATCATAGGACACTCCATTGCACTTGATGCTTGTAACCAAATCCTCAAACCTCTCAATGTGATCCATAGGGTGTTCATGAGAAAGACCATGAAAAAGATGCTGACCCACAAGAGTGAAGTATGCAGGTTTCAGCTCAAAGTCATTCCTCTGAAAAGCAGGAGGGCGAATCTCTGATCGATTGGCATAGAACTGATCAGGCCTGTTGTACTCACCAATCGTCCTACCGCGATTAATCACATTGTTCCCTGCATTCACAGCAATTGCAGGGACAATGATATTTCCAGCTTCATCAAGTTGATGCCCTCTCTCATTCCACAATTGACCCTCTTGGTCTCTCAAAGTTCCAGCAGTATCCTGAATCAAAATCATTGTATTGTTCATCTCTGCTGGCTTCTTTGCTTTCCTGTTTGCACGTTCCAAATTCACACCTGAAACACAATAGGCAAGGCACGTAAGTAACAAAAAACACGTTGAGTATTGACCGACACTGGGTGGTGTCGATCGATATCAATAAAAAGAGAATGACGAGTATCGACCGATACTAGATAGTATCGATTGATACCGACGAGCTTAGTCGAAATTCTCAAACTAAAATCTAATGGCGAATTGAGTCCCCGGCAACGGCGCCAAATTTGATATGCTCAAATTAATACCCTAAAAGTACTAAGCAGTAGTTGCAATAAAGTAGGGGTCGAACACAAGGACTCACGGAAACACACAATAGATTATATATGTGAAAATTAAGCTAAGTGTTCAATGATATTGAAAACATAACGTAAATTAAAACGGTTGTAAATTCGATTGGAGAAAGATAGGTTCATGGTATTTCTTAGTAAATCAATGAATGCAGATAAACTAACTAACAGGATTCAGATTTAGTGCAGTTCTTGAACTCAAATCACTAAGGTATAATTAACCAACTCTCGTTGCGAAAACTATCTAAGTCTAAATCCTAGAATTCCAAATCTCTTTGTGAATCCTAAAGTCTAAACCAGCTTTTAGATCAAGTTTGATTTGTTCACAAAACAACTAAACCAAATCTCTTTGCGAATAGTTATTTTGCTCACCCTAGGTTCTATCAGGTAATTAATCGCACTTTCGTGCCTAATCAATTATCCTAAGATCTATGTTCTAGGTGATCAATCCAAAATTAGCTTTGCAAACAACATATGGTGAAGAACTAATTCAGATGGTGAATCCTAATAACTAATTAACCTAGCATTAAGAGATAACCCTTATGAGAACCCTAAACCTAACAAGAGATCTACTCAGACATGGAAATTGAAGCAATAAACATGTTTGAATAAATCATCAAATAAAATAGAAAGAGTAACAAGAGGGTTCGAAATCTTCTCTCGGACGAACAGAGTTTCAGACTTGTCTCCCTTCAAAAGCTCTCTCACAAAACCAAAGTAAAATAAAGCATAGCCAGGAAAGTGGCTGTAAAATCCTATTAAATAACCTAAATCACGTTTTGAGGTTTCTTGTAAATAATAAAGTCTTCTGGGTCATTTTACAATTCTTCAACTCTTCTTAAGTCGCGATTGTGTCTTGCTGCAGTGAGTGTCGACCGATACCAATTTAGTATCTATCAACACTGAGACTTCAAATCGGGTACTCAGCTACACGAACGTCTGCTTTGCTCCAAAATGCTCTAGAAACCTCCAATATCTCCAATTATGCTCCAAACGTGCTAAAACCTGTAAAAGACTCTAAAACACTACAAAATAGTAGAAAGACTCTATAAAACGTACTTATATCATGGCTTAAACGGGGTAAAAACCATGATATATCAATAGGAGATGTATTCCCGAGGAAGAAGTTGATGGTATCTTGATGCATTGTCACGGTTCATCATATGGAGGTTACATTTTGCTTCGTTCAAGACAGTTACTAAGGTTCTACAAGCGGGTCTTTGGTGGCCAACTATGTTCAAGGACGCTCAAGAATTTGTATCTAGGTGTGATGTGTGTCAAAGAAAAGGAAATATAAGTAGGAGGGACGAGATGCCACAAAATCCAATCCTCAAAGTTTTGACGTGTGGGACATAGACTTCATGGGGCCGTTTCCCTCATCTTATGGGAACCAATACATTTTGGTGGTGGTGGATTACGTTTCTAAATGGGTTGAAGCCATAGCAAGTCCTACCAATGACGCCAAGGTGGTCCTTAAACTTTTCAAGTCTATCATCTTCCCACGTTTTGGAGTGCCAAGAGTTGTGATAAGCGATGGAGGAAGTCACTTCATCAACAAGGTCTTTAAGAGTCTACTCAAGAAACAAGGGGTTAAGCACAAGGTGGCCATGCCTTACCACCCTCAAACAAGTAGTCAAGTGGAGGTCTCAAACCGCCAAATCAAGGCCATTCTAGAGAAGACTGTTGGGACGTCACGGAAAGATTGGTTCGCGAAGCTAGATGATGCATTGTGGGCTTACCAGACCGCTTACAAGACACCGATTGGGACGACGCCGTTCAATCTTCTTTATGGAAAATCTTGTCACTTGCCGGTTGAGTTGGAATACAAGGCCTTATGGGCGGTTAAACTTCTCAACTTTGACATCAAATCAGCCTCGGGAAGGCGTCTACTTCAATTGAACGAGCTCGATGAGATCCGCCTAGATGCTTATAAAATTTCACGTCTCTACAAGGAGAGAACGAAGTTGTTCCATGAAAAGAAGATAACACCCAATGATCTCAAGGTTGGGGACCAAGTGTTGTTGTTTAACCCCCGGTTGAAGCTATTTCCCGGGAATCTCAAGTCAAGATGGTCCGGTCCCTTTAAGATCAAGGAAGTGAGACCGTATGGCGCGGTTGTGTTGTTGAACAAGACGGGTGAAGAGTTCACGGTTAATCGACAACGTCTCAAGCCTTACTTGGCTGGTGATTTCATTGAGGAAGGGGTCACGGTCCCCCTTTCTAACCCTATTTCCGCCTAAACGGGGTAACAAACGTCGAACTTAGTGAGGTTAAACAAAGTGCTCTTGGGAGACACCCCAAGCTTATCCCGTGTATATACTTTTCAATTTAGAATTTTCCTTTCTTTTGTAACTCGTTTTGATGTTTTGCTAAGTGTCTTTAGGGACTCTAGGTCTAAGTGGTAATGGGTGGTAGCAAACAAGGGAATTAGGAGGAGGAGCTAGGTTTACATCGGCCCGTTGCACCGGCTCACTTCGAACGGTGTAAGGTGGAAGGTGTGAGAAGGAGAGCTGAGCACACCGAATCCACTGAGCGGTGCAAAAGATCGGTGTGCGATCATAACGTTTTTTTTTGCCTTAGCACCGTTCTGTTGCACCGATCTGTGACAAGAGTGTTGATCGGTGTTGACCAGAATTTAAATTATGTTGACCAGATCTATTGTCCAACGGTCCGACCACTTCCCTGACCCAGGTAAGATCCGACCCACACATGTAAGTCTCCTCCCTCTCTTCTCACGCAGCCTTACCCTATTTCTCTCATCATTTTCGCGGCTGCCTCCTTGCTCATCATACCAAGAACACCTTTTTCTTCATAACTTTCTCTCCTCACTCAAATTTCGTGATTCAAATTGCTAAATTCTCGATTTTCTCTACTCTTTTTGGATCGACCATTGTTTTCACCATTTTGATTATGCATCCCCAAGGTATTTCACTCATGCTTTCTTTGAAATCCATGAATTTGCTCTCAAGTAGAAATTTCATGAAAGTGTTTAGATAATGCACCTCACTTGTTCATAGACCTTGGGGTTAGGTTCTTGATGGTTAAACTTGGTGATTCATGTGCTGATTTTTGCTAAATTAGAGAAATTTTGAAATTTTGAGATTTGGTGCTAATTTGAGACAAAGATTGCAAATTTGAGGATTTGATTGAGTTTTTGAATCAATCCAACTAACCTAGGGTATTATACCTCCTTCATTAGAACTTTACAATTTTAATTGGAGGATCTTGAGTTGCAAGTTTCAAATTTTTGATTAAGTTTTAGAACAATCAAGCTAGACAATCGATTCCATGATTGATTTGATTTGGTTTTTGGTGGTCTTCTTATTCATTGAGTGTTGTATTTGTCTCTTGGATACCTTGCTTGAATTTGAGAAAGGTTTTGTCTTTTTCGTGATTCTCATGATTTTTTTTGAGAAATTGTAGGAACCATGGCCAAAGAAGGTGCTCTACTTACACAAGCAAAGTCCAAAGCCCAAACCAAGAGCAAAGAAGTTGCCGTTGCAAAAGCTCCCAATGCCAAGGGCAAGTCTGCTGCCAAAAACTCTAAGGCCGTAGGCAAGGCCGCAGGAAATGACTCCAATGCCAAAGGGAAAGCCACGGCAACAAGCTCAAAAGCTAGTGGGAAAGGGCTTCCTCTAGCAACGAGTTCCAAGGCCAAAGAGAAAGGCAAGGGTATTGTGCAAGAGGAAGAAGAAAGCTCGGAAGAAAAAGAGAAAGAGAGAGAGCTAACCGAGGATGAATACTTTGAGAAATTCATGGGAACAAAATTCGAGCAAGGAAATTTCGTGGAGTGATGGTAGAACGGTTCTCATAGAAAGCATACGGAGTGTTATAATCTCCTAGAGTGAAGCGAGGAGCTTGTTGGAACCGAGCTGGACGAAGCCGTCCGTGCTCATCAAATTATTGTTGATGGATGTCGTGGTTGTCTCTAGGCCTATTATCGCCCATCTCAGCATAATTTAACCTTATCTCACCCGAAACACACATAGATAGAGAAAAAAATGAAGTTAGTAAAAAAAACAAAAAACAAAAGTATTGTAGATTGATTTATGATCTGAAACTCGTAGGAAACGTTAATAGTCTCCGGCAACGGCGCCAAAAACTTGATGTGCTTAGGTTTTAACCCTAGTTGTCTGCAAGTGCACAGCTGTGCGTTGTAGTACTTAGGGGTCGATCCACCGAAGACCAAGTAACTGCACTACGAATTTACTTGAGATTAGAATTGAGCTAAGATGAAAAATATAGTTTTTTGTTTGAGAGTTGTGAATAGTGACGAAAATAACCACTAATAAACTTAAAAGACGAGTAAATACCAAGATGAAATAAATACGAGAAGGTGTTGGGCATTAGGGAATTCGCAGGGTATCATGGATTAGCTAACATGATCATCAAACATAGAGAATTCGATAGATATGTTCTAGAACTCGAATCACGATATAGAAAATCGACCTACTCTCGCAGCGTCAATTACTATGTTTAAACATTCTGAATTACTAAACTCCCGCAGGTTATTAAGAAGTTCAACACGTATATATTGTCCATATTCGATATGTTCACAGAGATTTATAACTCAACTCCCGGAGGTTATTACGTTTTGCTCATTTAAGTTAGTTCGGGTGATTTTATCAAGCTTTCGGAAATTAAATCCACCTAAGAGCAGTAGTTAGATAGTCAATCGAGCAATAAGCAATAGACAAAAACTTAGATGAAGAACTCTAAAGATAAACTCTAATCTACCAACCTAGTAATCAATCCATGAATCCCCTTTTAAAAATCCCTTAAAACCCAACTGGGAAACTACTCAATCATAGTGTAACAAAACAACATAATAGTATTACAAGATTGCAAAAATAAAGATATAAAATAGTGAAGAGCGAAAAAAATGGATGAAGAAGGAGATCGAATGATAATCTCCTCGCACCTGCTCCTCTTTCTTGGTGATGTCTCTCTCTCCTTGTTGGTCGAAATCGAGCTCTCCCTTTAAAATGACCTAAAACGGGTATATATAGCTTTCTAATTCGTCGGGAACGTTTAGGGTTTCGATAATAAGTGACGAAATTAACTTGGGCTTGAAACGGGCCTCTCAGAATGAAAACTGATGCTGGATGCGGTAGTGAGTGCTCTGCTTTCGGCGGATTGCTTCCTGTCGCGGGTAGAACATGTTTCTGCATCAGCTCTTATTCAAGGCAGCATCATCTGTCTTCAGTGCATCGGTGATATATGGAGATCTAAACGTTGGAATATCTCCACACCAATTGCATGTGAAATTTGGTTTTCTCATCTTTGTTTTGTCAAAATTTGGGGATGATCGGACGGTTGGAAGGTCTCAATTGGTTGCAAAACTTCTGACGGTCCAAGTTTTTCTAAAAACGTAATTTTGCTCCAAAATGCAATCTTTTATCCCAAGTTACCTGAAATATCGTTTAAAACTCTAAATTATGGAAATCACTTAAAAACTATTCAAACGGAGTTAAAACACCCGCAAAAGATATTAGAATTATCCTTAAAATGGTAAAAACCCGGTGTTATCAGTTGGCTCCATCCAAGGATGAGGAGCAACTGTTGGTTGGGATCATGGATGATGAGAATTTGGAGCAAAATGAATTAGATACAGTTGTTGATGGTTGAAAAACGATTCTGGTGGAAGAAAAGAGAGTTATATTCTTCGAGGAGATGTACAAGCAAGATGTTAATAGCCGAAAGAGCGAAGAAAAAAAACTTGTTCTCCGAATAGAAGGTGGAGTTGGTAAAAAGGCATTGGATTCGAAGAATGAACTGGGAAAAAGAAGAGAGGAGTGGAGGAAAAGAAGGAGACGGTGGAGGAAAAAAACAAGAATGTGATGGATATGATCCCTTATGAGACGAGGTTATCGCGGTGGCATAAACAAAATTAATTTCTCGTCTTATTACTTGTTTGGTTTGTGCGGACTTGAGCTAATTATCTTCTGTTTTGTTAAGGTACCACTATATTTGAGTAATGGTAGTATTTCTTGGTTTGTGTATCACTGAGAATATTTTGAATGTCAAAATACTAAGGTTATATTAGAGACAACTATGGTATGTTATTGTGAATCTGGGCTATAATTTTCCGTCAGTATTATATGTTATACTAAGGTTATATTAGGAACAAACATAAAAACTTAGTGAACCAAACATAAAGTTTTACGACATATAGCAAACATAATTTAGTGTTCCTTCATCACTCGAACACCATAACAAGACACAACAACATCAAGAAAGGTAACCATCTTCATCTGCTTAACACCATCATCACTTATTGCAACATCTCTAACCAGATCACGACTTTGAAGGGCTTCAACCTTCGCCTCCAGCTGCTCGCATGTCGCCTTTAGCATCTCAATCTCCTCAACTACGGCGTTTTCCCACCACTTGATGAAGCCAGAACTTTCACCCTACAAACACAAAATCAGACCTCAGTCCATTTAATGTAAATCACACATTTAGTTATTTGCCAACTTACATATGCATATGTCCGAGGAACGTCATAGAAACAACCATAGTACCGCTTCCATTTGTGATCAGCCGAGCTAGAGGGTAGAAGTAGTGGAACAACACCACAGTGACACTGAGTTGGAATTCCCTTTTGCTTGGGGATTTCCACAATGGTCCTCACTCCATTCACTTTGGGGCCCCATTTGTAGCTTTATTCAGCCTCCTCCTCAGCACGCATAAACCATTTACTTGAATCAATCCGAAACATAAATGTAACCCTAAACTCTCAAATCCACAGTTGAAACCATAAACCGTAAATCGAGAATTCAAAACTTAAATTCAAAACGTAAATTCGAAAAAATGAACATATAACAATATAAATTCTAAAACCCATAATAGAAACGGTAACCCCTAAAACCTATAACTCAAACCTATATTTCAACCGAAACCGTACCTTCTTCCCTAGTAGCTCGTCCATTTATGATATTGAAATGATTTGATTGAGCTTGTCTTGATAGGGATTTGTGGACCGACCCCGATATTCTCTCAAGTGTTTTTTTTTATGGGAGAATTGAATAAAAAAAATTATTCTAAACTCTTCCCCCTTTTAGTTCCTAACTTCTCCTAATGGAGGGAAAACCCGAATTTAAAACATTTCGAAATAACTGTACAAAAAAATTAAAGGAAAAAAAATTTAAATTTTTTTGAAATATTTACAAATATATTACAGCCAGTTATATTTTCTAATTGTATAGTTGTTCTCGCTTCCAAATAGTTTTATTTTGGGGATATTTCACTTATATTAGTATTATCGTGGATTAAACTTAAATTTGTTGGTTGTACCAATAATATTTGGTACCTTAAGTACATTTTCAAAAAATTTATGAAATAAAATTTGTTATATCAGATTCCTTGACAATATCGCCTCATAATGTGGGTAATAGTTACAAAGTCTTCTGAAAAATATAAGGTAATGTATGTGAAAAGTATATGTATGGTTGATACATTCATATTGTACATGTTTTAGCATGCATTTCACTTAGATTTTTATGTTATTTACATGCATAATCATGGTTTTGTCTTGCATTTAGCTCTCATTTAGGATTAGGACATTTGCATTAGGTCCTAGTGAGTCTTGCATGCATTTGGCGTGTTTTTATGTGTCTTGGAGACAATTGATGATGTTTGGAGTTATTGAGCATAAGAGAAGGAAAAGTGTGTCCAGAGTGTCCGAAACAACGGGTCGGACGAAGGGTTTCCAGTCAGATTCAGCTTCGGAGATGTTCATTAAAGTTGTAGAGGAGTCAGTTATCTTTCTAAGGGAGTTGCATTCAGGTAATTTGGACCTGTGTTTCTAGAGATATGGCCGAGTTTCTAAGGGGTCTCCGTCTGGCCGCGAACCCGTTTCACCATACCGGACCAATCTTGTCCGGCTTCACTGTCAGGTGTTCAACTTCAGCTTGGACAGGAAGATTACCATCCCACAAAACCCTTCCATCCCTGACCGGTACTGCTCCTTCACTCGACCAGGGGAAATACCGGCCTTTTGTGCCGGTCCAATCTCACCCGGCGTGGAAGCTCTCGCCTAATCCATCCGAAGTGTCTGAAAGACCAGGCTGGAAGAAGAACCTACGCTCGGATTTAGCTTCTGAAGCCTTCATAGAAGTTGTAGATAATTGAGCTAGCTGTCTATTGGAGGTGGTCACAAGTCATTCTGATCTGTGGTTTGAAAGATACACCAGATTTAGCAGGGACATGTCTGACTGACGCCCAAACGAGTTATGCTCAAAAAAAGCAAAGTCTCCATACCGGCCGGTATGGAAAGTTCGACCAAAGACTTGACTGGGTCAAAACCCGGTTTGTTCCAGGTTGACCCGGTCTGACCCAAACTCATTTAAATATTGAAAACCCTAATTTTTTAGATCTAAGCTTTATTTTCTCTAGAGTTGGGTTTTCTCCCAAACTATTCTTATGATGATTTTGGATGGATATTCATCATTCATGCCACTCTAGTGAAGAATTCTTCAACCTATCTTTATATTATGTTTATTTAATCCTTGTTCTTTATCTTTATGTCTCTTTTTCTCTTGTGTTCTTCCTTGTTCTTCATGTTTAGGCTTTAGACCTTTTTTTGTTGGATTTTGCTTGATTTTGATGGTTTGATAGTTGATTGTTTAATGTTTAGGACTAGATAAACATTTGTTCTCATGTTAGGAAGGATCTTAATGCTAGGATTGAATTGAAAACTCATTTATATAACTTATACATTTCATGCACACAATGTGTTCGATGAAATGTCTAGAAAACTTCTAAGCATGCTTTTCGTTCTAAGTGATCGGTGGATGCTGACTTTAGGATGAATTGTTGACTAAAATGGACATGTGGTAAATTATGGATTATCTAAGTGATCGGTGGATACTGACTTTAGATGATTCGTACAATGATTAGTGTCATGGAAGTGAACTAATCTACTTGAAAGTGTTCCATGTCATAAGAATAAATGTGCATTGAATGTTTAGGCATCGTTAGTCAATTGTCTTGATGGTTAGATGATGATGATTTATGTTGCATCTTGTTAGAGCCTTAACTTAGGTTGATCTTAAAGCTAGTTTTGGATTGAGAGATCAAAGTTAGAGCTTAAGCATTTCACGCCCGATAGGTGTTCGATAAAATGCTTGAACTAAACCTTTTGTGAGCTTTTCATGCCTAGTCAATGAGAGTTGACGTCTTGGATGATTAATGAACTAAGTGGGATTGGAGATTAAAGCTTGTTAATCATCTTATCACAAACGAGAGTTTGATTTTGATTTGGTGATTAACAAAATGATTAGTGCCACGAGAGTGGATTAGTCAAAATTATGAATTCCATGTTCTAGGATAGTGTTTAATTCAATCTTTATCATCATTGTTTGTTCATTAATCATCTTCTTGATAGTTAGTTCATTTTCCAACACTTCTATCTTTTGTTTTCTTTCTTGCATTTTACATTCTTTGTTTAAAAATATAAAAACCCAAAAGATTTGCTCTAGATTAGGAAGATTCATGTATTCTTGGTGCATTGATCTTAACCTCTTTGGTTCGATCCTCAAATACTACAATGATATGAGTAGGTTTAAGTAATTGATATGAACTTAACACTAATACAAAAAGCTTACTTATCAATGGTGACATGAATTTGAAATTTCGCCACCTTCAGCGTATTATAAACACAAAGACTAAAAAATATTACGAAGTAGACTTACTAGTATGTTTAACATGTGTATTCCATTACGTGTTCATCAATTGAACTTAGATGTATTTAGTTTGTCCAGTTGTACTATATTGCAAACCGTAGTACTAAATCGCAAACAGTAATTCTTAGTTGTTCCACTGATACTTAAGAGAAACATAAAATAGTGTCTCACAAATACAACACAAATTACACAGTAGCGTTTGAATTTAAATTCATACTACAAGTAAATCAACTCTCCATGTTATGGCCTTGCACCCGCTTATTTCCGCGTCGATGTTCTCTAGTCGATGTAAATATTTTTTCTTTCTTTCTTCCCCCGCGTTTGGGGAACTTCATAGGTAAGCATATAAATTCTTGTGTTTGAGCTGGAATAATCCATTGAGACCTATGCGCCACTGGATAAATCATCTTCACATACGCCAACATCCACTGCTTTATCCAATAATATCTCGAGCACAATTCATGATAATTGATATCCCTATATCTATCTTTTTGCTTCATCAATTTCATCGTCGCGGCTAATGCATGGACACAAGGATACTTTTTTATGTCAAAAAGTTTGCAATCGCAAGTTTTCTTTAATAAGTTAAACACATAACTCTTTCAATTTTTCAATTGACTTTGTATTCTAACTGAAAACTGTTTAGCTCAACTGCTTTTAGTTTTGACGCAACCAAACATCTGTTTTGTAATACATTATCCACATAAGGCACTAGTTTATGTGTGTCCGAACCAGATGCGGATTTTTTCCTATATTTGTTAAATCATTCACTAAATTTTTCAAGAATCTTATCGATATTAGGTAATATCGAGTACTTCCTTGCATCCTTAAAAACACTGTTCATCGACTCTACCCTATTGTTGGTGTCTCTGTTGTACCTTTCTCCAGAAAAATAACACCTTGATCAACAGGTTATGTTCCTGCCCTTTTTCAAGATACTTGGCTGCGATAGGATACTTTTCTTTAAATTCAGCAAACTTTTGCAGAAACTCAACCTCTATGTACATCCTTGTGCATTCCCTGAATTTCTCAACAATTTCATCTTTGTTCACATGATAAACATAGGATTTCATATTCTGCGATATATGAACGATACAAAAGTCATGTTGAGAGTTTGGGTACACTTCAAATACCGCATTGATCAAGTTTTGTGTATGACAATAACAAAAACCAACTCAGCACTATCCGGAATAATGATTTTCAACGTTTCGAAAAACCAAATCCAACTTGCATATTTTTCACCATCAATTACACCAAAGGAAATGGGATAATGGTGATGATTCGGATCTTGAGCTATTGCAAAAACTAGTGCACCGTTATAACTAGGATTTAGAAAAGTTGCATCCAAAATGATCACTTTCCTCATTCCTTGAAACCCTCCAATGCAAGCTCCCAGAGTGATAAATACGTACTTGAACCTATGTTCTTCATCCAATATCAATCTTGTTTTAGTACCAGGATTCGCATGGTTTATCATGTACAAATAACAAGGCATCAACTACCACGCACTTCATTAACAGCTAAATATTTCCCTCTCTATGCGGTAGCATATGACACTGACACACCGACATTTGTTTGAACCAGACCCATGAAAACATTATGAGTTGGGGTCTGGAACTGACATGGATAATATTTTTTAAAAAGAGATGCAACTAATCACTGTGTGCCTCTCGTACTACGGTAGCTGGCACTCGGCGCCCGAGAGCATGTATGCATTTTATTGTATATGGTAACTTTAAAACCTGTTGATTTTACACTCTTCGCAACTCGTAAATATCAGGAACAACCTTCTCCTACAGCACCGCATTTTACCACCCATCAAATTGTATCCGAGTTTCTTATTATGATCCCAAAACATTTATCATTGTCTTCTTAGATACTTGTACCATCTTCACATGCCTCTACAGACTGACTTCTTTCTGCATGACGTGGAAGCTCATTATATTCAACTATCGCACACTTATCCAAAGTGTCATCAACATTATTATCAACATCGTCATCAACACTGTTATCAACACCGTCATCAACACTGTTATCAACACCGTCACCAACATTGTTATCTACATGGTCACGTGATACATTTTCACCATCTCCAATACCAACATCTTCCATCGCCTCTTCATCTAGTTATTTTGCTCTCTTATCTCCAGCATGAACAATAACTACATTACCACCTACTGTCTTGTATCAGTAATATGACGATTTTAAATCATCATATTTGGCCAACGATATTACAACGGCATTACGACGAAATATGTGTTCGATGCAATTTGGTCGTAAATATTTATCGTCGTAAAATCGTCGTAATTGGCCAACGACATTATGACGATATCAAAAATATTTATAAATCCATTGTAAAGTTACATCGATATTACGATGAATATGACTTTCGCATATTACGTTGTAAAGTCGATGTAAATTTACATCGGATTTACAACGACATGTATTCGATGTAAATTAACGACGAGTTCACGTCGATTTTTTCCAGTTTTGTGAACATGTTATTAAGCAGGTTCACCTAATTATTTATCTAGTCGTCGTAAATCCATCATATATTCGATGTAAAGTCGTTGTAAATGTTATTTCGATGTAAATTCGTTGTAAATTTTCGATGTACATCCGTTGGTAATTCTGAAATTTTTTATATAAATACATCATAACTTCAGACGAAAGTTTCAAACAATAAAAACAAACGCTTATCCCAAAAAAATAACACACTATAACTTTTTTTTTATAATATATCTATATACGATTTACGAAGATGGATGTACACGCAAAAAAAATCGGAGGGAGCGTTGACGAAAAAATTCAAAGAGGGGCTTGAAATATACATGTATTAGGCCGAAAATATTCAAACAACCATGTAAGCGGTAAGATGTTATGTCCTTGTCGTAAATGCAAAAATACGAGATAAATTTTTATTAAAACGGTGTGGAATCATTTACTAAATAGAGGGTTTATGCCGCAATATTATGTTTTGTATCAACATGGAGAGAGTTTTAAAAGGAGTACTCAAGCTGATCGTAGTAGTAATTATCAAGGTCATGTAGATTTTGATCAGGGTAGAAGTTATCATCATGGTCAACATCAATTTGATTAGGGTCAAGATCATTATAGGATGCATGCCATGGTTACTGATGCATTTCATGAAACAAATGCTGATAATAGTGTTGAGGAACCCAACGTAGATGCGAAACGATTTTATGTTATGTTAGACGCTGCAAATCAGCCACTCTACGATGGATGTAGAGAATGTCAGTCTAAATAGTCGTTAGCAGATAGGATGATGACAATTAAAATTGATCATAACTTAGCTGAAGTTTTTATGGATGATTCGGCTGATCTTATTTAAACGTAACTTAGGAGTATTTGCCAGAGGATAATTTGGCAGCCGAAACATATTATGAGATACAGAAGTTGATATTTAGTCTTGGGTTGCCTTCTGAGATAATAGATGTATGCGTTGACAATTATATGTTTTTTGGAAAGATGATGATAAGCTGCAAGAATGTCGATTTTGCCAAAAATCGAGATTTAGGCAGCAAACGTCTGGGCTTAGTAAGATACCGTACCTACGGATGTGGTATCTTCCTATACCTGATAGGTTGAAACGATTGTATCAATCTGAAAAGACAGCTGCATCGATGAGGTGGCATGCAGAACATTCACAGAGAGAATGAGAAGTAACTCACCCGTCAGATGCAAAAACTTGGAAACACTTTAACACGGTACACCCAGACTTTGCTAAATCTAAGCGAAATGTGTATCTTGGTATTTGCACTGATGGATTTAGTCCATTCGGTATGTCTAGCAGGCAATATTATTTGTGTCCAGTTATCGTAACGTCTTATAACCTTCCCCCAGATATGTGCATGCAAAGAGAATTTCTATTCCTGAATATTTTAGTTTGTGGTCCAAATCATCCAAAGAGGTCCCTTGATGTGTTTTTGCAGCCTCTCATACATGAGTTGAAATAGTTGTGGTATACAGGAGTTCGTACATATGACTATGACTGTTCGAGGGAAAAAAATGTTACGATGTGTGCGGTGTGATATGCTCAAATTAATACCCTAAAAAGTACTAAAGCAATTGCTGCAGTATATCAGGGGTCGAACACAAGAACTCAGAGAAATCGCACAATAGATTGTATAGTATCGAATCAAGCTAAGCGAATCAGATGAAACAAAAACAATAAACAGTAAAAGAGTTGTAAATTCGATGGAGAGAATATAGGCCTAGGGTATTTCTCAGGAAATCAATGAATGCAGATAAACTAACTAATCAGGGTTCAGGTTACGCACGGTTCTCGAACTCAAATCACTAAAATATAATTAACCAACTGTCGTTGCGAGAATTATCTAAATCTAAACTTCAGAATCCCAAATTTCTTTGCAAATCCATAAGAATAAATCAGCCTTAATATCGAGTTTGTTATGTTCACAAATCAATTAAACCAAATCTCTTTGCGAATAGTTAATTTGCTCACCCTAAGTTCTATCAGGTAATTAATCGCACTGTCGTGCCTAATCAATTATCCTAAGATCTAAGTTCTAGGTGATCAATCCAGAATTAGCTTTGAGAACAACCTAAGGTGAAGAACTAATTCAGATTGTGAACCCTAAACAACAAATCAACCTAGCATTCAAAGAAATCCCTTATGAAAATCCCTAAACCTAACAAGAGATCTACTCAAACATAAAAATTGAATCAATAAACATGTTTGAATAAATACTCAATAGAAAATAAGAAAGAGTAACAAAAGGATTCGAAATCTTCTCTCGACGAACAGAGTTTCAGACTTGTCTACCTTCAAAAGCTCTCTCACAAATCCAGAATAAAATAAAGCGTAATGAAAAAGCACACAGCCAAAGTGGCTGTAAAACCTAATTAAATAGTCTAAACACGAATTGAGGTCTTCTTGTAAATATTAAAGTCTTCTGGGCAAGTTCTGCAATTCTTCAAACTTCATTAAAAATCGCGACTCGTAATCTCCTCGATGGGTGTCGATCGATGCCAAGGACGATCGATGCTTGACGCTTCGATCAGGCACTTAATCACCAGACTTCAGTTTTGCTTCAGAACGCTCCATAAAACTTCAATATCTCCAATAATGGTCCAAATGTGCTAAAACCTGTAAAAGACTCTAAAAGGCTCTATAATAGAATAAAGATTCGATAAAACGAACTTATATCATGGCTTAAACGGGGTAAAAACCATGATATATCTGAGATGGCATAGATAATCCCTGCTTCCAACAGCTTCATCACTTCCTTCCTGACCACTTCCTTCAGGTTCGGATTCAGCCTCCTCTGACACTTCATCGAAGACTTTGACTCATCCTCCAGGTGAATCCGATGTATGCACAAGTCTGGTGCTATACCTGAAATGTCAACAAGAGAATAGCCAAGAGATTTGCGATACTTGCGCAGCTTGCTCAGCAGTAAGGCAATCTCTGTGTTGTTCAAGGAAGCATTAACGATGATAGGGTATGTGGAATTAAGACCAAGAAAGCTATACCTCAGATTTGCTAGAAGTGGCTTTAGTTCCACCTTAGGAGCATTCTCTGCACTCCAATCTCTAAGCCCAGAGCTTGCTTAGAACTGTCGACCAACTCTCCTTCTGGCCGCAGGGTATCGACCGATACTAAAGGGGTATCGATCGATACTGGTGATGCTGAATCAAGCATCTTCGAGTATCCAGCAGTATCATCACACGAATGGACCTCTGAAGTGGCCGAACAGACCAATGCTCTCTCAAGTGGATCCTCAGGGTGCATCTCTAGGAAGTACTCCTCAGCTATGTCACTGAAGGTGTCCACATAGAACGTCTGCCCATCGATGGTTGGCCTCTTCATCATCTTTTCCATGTTAAAGGACATCACCAAGTCACCGATGTTGAGAGCTATATGTCCATTCCTGCGGTCAATCAAGGCTCCAGCAGTTGCAAGGAATGGTCTGCCCAGGATAAGAGGATCCTTAGGCTCAGCATCGTACTTCAGGACGATGAAATCTGTTAGGATCAAGCAATTCTCAATCTTGATTGGGACATCTTCGAGTAGTCCCTCTGGAAGTCGTACTGAGCGATCAGCAAGTACCAGCGAAATCCTTGTAGACTGTAAATCTGTCATCCCCATTCGCTTGGCAACTGAGTGTGGCATAAGGCTCACACTCGACCCAATATCGCAGAGAGCACACTCGAATCTCTCTGTGAAGATAGTGCAATCCAAAACAAAACTCCCTGGGTCTGGTAGCTTCTTGGGAATTTTGTTGAGTAGAATCGCACTGCACTCAGCTGTAATCATCATGACACCTTTCTTAAAGTTCACATTGCTAGACACCATCTTCTTCACATACTTCCTGAAAGTTGGAGAAGTCTTAATAGCATCAACAAAAGGAAGCTCCACAACCAACTTATCCAGCATAGCCTTGCATCTGGCGTCCTCCCATTCCTTCTTTGTCATCTTAGAAGGCATATGATAAAGCATCTTGGGTTTATACACCCTCTCCTTGACAATCTCAGGCTCCTTCTCGATCTGCGTCTCAGCATCGACCGATACTGGAGAGGTATCGATCGACACACGGGATTTGGGATCCCCTCGTGCAGATATCTGGACCGATGTCGATCGACACTGGCTGGTATTGATCGATACATGGGGATTTTCATAATTCCAATCATCTTCTTCAGCAAGATCGACAAGATTCTCTGCAATTGGGCAGTTCTTCACTCCTATAATCACCTCTTTTCCACTTCTCAAGGTGATGGCATTGATGTGTGCCCTTGGATTCTCAGTTTTCCTTGGAAGAAAACCTTCATGCCTTTTCACAGCTGCTGCTGTCTGAGCGACCTGAGTTTCCAGCTTCCTCTGGGTCTGATTGATAGCTTCAATTTTCCCATTCAGATCAATGTACAGAGAGACAAACTTTCCATTGAAATCCACTTGCAACTTCTGCTGTCCCTGAAGAATTTTTTCAAGCATGGATTCCATCTTATTCTCTGTGGACTTTGGAGAGATTGGTTGGTACGAAGATTTCCCATAATTGCGAGTGAAATCGCTGCTCTGGAGTGGTTTCTGAGTAAATTGTTTTGTTCCAAAACCAGATTGGTTCCCTCAAACTTGTACCCACCTTGCTGATTGTTGTTGTTGAAGTTTCGGTTGTTGTTGTACCCAAATCGCTGACCCTGAAAACCATAACCACCAACGTAGTTAACATCCTCCACTTCTTCTTCTTCCACATTCACGACTTCATCAGCAAAGTGTACAGCTTTCTTCGACTTCCCAATCAGGAAATCCAGCTTGGCCTGAACCTCAGCAATCTGCGATCCATCAACTCCTCCAGCCTGCTTCTTCCGCTCGAAATCAGCATTTTTGGTGCTATTACTAGATGCCAAGTTCTCAATCAACACAACCGCATCATCTGGATACCTGGTGTTGAAGTTCCCATTACTCGCAGCATCCATACCCATCTGGTACCTCCAATCAACCCCTCTGTAGAAAGTGCCCAGCAGCTGAACCTGAGTGAAACCATGGTGTGGACAATCTCTCTGATAATACTTGAAACGAATCCAAGCAGCTTTGAGTGCCTCTGTCGGACCCTGAGCAAATTGAGAGATCTTGTTCCTAAGCTCCTCGGATCTCGCATCATCATAGAAATTGTTCAGGAATGCATTCTTCGTCTCATCCCATGTAGTTAGCGAATCAAGATCCAACTGCTTCAGCCAATAAGCAGCATCCCCACCAAGAGAGTATGGGAAAAGTTTGCAGAAAAGGAACTCATTGGGCACTCCATTGTACTTCATACCAGTGACCAAATCCTCGAACCATTCGATATGATCCATGGGGTGTTCATGAGATAGGTCATGGAAAGGATTCTGACTTACAAGAGCGTAATACGCAAGTTTCAGCTTAAAGTCATTCCTCTGAAAATTTGGGATGCGAATCGCAGCTCGATTGGCATAGAACTGATCAGGTATATTGTGCTCACCAAGTGTTCTACCTCGATCAATGTTGGCGCGCCCAGCTGGCGCGACAATCTCACCAACAACAGCAGGAGGGACAATGACGTTTCCAGCTTCATCAAGTCACTGCCCTCTCTCATTGCACAGTTGACCCTCTTGGTCTCTCAGAACTCCAGCTTCATCGGGTCTTAATACCACTGTGTTGTTCATCCCTGATGTTTGCTTTGCCTTTCTGTTTGTGCGTTCTAAATGTGCTAGCTTCTCTAACGATAGACTAACTAGTAGAGTGCTCTTGTTCCCTCTGGTTTCACGATTACGCATGCACCTGAAACACAAAAGTCAAGAACGTAGGTAATCAAAAATCGTGATGAGTATCGACCGACACTGGGTGGTGTCGATCGATATCAACAAAAGAAAATGACGAGTATCGACCGACACTAATTAGTATCGATCGATACCGACGAACTTAGTCGAAACTCGACAGCTAAAATCTAATGGCGAAATTGAGTCCCCGGCAACGGCGCCAAATTTGATATGCTCAAATTAATACCCTAAAAAGTACTAAAGCAGTTGCTGCAGTATATCATGGGTCGAACACAAGAACTCAGAGAAATCGCACAATAGATTGTATAGTATCGAATCAAGCTAAGCGAATCAGATGAAACAAAAGCAATAAACTGTAAAAGAGTTGTAAATTCGATGGAGAGAATATATGCCTAGGGTATTTCTCAGGAAATCAATGAATGCAGATAAACTAACTAATCAGGGTTCAGGTTACGCACGGTTCTCGAACTCAAATCACTAAAGTATAAATAACCAACTGTCGTTGCGAGAATTATCTAAATCTAAACTTCAGAATCCCAAATTTCTTTGCAAATCCCTAAGAATAAATCAGCCTTAATATCGAGTTTGTTATGTTCACAAATCAATTAAACCAAATCTCTTTGCGAATAATTAATTTGCTCACCCTAAGTTCTATCAGGTAATTAATCGCACTGTTGTGCCTAATCAATTATCCTAAGATCTAAGTTCTAGGTGATCAATCCAGAATTAGCTTTGAGAACAACCTAAGGTGAAGAACTAATTCAGATTGCGAACCCTAAACAACAAATCAACCTAGCATTCAAAGAAATCCCTTATGAGAATCCCTAAACCTAACAAGAGATCTACTCATACATGGAAATTGAATCAATAAACATGTTTGAATAAATACTCAATAGAAAATAAGAAAGAGTAACAAAAGGGTTCGAAATCTTCTCTCGACGAACAGAGTTTCAGACTTGTCTCCCTTCAAAAGCTCTCTCACAAATCCACAATAAAATAAAGCGTAATGAAAAAGCACACAACCAAAGTGGCTGTAAAACTTAATTAAATAGTCTAAACACGAATTGGGGTCTTTTTGTAAATATTAAAGTCTTCTGGGCAAGTTCTGCAATTCTTCAAACTTCATTAAAAGTCGCGACTCGTAATCTCCTCGATGGGTGTCGATCGATACCAAGGAGGTATCGATCGATGCTTGACGCTTCGATCGGGCACTTAGTTACCATACTTCAGTTTTGTTCTAGAACGCTCCATAAAACTCCAATATCTCCAATAATGCTCCAAATGTGCTAAAACCTGTAAAAGACTCTAAAAGGCTCTATAATAGAATAAAGACTCGATAAAACGGACTTATATCATGGCTTAAACGGGGTAAAACCATGATATATCACGGTGCTCATGTGTATAATAAGCGACTTCCCTGCATATGGAATGCTATCAGGTTGGACGACGCATGGAAGGTTATCTTGTCCTTATTGCCTCGATCGGACAGATGTGGTTCAGCTGAAACATGGTCAAAAAACATGCTGGTGTGATTGTCACCGTCGGTTTCTACCAATCAATCATCCATATCGGAGAAACAAGCGGATGTTTAGGAAGAACAAAATCGTGTGTGTCCCCCCCACCAGTGTCTCTATCTGGGGAAGATCTAGAAGCACAAATAGATCATTTTGGGGGACTAGAAACGGTGAATCGTGGGAGAAATTGGCACACTCCAGCTAATATGCATGATGGATACAGGGTCAATCATAATTGGCACAAGAAAAATATTTTTTGGGAACTTCCGTACTAGAAAGATGATCTACTGAGACACAATCTTGATGTCATGCACATTGAGAAAACCTTTTTTGATAACGTCATGCATACAGTGTTAAACGTGAAAGGAAGAACCAAAGACATCGGAAAGTCAAGGTTGGACTTGCCCGATATTTGCAACAGAAATGAGTTGCACATAATGAGCAATGGGAAATCACCAGTTCCTATATTTCGGTTGGGTGCAGAAGAAAAGGCATCGTTGTTCAATTGGGTTTCAACTGACGTGAAGTTTCCTGATGGGTACGTATCCAATCTTGTTAAATCTGTTGAAAAAGGACAAAAGTTTTTAGGGATGAAGAGTCATGATTGCCACGTGTTTATGCAACGATTACTTCGTTTCGCATTTGCCGAACTCCTTCTAGGAAATGTTCATGAAGCAATTGGAGGTAAGATACATCATCACATATAAAATTGTTGATATTAATTATATATGTTCAAATATTACAATATATAATTTTGATTGTGCACAGACGTTTTTCCGGGATCTTAGTACACGGACGTTGTCCGAAGATGTAATTGCACAGCTAGCTGCTAATATTCCAATATTGCTGTGCAATTTGGAGAAGATATTCCTCCCGGCATTTTTTGATGTTATCTTCTCCAAAAATGCACAGATGTTATGAAATTAAATTCCATAACATCAAATACATCGTTTATGTCAGAAGATGTAATTGCACAGATGTTATGAAATTAACACATTTATATACAAAATACACATATGTTAATTTCCATGTATATATATGTGTATTTTGCAGTTTATTTGTTAACTATGTACGGGAATGCATTGAAGCCGTTCCAGATGATGAAATAAACGATCGTAAAGATCTTCACTTTGCTAAGTGGTTGAAGACGCAAATAAGTTAATATATAGTTATAAATATTTTATTTAATTAGATTGATACTCAATCTAACATGCACACTTATCGATATGTCTTTCATAGGTGGATCATGGTGACCCCGCATATCCAATATGGTTTCATGAGTTACTCCAAGGCCCCTCGGGAAGATAACGACTGCACCCATATATTTCACCCGTGGTTATGTGTTTCATACATACAAGTACGGCGTTCGTCGGGTAAGTACCAACTACGGAGTATGGGTTAGGGGTGAAATAGATTATTATGGGGTGTTGAAGGATATAATAGAAGTTGAGTACCCCAGCTTGGTTAGTATGAAATGCGTTCTCTTCAAATATGATTGGTTCGATCCAACAGTCGGTCGAGAGGTGCGAAATAACAAATTTAGTGTGGTTGACGTCAACAAATCACGACGATACAACAAGTTTGAGCCATTTATCCTAGCATCACAGGCAGAACAAATAACATTTGTTCCATATCTGCGAGTTCGAACCACTGGGATCTCATGGTTATCGGTTATTAAAATAGCTTCAAGGGGTAAAATTATTGGTGTTGACGATCTTCCAATGCAACAAGATTCTTGTCGTGATATTACAGACCCACAGATTACGGATAACGTTCTTTTAGTTGATCCCCAAAACAGGCAACTTGAATATCTACCTGACGACACAAAAGAACAAGGCGATTCCGATGAGTTTGAAGAGAGTACTGACGATGATGATGAACTTGAAGATGATGAACCCAATGAAGATCAATGAAGATGATGAACCCAACGAAGATGATGGTTCTGATTTATTTATGATGTAATTGCTCTTAATTTGTATAATAAAAATAGATCTGGAATCAAAGATTTATCTCGGCGAAAAATATCTGGAGATAATCGGAGATGGGATCGTAAGGATTCCCATTGGTCGAATATTACCCAAACCCTGAAAATTTTATGCTTTGGTTAATACTAGACCTCCGTGATTCCTTTCGATCCCATCTCCGATTATCTCTGATTGTCAGTATTACGACGGACTTACGACAATTTAAGACATAGGCGTCGTAACATCGTCGTAATACTTAAACCATAAAATTCAAATTTCGGTTTAATGTTTACGACGACATTACGACGATTTAAGACATAATCGTTGTAATACTTAAACCATAAAATTCAAATTTCGGTTTAAAGTTGACGACGACATTACGACGATTTAAGACATAATCGTCGTAATACTTAAACCATAAAATTCAAATTTCGGTTTAAAGTTTATGTCGTCTCAATGTCGTTGTAAACCCTAAACCATAAAATTTAGTGTTTAGAGTTGATTAGGTTTGGTTTTTCATCGTTTATCTTGTTTTACGTAAGTTCTCTACTCATTGTATAAAACAAATTGAATTATCACAAAAAAACAATTACATTATATACTTCCTCGTTCATAATCTCTCTCTCTCTCTCTCTCTCTCTCTNTCTCTCTCTCTCTCTCTCTCCCTCTCTCTCTCTCTCTCTCTTAAGTTTTTTTTTGTAATAAGATAATTAATAGGATTGTAATTATTAGATATGATTGGAATTAGATCTTATTAGAATTATTGGATTATATTTTTGATATTCGTTAATTTGTTATTAATTAGTTTTACAAAAAAAAAATTATATATATGGGGCCACGTAAATCTCACTATCGCATGTTTATGGGTCACGAGTCCGGACTAAGTGCTAATACGGAAGTCTCGTCATCTTCTACCACACCATCCACGGTTCCGGATTCTGGGTCTTCACCAGGGCCTCCACCACCTCCAACTGCACCTCGACCCCCATTGATATATGCAGAATACACGGTGCATGATTTTTTTGCTTTCGCCGGGTCATGATGCTTTACCCTGGTTAGATCCGAAACGGCCGCCGAATACTTTTTGGTACGTAATTTTAATTTTTTTTTTTAACATTGTTTTTTTTACTGATAATTACCGTTTTATTACTCAGGTTTAAGGAAGATAACAAAGTCGGACAGAGTGTGTCTGACACCATTAAAGGCTATTTCGAGGAGCCTCACCACAATTGTTATGCGGTCCCGAACGACGTAATCGAGAAGTGGTTCAAATGTTTGGCGGTAATTTAATCGTTTCTATTTTTTTTTGAGAATTAATTAGTTATTTTTATTTAATCGTTTCTAATTTTTGTCGTTTTTATAACAAATGGCACTGGGACATTGGGATCAACGAGATGGTGAAGACGCAGATTAAAAAAAAGTGAAAATTGCGACTCAATAATACCGTCTCCGATTGGAAGAGGAAGTGGGAGGTTGATGGCGATAAGGCGAAGCCCCCATACATGTCTTCTAGAGTGTGGAACGGCTTGAAAGCCTACTAGACTAATCCGCATTCGCAGATAGTGGCCGGTAAGTGTTCGGCATCTCGTAACACTGTCGGTCTAGACGGTCTTCCGGCGGTTATGCCACATACTTCGGGCCAAATGCCTTTTGCGGGAAGGCGCCTTCAAATGGTATGATTTTTTCCGTTAATTTCTATTTTTGTTATTTTGTTATTAATTAAAATTAACCGTTTAACTTTTTTTTGGAATGTCGTTTTGTTAGGCAAACGGAGGCGAACTTCTTCCAATGACCAGAGTTTTTGAAAAAACTCACAAAAAGAAAGATGGCTCTTTTGTGGATCCTCGAGCGGAAAAGGTCTACAATGACGCTATGGCAAAGATCGCCGAGCGTCAAACTCAGCTCTCCCAACAGCTATCATCTGGCAGCTCGGTCCAATCCACGGCGGCTTTGAACACAGTCCAGATGGACGAGATATACGAAGAGGTAATAATAATCAAATCGTATTTTTACGGAATTATTTTGTATTCAATTTATTAAATTTAACGTTTCATTTTTTAAGGTTGCCTCGAAGAAAAATGTCAGAATTTTAGGGACAAGATCAATATGAGATAGTGTCGTCACCTCGTCTTCCTCACGTCATCATTTCGAGGAACCATTTGAGTTGCAAAACGAGTTAAACACCGCCAACTCCGAGATCAACACTTTGCGGGCAAAGCAAGTGATATACGATGAGAAGATCCAAGGATATGATAGGACGATTCAAGGATACAACTCTCTCTTCGATATTATTGCCGCGAGTAACCCCGATTTGGCGACCGCACTGATACACCAGCAAGCATCGACATCGGGCCCGAGGGATGAGCATCAGGATGAGCATCAGGATGAGGATCCGCTCGCGGATCGACGAGCGGAATTGGAGCGGAGCACGGACGAGGAGATTTTTGGTAACTTGGGTATTAATCCACAAGATAATAATTAGTATTTTGTATTTTGAATTTTATTTTGTATTTTAAATTTTATTTTGTATTTTAAATTTTATTTTGTATTTTAAATTTTATTTTGTATTTTAAATTTATTTATAAAATTTTAATTTATAACTATAATTTTACTAATTATTAATTTATAATTTTAATTATTAATAAATAAATATTATATTTTATATATATATATATTATATACATTGATTTTACATCGAATTAGAATTTACATCGAACAACAATTTACGACGAATTTACATCGATCAACAATTTACGATAAATTTACATCGATTTATTTCTACATCGCTTTACCAACGAATTTACATAGAAATATTACGACGATTTTACGACGGATTACCAATACGAAAATTCGATAATTCGATGTAAAATCGTCGTAAAGTTACAACCATATACCAACGCTATACCAACGAGGTTATTTTGGTCGTAATGCCGATGTAACTTTACGACGATTTTACAACGGATTTTGTACGACGATTTTACAATGATTTTTATACGTCCCAGATTTTCCGACGAGTTTACGACGATTATCGAGTAACGACGAACAGTTTACGACGAATTGGCAATTGTCGCTAATCCGTCCTAAAGCCTGTTTTACGAAGATTTTACGACGATTATATCTGTTGTAAAAGGCATGTTTTCTTGTAGTGTTCCAGTTATTTCACTTCTCTCAGTAATACCCAGTTATTCTATTTCTCTCAATAATACCTAGTTGTTACATTTATACCATATATGCAGCTTCGCTGCATTCAGATCCAAAACACTAAGGAGGTCCTACGATTCAATACGATACCATTTGATAACATTCAACCAAACATATGCCCTAATCGACCCAGAGAACGGAGATGGTTACCAACCTAATGTCTATTCATTACGAACACTAAAATTTTCCTTTTCTAATTGAAATCTCTAGATTGCAAATACAAGATTGAAAATAATTTCTAGATTAAAATCGAATAATAGACCCCATAGATTTAGGCTAAACCACATTTCTATACCTAGAACTAACCTGAATTTGAATGAATCGACTTTAATGGTGGTCACCGGCGAGAACCACCGACGGGAGTTCGAAGTCGGATAGGGAAACCCAAATGGGAGGCAGGACTGTAGGGGTGGGCATTTCGGTTTAATTTCGGGTTCTGTTCGGATTCGGTTCGGTTCGGTTGATTCGGGTTGAATAAAACTCTAGCCGAACTCAACCGAAATAAGTTTGGTTCGGTTTGTGTTCGGTTTGGTTTAGTTCGGTTCGGTTGTACTTTGGTTTGGTTTTAGTTCGGTTTTAAAAAAATCAACTTATAAAAACAAGAATCCTAACGAAACGTAAACAAAACGAAGTCATAAAAAAAATCATTCCCTAAAATTTTAAAACCAAACTGAAATTATTTCACTTAATCAAAATATAAAAAAATTCATGGTTTCGTCTCTCTCATGCCACTAAAATGAATCTACAACAAGCCAATAACTTAAATATAAGTTAATTATACAGATCAATGTTTATTCATCTCTTATATGAGTCATTATAGGCTTATAGCATTAATATAAAACTATCAACATATGTGTTATTATTTTTAATATTATTAATTAACTAATTAACAAAAACACATTGGTTTATCGGTTCGGTTCGGTTTTCAACCGAACCAAACCGAACCGTTCGGGTTGAAAAAAATTTCAACCAAATGGTTGGATATTAACTATGGTTTGGTTTGGGTCGATTTGAGTTCAGTTTGGTTCGGTTAAAATGCCCACCCCTAGGCAGGAGCATGAATCCCTTGATTCTGATTGACCCAAATTTTTTTTTTCTTAATTAATTAATTATTATTTTTTTAATTCAAAATTTAAATATTAAACTTTGGGAGAAATTAGGAATTAAAGGAAGAGTTGGACAGAATAAAAAAGAGTGATAGAATAGATTTTGATCATTAAGAGTATATGACTAAAAAGTCTACGTCTTTTACTCCTTGGAGCAATGCGCATCTGTGCCATGCTGGCTACACTTACTATATCCAACACTCTTTAGGAAATCGCGTATCTCTTTGGAACTACTATTGCTTGCCTTGAGCAATCTCTCATCTTCCTCATATATTAGATAAGGAGCTTCAGCTGGTTTCCTTGAGAGTAGCTTTTTTGCACCCTTTAAAACGTGGTACTCCCAACCTTGAACATCGATCTTGATAAGAAGAATAGGTTGAGAAGGTGGGATAAGTTCATCAAGAGGTATGGATTTCACTTGGACTGCTATTTCTTTGTTGGACTTGAATGCAAGTCTTGCACCCACCTCCGAGACGGCGCTGTTGTCAAGCCGTCCAATCAGCTGTATCAAAAACAATGGAATCCACATTTAGCGAGACCCAATAAACAAGATGGGTGGTAGTACGAATAAACCAAGTATACGGTTACACTGGCAGCTTGTTAACTAGACAATTAGTTAACATTCAGTTTCACCTATTAAGCAGACTATCCCTATGCATACTAAGTACATTAGCTCTTTGACATCATATATGTAAAAAAAAATGAGTTCTTCCCACATATTGCTCTCTCTGGAATGAGACTATTCATCTTCTTCTTAACCTCTGTATCATTAACTCTGTTATATGATTTGGCTTCAAATAAACTGAAGCCTAAAGTAGTAGTCTCGATAGAAGCAATAAGAAGCAAGAGAATCCTGGATTTTAAATCTAATCTATCTACAAGCAGAAACAATGCTCTTTTCTCACTAAACTAATCTCTCAACACACATACAACACCAAAATGATTTGGCTTCGAATAAAGAGAGCCATAAGATAGCAGGGATAATTCTGGATCATGCTAAGCTATCTATCAACAGAAACAATGTTCTTTTCTCACTTAGACTAATATCAGATTGTAGAAATGTGATATTATTTATACATACCTTATGGAAGGTAATGTCCCCATTTCTATCAGACGCAGCAGCTTCAAACACTGTAACCAAAGAGGCAACTCTGTTGAACCAAATCCCATCACAGATCCTCTGTAAATTCTCAAAAACAGGCTCAAAAGCAAGCACTTTTAACCCCATAGCAGCAGCAGCAAAGCTAGCCATGCCCACATTAGCTCCCACATCGACAACGAACCCATCTTTGCCATTAGCCCTCATCCTCTCCAAAACCTCCTGAATCGTGGCGGAGATGTCTGGTTTCCGAAAGGGCTTTCCTTTAAGCAGCCTCATGATGTTCTTGTGGGGTTTCTCTGGGAGATTGCCGAGATCAGCGAGTGAATAGACAAAAGGGTATTTGAGATTCTCGACGACGTTTGCGATTATGGGTTTTGATTGAGGACATTTGAAGCAGTCGAAAGGAGGGATTGGGAATTGGGTATTGATCGAAAGATTGGGATTGGAGTTTTGGAGAGATGAGAAAGAGAAGAAGAAGAGAGAGGAGAGGAAGATGATGGAGAGGACAAGAAGAGAGATTAATGTCTTGGGTGCTAAAAGCTTCTGGTTCTTGTCTCTTTTCCAGGCGTTCGCCATGGAAATGCCCCTCAGATGTGTTATTCCGACAGAAAGTTTCGATCTCACTTTAAGATGGGAAGCATAAGAAATAAGTTTTGTGATTTCAGATCTTACAAACAATACCGAGAGATCTTGGCTAGGAAACCTGGATTCGTATCCTCCCGTCCCGTTTAAGAAACACAAGAAGAAGCTCGGAAGTTTGCAATTTAGGACACCAGATTTACAAGATCACTAAACACTCAACACACTTGTGTGTATCTCTGTCTCTCTCTATATAGAGTGAATCACATGAAACACACTGGACAACAAGGGTTGACAGTTCATCATTTTTCAATAACCTCGTGGGTGTCTCAGCAAAAAAAAATAGGATGTTTCATAATAAAAAATTGGAAAAAAATTGAAAAAAGAGAAGAGAGTTTGAGATGGGTATCTCATTTGAGACACTCAACCAAAAAAATTGAGACACCCTTCTCATATGTGTCATGTTTTTATTGGTCAAATTTTTTTTTTTCAATTTAATTATCTAATTAAAAAAAAATTAATATATTTTTGGGTGCAACATTTTAATTTCACACCTAATCTTTTAACTTAAAATACTAAAAACTAATTATAGGATAAAATCTAAAAAATTGATATTTTCCCGTTTAATGTTTAGGGTGATTTACAAAAAGACACATTTGACCCTTGGTATACTTTTGGGAGTTTTGAAGGTTGTGAAAAAACATTCAAGCCCTTTATTAAGTTACAATTGTTTTTCTTTCACCGAGTCCTCTTTCACCTAAAATTAAACTTAAAACACAAAGCTCCGACGACATCTTAATTTTCTGACTAATAATTTTGTCGGAGATGCTGCTCAATTGGAATTCAATGCTGGCTTTTTATTCTTCTTCTTCCTCCGGCGGCTTCAGATTCCGGCGTGAACTAAATTTGAGCAACTGTCCATGTGAACTTAATCGTCTACGTTGTCTTCTCTACTGTCATATGTCCCCAATATCATAGACTCGATTCCGTGGTCGGATTCACAGACTCGCAAGATCACGGCCGTGTAACAGCGGCCGGAGATGGTGGCGGGAGTCGAGAATCTAGAGCTTTGGGGTCCGGCGGTGAAGTGGGGGACGGATTTCAAGTTTAATTTGTCGGAGGAATGTTGTAAGGCGTGTAAATTTATGTGCGATTCATGGGTGTTCATGGATGTGTAGCGGAAACAAAGAGGCTTGGAGTAGATTACGTGGACAACGAATGATGGACAAAGTACAATGAACAATGTATGGCAGACATCAAAACTATTGTGGACGAACTATTGCGTTAATTTGGTTGACAATGTTTTCTGCAACATCTCGAAGAGGATCGGGACTTGCAATTTTATAATATGATGATGCCAACCAGATTATGTCCTGTAAATTTTTTTTAAAAAAACATTGTTATTAGAGTTTGAATTTCAACAACGTTTCTTATTCTAAATTATAAGAGAGGATAAAGTCTCGCAAGAAACTGAAAGAGCTAGCGATTTCTACCTCCATGAAGTCTTCCATTTGGAGTACACCGTCAACTGCAACGACATATAAACTGTCTTCCTCAACTTCTTCTCCAAACAACTTTCAAACTTCACCAGAAAATTTAAAAAATGAAACCCACTAAGCTGAGAAAATCAAGTTGCTTAAAGAAACAAACACACATAGATTTCTCAAACTGAAACTAAAGCTCCAAGAGATTAACTTACGGATGGTGAATTGAGTTGAAGAGTTAGAGTTGCGAAAAGAGAGAAAACAAGAAACACATAAGTAAAGCAAACTACAAATCCAATTCTTCTATTTGTATATAACAATATTTTCTTCTCGTATTGTCATGGATAGGTTATGATGGATAGTATATGCTGGACAATTTATGATGGGCAAGATATGGCGGACAATTCCCTATGGACAAAAATATTGTAGACATGTTTAATGTTTGGTGTGATCAATATTTGATGAGTAATGTCATTGATATGATATCGTGGACACAATTAGCATTTGCAAAAAGTACGCTATCCATATGGACGATTGACACACCAGGAATTAATCCTGGCGTGGGGTTTTACCATTTATATCTAAGCCGCAAGTGCACAACACACAAAGTAGTATTTAGGGATCGAATCCACAGGGATAGACGTTGTCCAATTTCTAACGAGTTCTAACATATGTCTAGACGTAACTATATTTTGGGTTTTGTTATGGTCGTATCTATGGAACCTAAACTAAACTAAGAAGGGCAGTAGCTAACTAATTATTTTATCGAGGTTGTGAATCAATTAAACGAAGCGTTGGGCAATCGAGAATTTTTAAGGTTTATGGCCAATTTTTACGAGGAGATTTCTAGGATTTCTAAAGAGACTTTTTGTCGTCTTTGGGTTATTGAACTTGGAACATGTATGCTGCGTGTAGTCTACTACCGTAATCCTACACACCTACTCACTTCAGTACTCGGACGGTAGCTTCCGACTTTGCCCGCACAAGAAGTGAATGATACTCTCAAAGGTCGTGTACGCCCACAATTATATTGATCAAGTCTATCTAGTGCATTATCTTCTGTGTGCATCATATGTGATGTGCATTATCAGGGGCGTGCAAAACACGTGTGTTGCACAATGCACAAGCTTTAATCATGTGAAAAGTTGGGGACAAAAGGAATGTGTGCAAAGTCTGTGTTCAGAAGGAAAGGAGTGTGCAACGGTCACATAGAGCATATGACCGTTGGAGTGGTCCCAACTCTGTGTATATCAGCAGCCCCCCCCCTTCTCACCTCCTTGTTATCGTTGTTGACAAGTCACTATCACTTTTCTTCACATGTTCTTGTTACTTGTTCCTTTTGTTTCTATTCTAGATATTTTGTAGCGTTTATTCTTATTGTATTCCCTATATATCTCCTTTAAGGATACATCAAAATTGATATGCTCAATTTAATACCCTAAATAGTACTAAAGCAGTTGCTGCAGTAAATCAGGGGTCGAACACAAGAACTTAGTTATCACGCAATAGATTGTATAGATCCGAAATAAGCTAAATCAAAAGATGTAATGGAAAACAAGATTGCAAGTAAAAGCGTTGTAAATTCAGTTGGAGGAATATAGGCTCAGGGTATTTCTCAGGAAATCAATGAATGCAGCTAAATTAACTAACATGATTCAGATTAAGCACGATTCTAGAACTCAAATCACTAAAATATAATTAACCAACTCTCGTTGCGAAAACTATGTAAATCTAAATCCTAGGAATTCCAAATCTCTTTGCGAATCCTAAAGTCTAAATCAGCTTTAAAGTTCAGGTTTGATATGTTCACAAATTAATTAAACCAAATCTCTTTGCGAATAATTAATTTGCTCACCTAGGTTCTATCAGGTAATTAATCGCACTCTCGTGCCTAATCAATTATCCTAAGATCTAAGTTCTAGGTGATCAATCTAGAATTAGCTTTGAGAACAACCTAAGGTGAAGAACTAATTCAGGTAGTGAATCCTAACAAATAATCAACCTAGCATTCAAAGAAATCCTTTATGAGAAAACCCTAACCCTAAAGTGGATCTACTCAGACATGGAGAATGAAACAATCAACATGTTTGAATAAATCATCAATAGAAAATAAGAATAACAAGAGGTTTTAAGATCTGATCTCGGGCGAAGGGAGATTCAGACTTGTCTCAAAACCAAAGTATAGAAAATAAAGCTTAGCCTAAACAAGTGGCTGTAAAATCCTATTTATAACCTAAAACACGAATTGGGATCTTCTTGTAATTATTAAAGACTTCTGGGCACTTTTGCAATTCCTCAAGTCTTGGAATTCTCGCGGGTCGTGTCTTGCTGCGATGAGTATCGATCGATACCAGGGGGTATCGATCGATACTTGCCATGAAATCAGGTACTCAGCAACACGACTTCAGCTCTTGCTCCAAACTGCTCCAGAAAGCTCCCATAATTCCAATAACGCTCCAAACGTGCTAAGACCTGTAAAAGACTCTAAAAGACTACAAAACACTAGAAAGACTCTATAAAAATGACTTATATCATGGCTTAAACAGGGTAAAAACCATGATATATCAATGTGCATTATCAGGGGCGTGCAAAACACGTGTGTTGCTCAATGCACAAGCTTTAATCATGTGAAAAGTTGGGGACAAAAGGAATGTGTGCAAAGTCTGTGGACAGAAGGAAAGGAGTGTGCAACGGTCACATAGAGCATATGACCGTTGGAGTGGTCCCAACTCTGTGTATATCAGCGGTCCCCCCCTTTTCACCTCCTTGTTATCGTTGTTGACAAGTCACTATCACTTTTCTTCACATGTTCTTGTTACTTGTTCCTTTTGTTTCTATTCTAGATATTTTGTAGGGTTTATTCTTATTGTATTCCCTATATATCTCTTATAAGGATACATCAAGTAAATTAAGTTTGAGAGATCAATTCTTCTCTTTCTCCATTCTCTATTCTCAAAACTCTCTCTAAATTCTCTCATCTAGTTCCGCAAATTCTAACATGGTATCAGAGCATAATCGATTCTAGATCCATAAAACTTTCATTCTCAGTCCTTATTCTTGTTCTTAATCCTTTATTCTGGTTCTTCATCTTGTTCTTTACAAATCTCTGGTTTTCTTACAAATCTCTGAATCTTTACAATGGGATCTTGTGTTCTTACTACTAAAAACTCAAAACCCATTGTTATTCCAGTAATCCTCAAATGAGGAAACTATCTTCTGTGGTCAAGAACCACAAGAACAGCCTTGTGTGGACGCGGGCTTTGGAATCATGTCTTAGAAGACAAAACACCAAAAGAGGACGACACCAAGGAAGGAGAGGAAGATGGGAAAGCCATTGCTGAAGAGGCAAAGTGGTTTCAAGAAGATCAAATTGTACTTGGTCTCATCCAAAATTCCCTCACACCACCCATTCTTGAAACTTACTCCTACTGTGAGACAGCTAAAGCTTTGTGGGAGACACTCAAGAACGTGTATGGTAATGTTTCCAACCTAAATTGTGTCTTTGAAGTCAAGAAGACTATCAATGACTTAAGCCAGGAAGATATGGATTTTACCAAGCATTTTGGGAAGTTTCAGTCACTATGGGCAGAGCTTGAGATGCTCAGGCCATCAACAATGGATCCAAAGGTCCTTAATGAAAGGCGTGACCAAGATAAGGTGTTTGGCCTACTTCTCACATTGAATCCGACATTCAATGATCTCATCAAGCATATCATTCGAGAAGACAAGCTTCCAAGTCTTGATGATGTGTGTTCAAGGATCCAAAAGGAGCAAGGATCGATTGAACTCTTCAAAAAGAGTGAGCTCGTCATGGCCAACAAAGGAGTGTACCAAGCTGATGAGAGGAGATCTGGGGAGTGTGATCATTGCAAGAAGCCAGGTCACCTCAGAGCACAGTGTTGGATTCTCCATCCTCATCTCAGGCCAGCAAACTCTTCAAGACCAAAGTTGCACAACAACTCTCGCCCAACAAGAGCCAATCTCTCGCAAAAGGAGGCAAGTGACTCCAGACCAGCAAGCACATCAAGCGCTTCAACTCAAGGAGGAGAGGTGGCTATGAATGCATCAGCTGAGTATGTGAAGAAAAGTGACTTAGAGGCCCTCATCAAAGCGTTTGCCTCTAAACAGTCTGGTATCACTTTCTTCTCTAAAAAACCGAGTAGCTCTCTTGTTGTTGATAGTGGTGCTTCTCATCATATGATTAGTAACCCCAAACTGCTTAACAACATTGAATCTGCTATAGGGAAAGTGATTATAGCAAATGGTGATTGCATTCCTATAGAAGGAACTGGAAAATTGAATTCGTTTAGCAAGGATAGTGAAGCATTCTTTGTACCTAAGTTTACTTCAAACTTAGTATATGTTAAAAGCGCAACTAGTGATCTTAATTGCTATGCAATATTTGGTCCTAATGATGTTCATTTTCAGGATATTGAGAGTGGAAAGTTACTTGGGAAAGGTGGAACCAAAGATGAACTCTATGTTTTAGAAGATATCTCACCAAAGAATTCAGATGCTGTGAAACGACCGCACTTTTTTTTTTTTAAAACATAAATAATTAAACAACATTAATTAATCATCACAAGAACAATCCAAGTTCTACAGCTTAAACAAGCTAACAGTTCTAAAACAGCAAAAGCAACAACAACAAACCCCCGTGTCCTAATCATCCCCTCTTCACTGCCTCGATTCCACGATCACACCTTATCTTTACCTGCATCGACAAAAGTGATGCATCAACATTTGGCTAACCAAACGCTGAGTGAGAGATCATCCCAACAACATGCTAAACAATAAGCACAAACAACAATTATTATCCATACGAAGAATTAATTAACACCAATTAAAACTTCCAACGCAATAGCAATTCATCACCATGAAAACTATACCAACGCCTAGCAATTCTATCCCAAGAAAAGCTAGACACAAAACCCGAAAGGTGAACACACAACACGCTTTCCAGGCACAACCAACAACCAGTATCGATCGATACCCCCTTGGTATCGATCGATACCCAAAACACATGCCCACAGGCAAACAACCGGTATCGATCGATACACCCCTGGTATCGATCGATGCCCACACAACTCGAGTCCACCGACAAGAGACTAGTATCGATCGACACACACATGGTATCGATCGATACCCACCTGCAACTCACAACCTTCCGCGAGATCTAAACCCAGAAATCGCCAAGACCAACCACGAAAATCATCAATCAAGCTTAAACAACGCATCACACAAGCTTAATTGCTAACCTTTGGTCCCAACTCACCTTAAATCGGCTGGATCGAGCTCTAGAAGACCTCTCTCGCTTCTCTTTAGCTCACCACGACCAAACTCTTCAAATCTCTTCTTCAAGCTTCTCCCAAGCTCGAATCTCTCTCGATCTCGCAAGATCCAAGCTTCACCTTCTCTCACGCTCTCCTTCTCTCTCTCTCTCTCTCTCTCTCTCTCTCTCTCTCTCGCGACCAAGACTTTTCTTTCCCAAAAGAAATGGTTTCCACGCGCAAGAAGAGAAGAGGAAGAAGACTTATAAGGAGAAATCCCGACCGGTATCGATCGATACGGTCGATACTATCTGGAACAAACCTGAATTAATTATTTCCCCCAAATAATTAATTCTTCCGGAGCGCGGGCGTTACATGCTGTTACTTTTAGTTCTTGTTATTCATCTAGTTTAAATGGAATTTGGCATGCTAGATTAGGCCATCCCCATGCTCGTGCTCTTGTATTAATGTTGCCTAATAATCAATTTGATCATTCGAATTGTGAAGCTTGTATTCTTGGCAAACATTGTAGAATTATTTTTCCTAAAACTTCAACTCTTTATGAAAATTGCTTTGATTTAGTGCATTCTGATGTTTGGACTTTACCATGCATGTCTAGAGATAGTAACAAGTATTTTGTGACCTTTATAGATGAAAAATCAAAATATACTTGGGTTACATTACTCTCATCAAAGGACTGTGTGTTTGAAGCATTTATAAACTTTCAAAATTATGTCATTAATCAATTCAATGCCAAGATTAAAGTGTTTATATCAGATAATGGAGCAGAATACACAAGCCACAAATTCAAAGATCACAGAGCAAAGCATGGCATTTTACATCAAACAAGATGTCCTTATACACCACAACAGAATGGAGTGGCAGAAAGGAAGAAGAGACACCTTATGGAGGTGGCTAAATCCATGATGTTTCACACAAATGTGCCAAAACGGTTTTGGGGAGATGTTGTTCTAGCGGCATGCTATCTTATCAATAGAATACCAACCAAAGTCTTACAAGACTCATCACCATTTGAGGTACTCAACAAAACTAAACCATTTATTGATCATCTAAGAGTGTTTGGTTGTGTGTGTTTTGTGTTTATACAAGGAGAACAGAGAAACAAGCTAGACGCAAAGAGTACAAGATGCATGTTTCTTGGCTATTCAACTACTCAAAAGGGCTATAATCCTATCAACAGTAGATCATATGTGTCTAGAGAAGTTAAGTTCTTTGAAGACAAGGGGTATTATGACAAGAAAGATTGGGAGAGCTTAAAAGACTTGTCTAGTTCACCATCTGATCTTGCAACTAGTCTCAAGTTTCTGTTGGATCACCTTGGGAATCAAGATGCTCCTACAAGAACATACAGAGATGGGAACCCTCTAACGCCTCAAGGAGAAGAACCAGTGCTCAGTTCACAACAAGATCAAGCATCTACTCAAGAAGAATTAGATCAGGATGGTGATTTTGGTGATCATATTCAAGAAGAAGTGGGAACAGAGGTAGAAGGATCAAGTCACCAAGATGAGGAGGGATCAAGGTATCAGAATGAAGAGGAACCAACTTTTGATGAAGTGATTCAGCCTCTACGACGTAGCACTAGAATTCGCAAGGACCCTTCTGAATGGGTGAACACTCGGGTTTACTTCAACAATCAAGCTATTGCTCATCCTATACAAGCAGTATGTTCTCTTGCCTTGCTGCCATCTGATCATCAAGCATTTCTTGGCAAAGTTGAGCAGAACCAGATTCCTAGAAGCTATGAGGAGGCAAAGTATAAAAAGGAATGGGTAGATGCTATTAGTGATGAAAGGAATGCTATGGAGCGTAATCATACTTGGGATATAGAGGAGCTTCCAAAAGGAAAGAGGGCAGTGAGTTCTAAATGGGTGTTCACTATCAAATATCAGAGTAATGGGGATATAGAGAGGTACAAAGCTCGCCTAGTAGCAAGGGGGTTTACTCAAACATATTGAGAGGACTACACAGATACTTTTGCACCAGTAGCCAAGCTCCATACCGTGAGAGTGGTGCTCTCCTTAGCTACTAATCTCTCATGGGATCTATGGCAAATGGATGTGAAGAATGCGTTCCTTAAAGGAGAGCTTAAAGAAGAAGTATATATGACTCCACCACCTGGTCTTGAAGACACAATTAAACCAGGGAAGGTTTTAAGGCTGAGAAAAGCTATATATGGTCTAAAACAGTCACCAAGGGCGTGGTATCACAAGATGAGCTCTACTCTTATGGATCATGGCTTCTAGAAATCTCATTCTGATCACACTCTGTTCATTCTTCACCGCTCACAAGGGATTGTTGTGGTACTGGTTTATGTGGATGATCTCATCATTTCAGGAGATAACAAGGAAGGCATTCAACAGACCAAGACCTTTCTCAACTCTACGTTTGATATCAAGGATCTTGGGGAAATGAAATACTTTCTAGGGATAGAAGTCTGTAGATCACCAGAGGGGCTCTTCTTGTCACAAAGAAAGTATACACTTGATCTGTTAAGTGAGACTGGTAAGCTTGGAGCGAACCCAGCCAGGACTCCACTTGAAGATGGCTACAAGGTTAATCAAAAGGGGGAGAAGACAGATGAGGCTTTCAAAGATGATGCTTTGTATAGAAGAGTTGTTGGGAAGCTGATTTACCTTACCCTCACTATACATGATTTGTGCTTTGCTGTGAATCAAGTAAGCCAACATATGCAAGATCCAACAGTGTATCATTGGAGTATGGTGGAAAGAATATTGAGGTATCTTAAAGGCAGCCCTGGTCAAGGCATTTGGATGGGTAAGAATGAGAGCACAAAGATTGTAGGCTATTGTGATACTGATTGGGCTGGTGATAGAACAGATAGAAAGTCTACTACTGGTTATTGCACTTTCATTGGAGGCACCTTGGTAACTTGGAAGACAAAGAAGCTGAAAGTAGTGTCTTGTTCTAGCGCTGAATTCGAGTATAGAGCCATGAGGAAGCTTACAAATGATTTAACTTGGCTCAAAGCTCTTCTCAAAGACTTTGGCATAGAGCAATCTGGTCCAATCATTATGCATTGTGACAATCAATCAGCAATACACATTGCAAACAACTCGGTGTTTCATGAGAGGACCAAACATGTTGAGATTGATTGCCACAAGGTTCGTGAGAAGATTGAAGATGGAACAACTCTCCCGTGCTATACAAGAAGTGAAGATCAGTTGGCGGATATCTTCACCAAGGCCACAAGTCTCAAGGTTTGCATCAGTATCTTTGGCAAACTAGGGCTTATGGACCTGACTCGCCCTTGATCTCATGTTCTCTAAACTCATGAACATCATACTCTTTTTCTTTAACATAGTTTTTATCCCAAGTGGTTTTTCTATGTTAAGGTTTTAATGAGGTGATGCTTCATGGGTCTCCAACTAGCCTTCGTTTCTCTTTGGCTAAGTTTGAGGGGGAGTATTGATCAAGCCTATCTAGTGCATTATCTTCTGTGTGCATCATCTGTGATGTGCATTATCAGGGGCGTGCATAACACGTGTGTTGCACAATGCACAAGCTTTAATCATGTGCAAAGTTGGGGACAAAAGGAATGTGTGCAAAGTCTGTGTTCAGAAGGAAAAGAGTGTGAAACGGTCACTTAGAGCATATGATCGTTGGAGTGGTCCCAACTCTGTGTGTGTCAGCGGTCCCCCCCCCTTTCTCACCTCCTTGTTATCGTTGTTGACAAGTCACTATCACTCTTCTTCACATGTTCTTGTTACTTGTTCCTTTTGTTTATATTCTAGATATTTTGTAGGGTTTATTCTTATTGTATTCCCTATATATCTCTTGTAAGGATACATCAAGTAAATTAAGTTTGAGAGATTAATTCTTCTCTTTCTCCATTCTCTATTCTCAAAATCTCTCTAAATTCCCTCATCTAGTTATGCAAATTCTAACAAATTCCTCTTTAAGTATACTTCTAAAATCTTACGACGGATTTGCTCATTTACCCTAGGTCAAGCGATTAGATACAGCACTTCCGTGGCTCTAAAACGCCTAATTTCGATTGCTAAGACGGTTAGTCAAGCAACGCATTAACAACAAGGATAGAGCGAAGAACCCTAATCAATCGGTATCCTAGACTAAAAACCTAATAAGAATCAAACCATAAGATCCCCTTCAAACCCCTATACCCAACAAGGAGATTACTCAGCCATAGCTGAGGTAATCATATTCAATAAATCAAATAAAATCAGTAAGTAAAAAGGGATGACGAAAGCTTCTCTATCGAATAACACGAATCGAGAATCCTTTACTCCAAACCAAGGAAAACAAGTGCACAAGTCACAAGAGCTTCGCTTCTGCCTTCAAGCGTGAGAATAATGTAATGTGTTTGTCTAAGAGGTATAAAATAAGTATTTATAGAGCTAATCTCGTTTAGGGTTTGATGGGGAATGACGGTTTGGCCTCAGTGAAGAAACAAGTCGATTTGGTCGCGCATGGTCTTGGCCGCGGGTCCGTCCTCTCTGGGAGAGGTGAAATGCCACTTGGCCGTGGGTGGAGACTCTCCAGGAATGGCGAAATGCCTCCTGACCGCGGGTCCAGCTCCTCCAGGCGGGACGGGTTTCTCTTTGGGGCAGCTTTATCAGCCTTCAGTGCTTCGGTGTGTTTAAGGATCCAACCACTGTATTGCCTCCAATCCAATTGCATTTGAAAGGTGGTTGTCTCTACTTTGTTGTGTCCAAATTTGGGGATGATCAGACGGTGAAAAGGTCTCCATTAGCTGCAAGACTTTTTGACGGTCCAAGTTTATCCAAAAACGTACTTTTGCTCCGAAATGCACTCTTTTATTCCGAGTTACCTGAAACGTCTTTCAAATCTCTAAAATATGAAAATCACTTGAAAACTTTTGAAAACGAAGTTAAAACACCTGCAAAAGAATATGACAGTGATACATAAAAACGGTCAAAAACCGGTGTTATCAACTCCTCCAAACTTAGATCTTTGTTTGTCCTAAAACAAAACAGAAATCTAAATTCAGAAAGAGATTTTCGAAAATATAGGAACTAACAAAATTCTCAGTGACCGTCCTTCTAAACCATAACCAACGTAATGCATCAATCGGACTTATTCTACAAAATTCTCACTAAGGGCGTCTCCAACCACAACACCAAATTTGGTGTTATAGTGTTCCATTTTTTTTTCATCTCCAACCACAACACCAAATCTAACACTGAAAATAATATTCTCTATTATATTATTAAATTTAAGATTCTCTTTATATTTTAATAGTTTTGATAAGTACTAATTATTCTTGTAACTGATTAATTATATCTTAAATATAAGATTACAATCGATAAATTGAAAGAGGATACTTGTCTTTTCTCCCCTTTTCCACACAATGTCTCAAAGTAGCTTGGTTATGAAAGAGGATACAGAGAGGAAGATGGGAGCGACTTTGAAGAAACTGAAGATTAAGGTTCCCGACTTTGATAATTCTGAGCTGATTGCCGGTTACTCTAAGATGCTGATTGGGAGATGCATGAATCCCAAAAAGCAGGATATGAAAGTTTTGCTCCATATGCTCCCAAGAATTCTGAATGTGGAGGAGAGAGTCGCTGCGGCGGATCTGGGAATGGGCAGATTCCAATTCGATTTCGACCGGGAAGACGATATTACGGAGATATTGAAGATGGAGCCTTTTCATTTTGATTATTGGATGATTTCCCTTGTTCGATGGGAACCGGTCGTGGACAGTAGATACCCGTCGGCGATCAAATTCTGGGTTCGGGTGATGGGAATTCTCCTTCATTACTGGGCGGATCAGACTTTCCGCAGCATCGGAGAGGCTCTAGGTGATGTGAAGGAGGTGGATATTGATGGCGGCAGAGTACAAGTGGTTCTAGACGGTTTCAGGCCACTCTGCTTTGAGACTACGGTTGAGTTTCATGGTGGTGAGGAGACAGTCATCACACTACGGTATGAAAGATTATTTGGGTATTGTCGGGTCTGTTTTAGTCTCTGCCACGATTACTCTATGTGTCCTAGTCGTGAGGGAAGGGCAGTGAGCTCTGATAACAACTCGGAGGAACCAAAGAAGGGTGTGAATGTGGTCAGCTACAAAGCTGCAACTATCCATGGGTTGGGTGAAAGCTCGACTCAGCAACAGCCTGGAAATCCCAGGAATTACCACATGAGCCAGGACAAAGGGAAGGGGAAGGCATACGAAACAAGAGATTCGGCGGTTCATAATCACATTGGTAATGAACATCGTCATGGTGTTTGGAAGGGGGACCGAAGAAACAAGGAAAGAGGCCCAAGAACTTCTTCTACTTTAGGCCATCTCCCACCAAAGGAGGTGACAAAGAGGCTCGCGATGGATACTTCCGGAATAAATGAGCTCAAAACCTCAGACTTGGGGAGTTCCTTATCTGAACATGAGAGGAAAATGTTGGAAGCTTTTCATCACAACAGTTCTGTGCAACACAAGGGTCTAATTGTCGGTGGGACAACTACGGTTGTGGGCAAAACTGCCCGTCGTGGTCTCTTTTTGGAGAATGATGAAAAGGGTTTAGTTACAGCGGAAAGCAATCAAGGAGTTTTCAATGACGGTTTCAATCCGTCGGAGATAATTCCTGATGCTTCGGGGAGACAAGGTATGTCTTCAAATCACATAACTGACACTGAAATTGTAGCAGACTGCGATACCCAGGATGTAGGGAACTCGGAAATGTTAAGTGATGATATGGATATGTTGGGGGTTTCTATTGAGGGGGATGAGTTGATGGTGTCAGGGGCAGCCGAGGACGATATGGTTTTAGAGATAAAGGAAGACACCACGGTGACTATAGATGGCTCTGTGCAAGATGTGAAATCTGAGAATGACAAGGAAAAGACAGTAACAGATGGGATGGGATGAATAATATTCGGAGAAAGAAGGTAGCAAAACCGATGACTACATTTACTGGGGCGGGCTCCAAAAAGAGGTTTGTGCAAAGCATTATTTCACCAAGGAAGAAAGTGGCCTCAAAGATCCCGAGACGTTTTGGTGAAGTCCACAACACAGTTGGTAAGGTTTCATCAAACCCGAACACTGAAGGAGCTACTTCAAAATCTGACCTATAGTGATGAGGATCATGAGTGGGAAGGAGTATCGGCCAGACATCTTACTTCTTTCGGGATCGGAAAAAAAAATTTCTTGTAGTCAAAATTTCCAGTTTCAACTATGGGAGCGGCAGTTTCATTTCCAAAATTTCCAGTTTCTTTTGGTTTCAAATTCTTTATATTCGGTTGAACCGTGTGGCAGGAGTGGCAGCCTTGCCCTATTTTATTATAATAATTTCAAGGATACCATCTTCTATGCATTTACTCGAGTAATCGGGTCATGGACATTGGAACTGAGTTTTAGGGAAAAAATGTATGTATCTTTGATGTATAGAGATCTGATGACAAAGCTGAGAGATCAACAATGGGAGGGGTTAACTAGAGTTTTTCTGATTCGGAATGGTCCATGGTTTAGTATATGTGATCTAAATGAGTTAACCGGAAATGAGTTAACCGGAATGGTTCTGTCTTTTTTAATTATACTCAAAGAAGAACTATCTCACGTATCATATCTTGCTCATTACCACGGTAATTCGACGGTAGAGATTCAAAATATCTCGTTTGCTGGGTATAATAAGGAGAAGAAGAGATGTGTTTGGCATCACCCAGGCTTTTATCGAACTCATAAGACAGTTTTCATACTGATCTGGTTGTTTCAAACTATCTCCAAAATGGCTCAGACCAATCTAATCAAAACCAATGGCTCGGGAAAGAAAGTGGAGATGTCCGTGAAACGGCTACAGATTACGGTGCCGCTTTTTGATAACTCGAGTTTGATTGAAGGCTACTCCAGGACACTGATCGGAAGATGTATGAATCCGGCTATGCAAGACATGAAGATGCTTTTGTATATGCTTCCAAGGATCCATGGGAGACTAAGGGCACCTCAAACCCGAAAAATGATTCGACTTTCTCAAACCTTGAATAATGCGGATTCTTAGTTGGAATTGTCAGGGTCTTGGTAATCGGTGGACAATAAGTTATCTACGGGAGGTTTGGAAGAAACATAAGCCAGAATTTTTATTTCTGTTAGAAACTAAGCAAGAATTTTCCTTTATAATAAATTATATACGGTCGAACCGTGCGGTGCGAGCGGCGGACTCACTTTATATTATGATGATTCATTGGATGTTACTATTTTATTCTCAAGTAATTGAATAATTGATATTGAGGCAACTATTCAAGGAAAAAAAGTTTTCTTGTCGTTTATTTACGGTGATCCGATACCGAAAAATTGAGATAAAGTGTGGGAACGGTTAACCCGAACAAGCACAACTCGAGATGCCTCTTGGTTTATAATTGGCGATTTAAATGAAATTACGGGAAATAATGAAAAACAAAGAGGAAATTTACGACCTGCATCCTCCTTTATGTCCTTCAATCTTATGATACAACATTGCGGTTTTCTGGAATTTCAGTGTCTTGGAAACACCATGTCCTGGAGGGGAAGACGGAATTCGAAAGTTGTCCGGTGCCGTCTGGATAGGGCCTTAGCTAATGAGGATTGGCATGAAATTTTTTCTCATTCATATGTCGAATACTTGGCAATGATCGGGTCGGACCATAGGCCAATTGTTGCCACCATTGAGGATAAAATACCGCGGAAACGGGGACTTTTTCGGTTTGATATACGGTGGATTGGACGGGACGGCCTTATGGACACAATTTCAAAGGGCTGGGAAATTAACTCAGGTGGTAACGGATCCTCATTTATAGAAAAAATAACGAATTGCCGGAGAGAAATATCAAAATGGCGGAAAAATAATTTACCATACGGCAAGGAGAAAATTAGAGATTTACAACAAGCTTTAGAGGAGGTCCAGAATGATGATAATAGTACACCCGAGGAATTGATGGATATTACGAGGAAACTGAAAGAGGCTTATTTAGATGAAGAATTATTTTGGCAACAAAAAAGCCGCACATTATGGGCAACGGTGGGGGACAGAAATACAAAGTTCTATCATGCGCAAGTTAAGCAAAGACGAGCGCGAAATCGGATTACTGGACTACACGATGCATCAGGAGCTTGGGTTACCTCGGACAAAGAGGTGGAACAAGTAGCGGTAAATTATTTCGAGGAATTATTCACATCCACTTCACCGACGGAATTTGAGGAGGCCCTCAGTGAGATTCCAGCATTAGTTTCGGAACAAAATAATGATATGCTCACGGCAATGGCCACGGAAGAGGAAGTTCGTAGAGCACTTTTCATGATGCATCCAGAGAAGGCTCCGGGCCCAGACGGAATGACGGCTTTATTTTTTCAAAGATCATGGCATATAATAAAGGCAGATGTAGTAGAACTGGTTAACGGTTTTCTGGAAACGGGTTCCTTTGATCAAAGACTGAATATGACTAACATATGTTTAATACCAAAGACGGGGAGACCAACTCGTATGACGGAATTAAGACCTATAAGTTTGTGTAATGTGGGGTATAAGATCATATCGAAAGTGTTATGCCAGAGGTTAAAGATATTGCTACCGGATCTGATCTCAGAGACTCAATCAGCCTTTGTATCAGGGCGACTGATATCGGATAATATTTTGATTGCCCAGGAGATGTTTCACGGACTACGGACCAATAAATCTTGCAAAATTAAGTTCATGGCAATCAAGACGGATATGAGCAAAGCATATGATCGAGTGGAATGGACTTTCATTGAACACCTATTGAGGAAATTTGGGTTTGCGGAAAAGTGGATTTCATGGATGATGTGGTGCATACAATCGGTACAATATAAGGTACTCATTAACGGTAATCCCAAAGGACAAATAACGCCATTCAGAGGATTGCGGCAAGGTGACCCATTATCTCCGTACTTGTTCATTCTCTGCACGGAGGTCTTGATAGCCAATATACGGAAAGCAAAAAGGGAAAAATCGCTTACGGGGCTAAAGGTAGCGGGGGCAGGTCCAGCGATCTCACACTTACTCTTTGCGGACGATAGTCTTTTTTCTGCAAGGCTATGGTACAAGAGTGCCACGCTATATTACATATACTTAAGCAATACGAGGTGGTCTCAGGGCAACAAATTAATTTTTCAAAATCTTCTTTAAATTTTGGATACACGGTTCCAGAAGCGGTACAGAACGAGATAAAACAATTGCTAGGAATCCAAAATATGGGAGGGATGGGTACTTATCTGGGCCTGCCGGAAAGTCTCGGAGGGGCAAAGAGTAAGATCTTCAACTTTGTTGTCGAAAGACACAATGATAGAGTCAACGGGTGGACTTCCAGACTCCTGACTAAAGGAGGTAAAGAGGTTCTAATTAAATCGGTAGCCACGGCTATGCCGACTTTTGTCATGTCATGTTTTCGGTTACCTAAGTCCATTACCGCAAAACTAACCAGTGCGGCAGCGCGGTTTTGGTGGAGCTCAGACGGTCAACAGAAAGGAATGCATTGGATGGCATGGAAGAAGATGTGTCGGAATAAGTTAGACGGCGGAATCGGGTTTCGATCAATAGAGGAATTCAACACAGCATTATTAGCAAAACAGCTATGGCGGTTAATGGAACAACCGGAATCGCTTTACGCTCGGGTTTTCAAGGGGCGGTACTATCGGAACACAGACCCTTTAGACCCTATTAAGTCGTACTCCCCGTCCTTTGGATGGAGAAGTATCATTTCGGCTAGACCTCTGGTTACAAAAGGGCTCATCAAAAGAGTTGGTTCAGGAGGCACCATATAAGTATGGAATGACCCATGGATACCATCCTCTCCCCCGAGGTCAGCAACATGTAAAGGGTACAATTATTACCCAACTCTCAGGGTCAATCATTTGGTTGATCCAGCGACACAAACGTGGAACCTGGAATTGATAAACGCAATCATCGAACCGGCCGATGTGGAACTTATACGCGGAATACACATCAGTAGTATATATCGACCAGATACGCCTGGTTGGCACTATACGAAATCAGGGAAATATACGGTAAAGTCGGGATATCAGGTTGGCCAACAAATCACAGACAACGGCGACAACTAATTCTACGGTCCAGATATAAAGAAGTTACAGGCACACTCATGGAAATTGACTTGTCCACCAAAATTGCGACATTTTATATGGCAAGCAATCTCGGGGTGTCTGTCGGTCACAGCGAACCTACGCGCTAGAGGAATAAATTGTGACACACAATGTGCTAGGTGTGGTGTGGAGGGGGAAGCGATTAACCATGTATTGTTTGAATGTCCACCAGCACTACAAACATGGGCACTCTCTCATATTCCATCGGCCCCGGGAGTTTTCCCGATGTCATCGGTTTTCGCCAATTTTGATCATCTTTTTTGGAGACTTCCAGATGAGGAAAGGAATATAATGTTTCCGTGGATTGTGTGGAACATTTGGAAAGCAAGGAATGACAAGGTGTTCTCAAATGTGGATAGAAACCCACAAGAGATTCTGAGGATTGCGGAAACAGAAATAGCAACTTGGGAAGCGGCACAAAATAGTGAACCCGACATATCTACCCAACAACCGGGTCTCATTACGAGAAGAAATGCACAAAATGAATACAACGGCCTCACATGCTATATTGACGGGTCATGGAAGGAAGGGGATAAATTTTCTGGTTTAGGATGGTTTCGCTTTCAGGAGGGAGTTGAAAGAAAGATTATGAGGTCCCATAATCTACGAAGAAGCCTATCCCCGCTACACGTGGAATTGGAAGCGCTCATCTGGGCGATGCATTGCATGATTGCAAACCACAAGACGGCGATAGCCTTTGCTACAGACTGCTCAGAGTTGGTGAAGATGGTGTCTACACCGAAGGAGTAACCGGCATTTACGTTACAGTTGGAGGAGTTCAAGAGGAGCAAGGAGGTTTTCACCTATTTCTCTATCACACAAATCCCACGCACGAGCAACACAGTGGCAGACAAGTTAGCACGAGGTGCTCGAGTCTACCCATCAGATTTCACTTATGTAAACTCGATACCCCCGATTTGGTTCACCGAATAGGGTTAGGTATCAAGGCTGTTGACAAAAAAAAAATCGATAAAATGAAAATAGTGAAAAATATCACACTAAAAAGAATGTTATGGTATCACAAATATTTTTTCATCTCCAACCACAACACCAAATATCACACTAAAAAAATATTTATTAAAAAAAGATTAAAAGACACAAAATAATTATGGTATATTTATTTTTTTAGTTACAAAATTTAATCACATTGTTACAATACAAATCATATTTAATATAATATAATAAAATAAACTATTTCAATTCATAATAATACTAAAACAAACAAAAACGTTTTTATATTAATTTTTGGCGTTGCTACAGTACCACACCAAATTTGGTGTGACACTGTAGCAAAACACCAAAAACACTAATTTGCCGTTGATTTTACAGTTCCATTGGAGGTGATATTACACCAAATTTGGTGTTATACAGTCCCATTAGAGATGGCCTAAAGTAATACAACGCTAATCCACGGTATCCGTCATGCGAAAGTCTAACCACATAGATCCTAATTTTCAGTCAACTAGCTCTTAACATTCATTAAAGATTGCATGATTCTTACCAAAAATATTAGACAAGACAATCGATGCTAGGCATTTACGGACAATTTAGAGGTGAGGCTAAAAGTGTTTCGGGTTACCGTATTTTCTTCGGAGGATGCTAAATATTATGCAAAACAGCAAGAGAGGATGGAGCTGTTGGTACCTACAATTTTCAGTCACTCCTTGCTCGCATAAGTGTTGCTGCAAAAACTCCTCATTCGTCGGGACTCTTCTCCCTTCGACAGAACTTTTATGTCGTTCCCCCAGACTTAGATTTTTCTCCGGGTAATGATTCGAATGGCTTCTTACTCCTCACATATTAAAACATAGTTGTCTTAGGCTTTTATTTTCTTTCCTTTCGGTTTTTTTTTTTTAAAGAAAGTGGAAACGCCTTTAAACGGGAGCCTTAGAGAATACGAAAATTATCGGTTACAAACGATTTCCAAGGCAACGTTTTAGCTTGATTTATCGATACCTCCAAAACCGAATCCGTCTAGTCTCACGTCTTCTCGAGTGACTGAAAAACTGTGTCGTTCCTCTCTCTCCGGCGTTTTTGCACAAATTTGCACAAAAGACAACAAGAGAGTTGCATGAGGTTTTAACAAAGGTTAAGTTCGGGTGGGATACCGGCTAAAGATGAACCGGCCATCTAGGACAACAAAGAGGGGTAAAAAATGAAAAAGATGTCCTAGATGTATGACTCGTTGTCTCGCCTAAAACAATTGATAAGAAAATTAAATATATATTAAGTCCAAATAAAATGAGCTAGTATATCCTGTCAGAAAGAATTTCTATGGCTCGAAATCCTCTGGAGATATCGCATTGAAAGCACTCTAGCTACCGCCTAGTCTAGTACTAAACCACAAAAGAGCTAGCACGAGGAAATAGCGTAGAAGCACACTGGTCTATATCATCTTAGATTTTGTTCTTATGTTCCTGAAAAATCTATATATATAAAGTTAGCTTTTCTCTCTTCTCATGATGCCACCTCATCATCCACATGTCAAATTTTAATTGGTCATTTTTAACATCATTTTAATTATTATTTTTTTAACAATTAGTTTTAATTACATAACTAAGATCATTAATGAATAAATTTTATCTATACATATAAAACAAAAAGCATACTGATAATTAGTTTCAACAAAAATTAAAATATATTGATATCTACAATATTTTTAATATTTAATTTATAAAAAACATCCTCAAAATAAGCTTAAATATCAAAATATGATAATTTATTTCAACTCTCACATCTTGATAGACACAACAAAATTACAACTAAATACAAATACAAATTAAACACCACATAAAACAAAACTTAGAATCTAATAAAATTATTAAATAAACATCGAGAAAAAAAAATTCACACCAAAACAGCAATCCGAATGAAATCATTAAAATCTTATCTATGAAGATGCAGCAAAATTACTCAGCTACTACATGACACAAGCAGGACCGGCTCACTAATAAAGTGGACTATGTGCATTATAAATTTTTTTTCTAATTTTAGGCATATAAATAATTTTTTTTTTATAAAGAACACTTAAATATTTACAAATAAAATCTTCAAACATGACAAAATTTTGGAAATATCAGGTGGTCACTACGCATTTGCACATTCACCACTTGCCTAGAGCCAGACCTGGACACAAGATACAAATGAAAAATATGTGAAAAATCATAATAAATCAAGACTTGGATATGTATGTTATATTATCATATTTATCTACACTTGAAAACTTATTACTTAAAAATTGGAAACAAAAAGACTTAAGAATTAGAAACATATTTTACACAATAATGAGGATTAGAATCGTACATCAACAATATTGGAAATAATAATAAAAATAAAGCAAAAATATAAAACAAAAAACAAAATATTACTCGAGAAAGACAAGAGCCACGAACCTAAAATTCGGTGCAACTAGCTACATCCCAAAGCACAATATTTAATTTTAAGTAAGGATAAACCCAACATCTGCCACATATGCTTCAGAACCGAACCCTCAACCTCCTTCCGCAATAACTCTAAAACAAAACAATCATTTAGTGTATTTTTATCTTTTTGGTGCCTTCATTACGATTTAATGTAACTATTTCAAAGATGAATTTTGCGATAGCAATTAACATATAATTAATACACTCTAATTGATATAAATTAAAATAAAAATGCATTATTAGAGATTCCTAATGTTTTCTATTATAAATACGCACAATAACAAACTTAAAAAAAAAAATTAATTGCATAAATTGACAACAAACGTAAAATATAAAAAAATGTACAAACACGTTCTATTTTTATAAGAAAAAACAATATTGAAAATAATATATGTAAAATATTAAACTATCAAAAACAAAATATATAAAGAAAAAAAAAGTTAACACGCTACGCGCGGATCACATTCTAGTACTTAATAAAAATATTACACGAGGTCTTAAAAATTCAGCGAGAATTAAAAAGATCCAAAGAAAAGAAAAATAGATTAGTAATGGATAAACATCCTCCCCCAGACTTAAATCACACTGTCCTCAGTGTGAAAAAGTTGGTGAAAAGATGGTAAAAGTATTAAAGTAAAAGATAAGGTGAAAGAGATCGATTAAACCGTGGTGGTGAAGTGCATAGCTAGGCGTCTCCTGAGCCATCTGTCTCGGAGTCGGGTGTGTTGTCATCGAACTGGTGGTGCTATTAGAAGAAACGCATCATTGCATGTACGTCTCTCTTGTCGTGTTATCTTCTTCTCCATGGCTGCGTATTCTGGTCCATGTTCGTGAGATGAGCTCGCAGATGGTGCACGACCCTGTGATTGTTGAAGTAGCCGAGCACGCTCTGCCTCGGCGTCTCGGTTGGACTTGGCCATTAGGAACTATCCAATCGTGTACGGTAGGAATGGGACTGTAGGTATGTAGTCCATCTCCTCCGGTATCCATCTAGGTGCTGCTCCTTCTCGGAGTCTAGGGACAGATTTAGAAGGTAAGAAAATAAAGTAGGACTCACCGACATTAGTGCAATATTTGTAACCAAATATGTCGGGGTCGAGTGAAGCGCGAGAGATCGTGTGGTCTCGGGAGAATTGCATCAAGTCGAACCAGCTTCCTTGGAGTGGAATCTCGTTCGAGAAATCAAAGTGCACGACTTGTAGAATCGATGTGATGATGCTTCCGAAGGCGGTAGTAGCGTCCTCGGGTTTGGTGGCGAGGGCGTCGTGTTTCATCTTCACCAAGTTCTTCGCGACAATACAAGCATAGCAAGCGTAGCGCGGGTCGTCGGTGAAAGGTAATTGAAGGGTGACAAGCTCGCCTTTGAGGACACTCCCCACGTTCGATCTCGAAAATATGGTGTGCGCTAAGAGCTTGTGTGTATAGCGGACAGCGGGATGCGGCTTTGGACCGTCCGTTTTCGTAGATGCCTTGTCCCATTATGCTCCATAGACCTTCATCGGGATTCTCCTCGAGGTGAATCTCATCGAGATATTGAAGGTTCAAAGCTTCACAAAGTTCCGGGATCGTTAAAGCATAAGAATATCCGCGAATGGTAAAAATAAGTGTACCGTCGTTCGCTCTCGTATTAGAGATCTTCATAGGTAGGGAGGTTGAGCTCCATGAAAGGTCGAAGGTTAAGTGCGTCGAGATACCAAATCACGTATTCTCTAATCATGAGCGTGCCGAGAGTCGAGTAATCTATGTGAGGTGTTGATTTGATAACCATCTTGTTGAGCTTCTCGAGGTAATCGATATTTGGGTCTATAGGTTTCCCAACATATCGTACCTTTGGTCTTCGTTCCGGAGGTGGTGTTGGTTTGCGAGGAGGAGAAGGTGTCGGGTCACGTCGCGGTGGTGGCACACGAGTTCTAGTCGAACGTTGTCCACTTGCCAAGAACTCGCCAAGATTTGTGTCATCTCCTACGCTTCATGTATCCGAGCTCTCTTCGCTCTCCTTGGTTCGATTATTGGTCAATATCCGGGATGACTCTCCTATGTAACCGCTCTTCTTTGAGCGAGTTATTCTCATTCTCTCGTGGTCCATTGTTCCTACAAAATAGAAAACAATTTTCTGAAAAAGTATGAATATGGTTGTGATTGAAAAATTTCGTTATACGAAGATATTAATTCTAGTATCAATTCAATCAATCAAACGAGAAATAATGATCACAAGTTTAAACAAATCGAGTTCATGATCGTGAATTCTGGGTTTTTGACGTTCTTGCATAAAAATTTATAGATATCGATTTTAAGTTCAACTTTATGAAAATTTTAGTAGGTTACCGTTTGCTAATTTACGCTATAACTAGACTAGTTCAAATTAATCAAAATTAATCTCCAAATTCGTTTTTATTTAAGTTTGAAAATTCCAAATCACAAAAATCTCATATCCAAGGGAATTAAGTGCTAAAATTGAAGTTCTAATCATTCTAGAAGTTCAATCTAGAGTTCTCTTAACAATTTCTAACCATCAAAGACATAGATCTAGTGAATTCAAGAAAAACACTAGGTTTTTGTTCATATGAAAAAGTAGAGATTTCGGTTCGTACCTTGTTGGAATTGACGGGATGAGTGAGGAATTGAAATCTTCTCCGAAAAAGAGTGAGAATGGACCGAAGAATTTTCGAAAAAGCTTTTGAATTGAAAAATGTTGTTCTTGCTCAAAATCTCCAAGTCTTTTGGAAGAGAAGAAGAAAGAGAGCTTGAATCTTGAAATTCTCTTTTTGTTCTTTGAAAATTCGTTTTTATGTAAAAAGAAGTTTTCTATTTTTCAAAAACGTTTGTGACTTACCTTAGCGGGAAACGGGAATTAAACTGGGTTTGGTTCAATTTCACGTTTGGACATGCTCGGGATTGCACGGTTTAGTGTCATGAACGGCTCGGGAATGGTCGTGATTGGTTTCAGCTCGGAATGGGCTGGCCGCTGGTCCAGCTTGCGCGACCGTGTCTTCTCGCCGCGGGACCGGCCAACGCCAGCGCGGTCGACGCCTCCTCCGCCGCGGGTCCGGCTCTTCCAGCCGCGACCAAGTGGAATTCTTCTCGGGTCGTTTTCTCCTTCGTTCCTTCGTCGTTTCACGATCTGTTTCGAACGTCGTCTTCATTTTTTTTATGTTTATGATTTTTTTAAAATGTTTTTGGGTTTTTTGGTTTTTATATAAAGCCTGAAATCCTAAAAAAAAACGTTAATAGAAAAAGAAAAATAAAAGAAAGAAAGACGTACCAAATGGGTTGCCTCCCATTAAGCGCTTTTGGTTAAAGTCGTTACCTCAATTTTTTGGTGAGACTAGGCGTGAGCAATAGACGTCTCAGGAACAAATGTTCCTTTATGATCGTCTTGATTATGACATGTTTCGCCTTTTTTTGGTATCACCTTTTTATTTCCGCGTTTTTTCGGAATTTTCACTTCTTGAAGAGCTTGTTTCGTCTTCTCAACCATTTCTTCCACTCGTTCATCCTTAGTATCTCTTAAATCTGGTGGAATATTGATCTTAACTTTTGCAAATGGTTTAGAAGGGAATGGTGGACTTATCTTTGGGGGTTTCGTCTTAATCAACTCATCTTTCTCTTTTCCTTTAGGGAAAATCGAGTTCTTCATCTCACGTCCGTCCCTCGGGTTTGGAATTTCGTCCGAGACAGTAGGATAGAGCCTCCTTCGATCCACATTTAAGAAGACGGCTTGACGGTTGGCATGATCAAGGATGGCGCCAACGGTAGCTAAAAAGGGTCGACCAAAAATCAACGGTCTATCCTTGTCTCGTTCCATTTCGAGAACGTGAAAATCAGCGGGAACGATCTTGTTTCCAATGAGTATTTGAAGATCATGGATCGCTCCTTCGGATTTCTTTTGTGATGAGTCCCCAAAAATTACGCTCACGGTAGATGGCGTGAGATTCATTATACCGAGTTTCTCGGCAAATGTCTTAGACATGATGTTCATGTTGGCTCCGGAATTACACAAACAATCTGCAAAATAAATTCCCGAAATCTAACAAGAAAAAGAAAACATCCCGGATCATCGGCTTTTCTAAGCCTTTGAAGCTGGATTAGTTTTGGTACCTCGAATGGTGGTTTTTGGATCATCTTGGATTTGGTAACGTCTCGTCCACAGAGTGGGACGAATTTTGGAACTTATCTAGGTTCCATCTTAGCATCGACTTCCTTCTCGGGTATGGTGGAAATCACGTTGCAAAATCTCTTCGGGTTATCTTCCACTCTTCCAGATAAAATTTCGCTCAGTCTCTTAGTGGAGTCCGCAGTTTGAGAGACTTGCATATCCAACTTCTTGACATGGGTTGAAAGAGATTCAAATTTCTCATTCAAGTCGTTGTACATACAATCGACCTTGATGTTAAAATCTTTCGTCGTCTTCTCGTTGCTTTGAGCGAGGAGTTGAATTGATTGCTCGAGCTTCACTATTTGGGCAGCAAGTTGAGAGTTAGACATACCTTGTTGCTGCATGTTTGAGTTGTTGTAAGGAGCGGCTTGCGCGTTCAAGAGTGGTCTCGGTTGGAAGTTCCCATTTCCTCCATAGTTCCTGTTTTGGAACCGGTTTTGGTATGGCCTTGATTGTTGTGGATAAGGCTGATCTTGGGGATTCTCCACGTTCAGGTTTCGATAAGAGAGGTTGTTGAAGTTGGCGTTGCGGAAGTTGTTGAATCCGTTGTTGAAACGGCTTTGGTATTGACCTTGTTGTGTCCAAATTTATCCAAAAACGTACTTTTGCTCCAAATTTGGGGATGATGAGATAGTGAAAAAGGTCTCCATTAGCTGCAAGACTTCTTGACGGTCCAAGTTTATCCAAAAACGTACTTTTACTCCAAAATGCACTCTTTTATTCCGAGTTACCTGAAACGTCTTTCAAATCCCTAAAATATGAAAATCAATTGAAAACCTTTGAAAACGGAGTTAAAAAACCTGCAAAAGAATATGAAAATGATCCATAAAAACGGTCAAAAACCGGTGTTATCAACGATTAAAAATGGACAGGTTTGTAAGGTTATGTATCACCCGATTATAGCAAATTGGAAGCAAAATCTGTTTGTTATGCTCTGTTGGAGCCTGCAGGATCATCTAAAAAATTTCAGTTTGCTAAAAAAATGTATTACTGCAGTAGTATCACATACACTTGGTAAACATGAAGCAGTTATACACATAACAATTACTCAAACCAAAAACAAAATACCCAAATTTTGGTAGAAATTAGAGGCGATGGGTGAGATATCAGCCGTGAACCGCCGTGGAATCACTGGCGGTTGTTTAAGCCATCTCCATATCAGCCGTGAGAAAAGCTGAAGCTTCGAGAACTGATTCGAAACTTTCAAAATTGAATATGGCGAGAGCTTGTGGTATGTGTTTGATCGCTTCACCATTATATTTTCAGGGTGAGTTAAACGAAATAGGACCATACACTTCGAGACGAAGAAACCCAATTTCTAAACTTGGGGAAAACAAAACTCAATCGATCTAAATCTGGATTCATCAAGCAACTAGAGAGAGAGAGATAATCTCGTGGTGGGTAATCCCTTGCAGAGTTTCGGGATTTTGTCGAGATAACCGGCAGAATTTTGTCGAGAGAGAGAGATAACCGGAAGTTCGGATCGGAGAAAATTAGGGACGAGATGGGTTTTGATGGAATGAGGTTTTAGTGGGTTGTTTTGAAACGATGATGGATGAGTTCGCCGAAAAAATATTTCACGGTTATTGGGATTTAAGTTACCGGCGGAATTTTGTCGCCGTCAATCTGTTTGCTTTTAGTCTTATCAGTGACAAATAAGAAGGAGAGAGTTAAAAGTAACAAACAATTACACTAAAAGTCACTTTTGCACTTTATAATTACACAATAAGACACATTTAACTCTTGGTGTACTTTTGGTGTGTGAAAAATCAGAATTGCCCTTTTGTTGACTCTCATTCATTTTGTTGACTCATTAGTGTGGACAATGTGTCATGAACGACCTTGCAGTTAGTGAAATTGTTTACCTTTTACATTGTGACTTCGAGATGCACAAACCCTTAAGATTTAGTACAATATTTGTATTAAAAGGGTTTTCATATGTTTATTAAACAAACATTATTATATTTTTTTGCTTGTATTTTGTTACTTATGAAAATTTAAACACTTTTCAAATGAAATTTGTGATCATGGATTGAGCCTCTCGAGGATGTGAAAAAAGAGAACATTCAATTAAGTGTTTTATGGTCAATGTCAAAACTCATATCGTGGACAACATATGGTTTATAAGTGATGTGAACATAAACTCGTTTCGTGGATAATGTCTCGTGGAATCAATGACCTCCAAATTTTTAGTACACTAACCAAATGAATCAGAATTTAGAAAAAAAACTGCAATATCGAATTTATTTACATCCACACATGACGAGATTCCCATCTGTCCAAAGTTATATACCACTCATAAGTAATTTACTTGCAAATATCAAAAACTATATCCACACATGACCATCCACACTACACACTAATAATACGAGATTCTCATCTGTCCACACATAACTGTCCACGTTTTTATGTCCACATCGATCTGACTTTCATATGTTTAGATTTCTTGTTTTTGTTTTTGTTAGATTTCTTGTTTCACATCAAAACTATAACAAAATGGATCTTAAAATGTTGGTTAAAATGTTGGAAAAATAGAATTATCATTTATTGTTACAAAAAAAAATTGATTTATGTCTTTCACATTATAAAAAAATAGAAAACAAATCAAGTGGGGTAATAATTTTTTTTTCCAAAGTGTGAGATTTCGGATTTACATAAAAAAACTGTGTAATAAGTACACCAATAGTTGAAAGTGTGTTTTTTTGTTATAAAAAATCACTAAAGTGACTTATTTTGTAAATCAACCTAAAAGTAAGTAATAGAAGGATGTTATTGTCTTTTCAAGTGCACAAAGTACATCAATAGTCAAAAGTGGGTTTTAGTGTAATTAGAAAGTAGAAAAGAGACTTTTAGTGTAATTGTTTCTAATGTTTATGGTTCATAAATCTTGAAAATTGCTCCTTTTCAGTTTACCGCTTCGAAATAAGTCATAATGAACCTTATCGCCTCCCATATCTCAACGATTCGGAACCAAGCAACATATAAATCATCCTTACCTTCGCCAAATCATCCTTACCTTCGCCAACTCATCCTTACTCACCGTTGGGTTTCAAAGATCGTTGATAAAATAATGATTTAGGTTATCACAACAAAGATAATGGAATGTCAATGGTCTTCACGAACTCAACCACACGTGGTGATCTTGGACTTATCTTCTTTTTTTTTTTTTTTTTTTTTGAAATCAGTCTTGGACTTATCTTGAGAGGTTAATTAGTGTATATTTCTCTGTTGTTATTATCTAACCCATTAAAAGTTATAACTATTGGGAGAGTCTTTCTGATAATTTGGAAATAAGGATTTCTCAAGTTTTTCTAATTTTTCTATACATAATTTTTCATTAATGTGGTTGTTGACCGTTGTCGTATTTAAGACATTGTGTAAATAAAAAGGTAGTTGATCGATGTTGGATTATCTAGCTGCAACATTCATGTATGTTGATCCAAATGATCACCGAGGAGATTAAAGTGTTATAATATAGTGTGGAAAGGAGGTGAGATTTTCGTAAGTAGAAAGAAAACAACTTTTGCGAAGAATAGATCGGGAGTTATAAGAGATAGGTCGGGTGTAAGTGATGAACAGGTCGGGGACCGTATCCTTTGTATTGATGATCGAAACGAGACATATTATTTAGATTTTCGAACTAATCCTGAAGGGAATCCAGTTCGGTGTTCTAAATAATGTCGTTACAACAGTTCAGAGAGAGAGAGAGAGAGAGAGAGAGAGAGAGAGAGAGAGAGAGAGAGAGAGAGAGAGAGAGAGAGTAATATGTGAAAGAGAGCAAATAAAAACCCCCCCTCCATAAATGCATGCTAAGGGGTATTTATAGCAGTGGCATGCTTCCTGCTCCCCGTGATTTCGGGGTGACGTGGCGCTTCGAGCGCTTTTCGCGGATAAGGTACCTTGAGACGTGCGTTCCAGTTTCCACGGTGGATAGGTTATGATGAGCTCGTCGCCGAACTGCTACGTAGGTAGGGTACTATTCAGCGAGCTGCCCTCCACGTGCCATCTTCTCCCTTGGTCCCTTTGCGCAGAGTGGTGGGATGTCAGCGCGAGCTCGGTGTGCACTGTTTAGCGAGCTACCCTCCACGTGTCATCTTCTCCCTTGGTCCCTTCGCGCAGAGTTGGTGTAGTGTCAGCGCGAGCTCGGTGGGCCCTCGTGTTGACTTTTGGCTGGGCTTGGATTTGATGGGCCTAGCTAATTGGGGATGCTAAGCCCACCTCCAACAATTGACCCCCCAGTTCGGTGTCAGAAGGCGTGGTGAATGCATTGAACTTCTATTTTTCGTTAGCTCGGTGCATCTCAGGTCGGTCTTAAATAATTCAGGATCGACTGTTGGGATTCGTTGGGCGGGAATGATTTTTTACACGTGTTGGTTTTTCCGCTAAAATCGGAGATCGATTGAGCGTGTCGGGCACGCAGGGGAGTGTGAAAGACGTTTCACCACGTGTCGGATAACGAAGCGATGTGGATACCGAAGCGACGCCTACTTTCTACGCGTGGATACCGAAGCGACTCCTACTCGCGTGGAAACCGAAGCGATGTCATCATTAGAGTTTTGGTAATCACGCCTTTTCACCACGTGTCGAGCCGTCGTTTCTGTTTCCCCTCCTTCTTCTATTTAAACTCTCTTCTTCTTCCTCTTCCCCTCCTTATTTTTATTTTTATTTAAACTCAAGGTAACTTCTCCTTCTCTCCTGTGAAATTTTTGTCCGGGACTCGATTTCTTCGTTTCTTCGCCGTCGGGCCGGAACTTTTCTCCTCTGCTTCGTGTGATGGCGTCGATGCTTCGAAAACCCAAGGTTGAGTCTAGCAGTGAATCGGCATCTCTCAGCGATCGGGATGATTCGCCGACGAAAAGCTCTTCGCCAAACGACGGTTCTGAGCGTACCTCCTCTCCGTGTCGCGGCGATGAAGGCGAGACACAGTCTGCTCCGTCGATTTCGGGGTCTGCTCCGTTGACTTCGGGGAGAAACCAAGGCGGGTCAGTGGCTGGAGGATTCTCCTCCGGTGGTCGCGGCGTCGACCAGGGCAGACGAGAAGGTGGACGAGTTGGGAGGGTTCGGAAACCTAGGGCCCCGAAGCCTCCTCTGGTTTCCTACGATCTGGGCGGCTCACCGACCTGGAGCACCCAGGAGTCTCTTGCGAGCTTATCGTCGAAGTGCGAATTTCGAAGGTCCTCTGAGCTCAACCTTCCCAGGTCGGGGGAGCGTCAATGGAATCCTCCAGAGTGTTTCGTTTGCCTGTACGAGAGCTTCTTCTCGAAGTGCGGACTGCGTTTCCCCATTCCCGACCTGTTCGTCGCGTATTGCAAGAGACGGGGGTTGGCCTTTTCCCAGATCTGCCCGTCCACGGTTCAGGGCATGGTTGTGATGTTGACTCTCGAGTGGGAGTGCGATATGGTGGTGACTCCCCGCATGTTCGAGGATCTCACCTATCAGAAGGGGAACTCGGCGTACCCGGGAACGTACTATGCCTCCTTCAAGCCCAAGGTGGATCTTATCGAAGATAAGCTGAGCAAGGTCGACTATTGGTCTCGCAGCTATTTCTTCGTCCGTGCTACCGAGGTGGTCGGCCTTGACCCGATGGGAAGATACGTCCGGGATTGAAATTTTTCTCCGGGTAAGGGCTTGTAGATCGTGTCATATGTCTTCTTTTAATTCTAACTAACGCTGTGGTTTTGCTTTCAGGTCCGCACACTGCCGGTATCAAGCTATCTGATTACGGTGGTGTTCTAGCTCTGCTCAGGTCGCTGCGTCCGAGAGATTGGAAGTCCTTCACCCTTTTTTGTAGGCCGTAGTGCCGTTTATGTAATCTGGCGTATGCCCTCCCCCCTTTTTTTATAAACTGAAATGAACTTTGCTTAATGTTTGCTTGATAGATCCCGTTAGGGTTTGGTACGAGGTGTAGCTCGGTTTGAGACACTTAAAGCTTGTGTGTCTTTATTTTGGTTCGAGTAGCGAGCTCGGCTTAAGACACTTAGAGCTTGTGTGTCTTTCTTTTGGTGCGAGTAGCGAGCTCGGCTTTAACACTTAATAGTTTGTGTGCTGTAGGGGTGCGAGCATTGAGCTCGGCTTTAACACTTAATAACTTGTGCGCTGTAGGGGTGCGAGCGTTGAGCTCGGCTTTAGCACTTAATAGCTTGTGCGCTGTAGGGGTGCGAGCGTTGAGCTCGGCTTTAGCACTTAATTGCTTGTGCGCTGTAGGGGTGCGAGCGTTGAGCTCGGCTTTAGCACTTAATAGCTTGTGTGTGTTTTTTTTTTTTTTTTTGGAGGATAAGATTTTATTAGATTTACAGCTGCACCCTGTTTAGGGGTTGCTTACGTACCCTTTAGTAGAAGGGATCAAGCCATCCGTAGTTCGTGTTATTATAGTGGTAAAGAAGATAGTGGACCCCGGGGGCCTAATAGTAGTACCGCTTTAGGTTCATTGAGTTCCAAAATCGCGGGATTGCGTCGCCACTCATTGTGGTTAGTTTGTAGACCCCGGGCTTGACGACCATGGATACGAGGTAGGGACCTTCCCAATTAGCACCGAGCTTGCCTGCGTTGAATTCGACCGTATTTTCAAAGACCTTGCGTAGAACCAGGTCGCCTTCAGTGAAGAACCGGCCCCTGACCTTTTTGTTGTAGTACTTGGAGGCTAGCTGTTGGTAGTTCTGGATGCGGAGTAAGGATTGGTCGCGTTGCTCTTCGAGGAAGTCGAGTCCGCCTAAGAGTATGGTGTCGTTCAGGTCGGCTTGCTGTGCGAGCATAGCGCGCCGGAAGGTGGGTATTCCGACCTTGGAGGGAGCCATTGCTTTTATGCCGTGGGATAGGCTGAAAGGTGTGCGATTGGTGCCGTCCTGGGTGTTGTGCAGTGGGACCAGATGACACCGTCTAGCTCATCGGCCCAAAGGCCTTTCTTATCGTCCAAGCATTTTTTGAGGCCGTCGAGGATGGTTTTGTTTGTTACCTCTGCCTGCCCATTGCCTTGCGGGTACCTCGGAGTGGACTTGCTTAACCTGATCTTCCATTTTGCGCAGAAGTCTTCGAATAGGACGGTTGTGAACTGGGCGCCATTGTCCGTCACGATTTCGTATGGCATGCCGTGGCGACAGATGACGAACTTTCAAACGAACTTGCGGACGTCCTCCGCTGTGATCCTTGCGTAGGACTCGGCCTCGACCCACTTTGTGAAGTAGTCATTCATTACCAAGAGGAAGCGCTTTTGACGGGATCGAGGTAGGGGTCCTACTATGTCCATGGCCCACCGCATGAATGGGTAGGGTGTCGACGATGTGGTTAGGAGCTCGGTGGGAGAGTGGATAATCGAGCCATGACGCTGACATTTTTCATACCGGGCTGCAAATTTGTCGCAGTGTAGGAGCATTGTTGGCCAGTAATGACCCTGGTTCCGGATTCGCAGGGCGAGTGCACGATCGCTGGAATGGTTTCCGCCTGCTCCTTCGTGCATTTCCTTCATTATGATGATGGTCTCCTGTCTGTGGAGGCAGGTTAGGAGGGTTCATGTATTTCCCCAGCGGAACAATTTGTCGTTGGTGATGAGATAGTTTGCACATCTCTTCTTCAATTAGCGGGCTGCCCAGCAGTCGGCAGGGACGGTGCCATCCGCAATGTACAGTAGGATTTCTTTGCGCCAGTCCGGTAGCTCGGGTTTGTGGGGAGGAGGTGGCAGGTCATCCGAGCTTGCGGAACTGTCAGGGTCTTCGTTGAGGCCCTCGTTGGCGACGTCTACCAGGCAGATTCCTTTAAGCAGCTCGATGCTGGGGAAGTTAATGCTTTCGACGGGGATCACGCGTCTTTGGGTTGGGTCAGGCGTGGAAGCTAACGCGGCGAGAGCGTCTGCCGAGGTGTTGTCACCTCGGGGAATTTTGGTGAGGCTGAATTGGGAGAACTCGGCTGCTAGACCTTGGACTACCTTAAAGTATGTGTCCATGCGGTCGTTCTTGGCTTCGTACTCTCCGCTGAATTGGTTGGCGACGAGCTGGGAGTCGCAATAAGCATGGATCTTCTTCACCCCGATCGCTTTAGCTAGGCGTAGCCCGACAATCAGGGCCTCATATTATGCTTCGTTGTTTGACGTAGGGAAGGCCAGGCGGAAGGATTGCTCTAAAACTTTGTTGGTTGGGGACTCCAGGCGTATGCCGATGCCGGAACCGTGCTTCGAAGCTGAGCCGTCGACGTGAAGGCTCCATTTTTTGGGGAGCTCGTTGCCGGCTAGGTCGAGAGCCAGTTCGACTACAAAGTCGGCCAAAACTTGAGATTTTGCCGCGATCCGTCCCCGGTACTCGATTTCGTATTCAATGAGCTCGACCGCCCACTTCATCATCCTCCCAGATCGGCTCGGATTGTGGAGAATGTTTCGGAGGGGGAAAGTGGTCAGCACGGCGACCGTATCCTTTGTATTGATGATCGAAACGAGACAGATTATTTATATTTTTGAACTAGTTCTGAAGGGAATCCAGTTCGGTGTTCTAAATAATGTCGTTACAACAATGCAGAGAGAGAGAGAGAGAGAGAGCAAATAAAAAACCCCCTCCATAAATGCATGCTAAGGGGTATTTATAGCAGGGGCATGCTTCCTGCTCCCCGTGATTCCGGGGTGAAGTGGCGCTTCGAGTGCTTTTCGCAGGTAATGTACCTTGAGACGTGCGTTCCAGTTTCCACGGTGGATAGGTTATGATGAGTTCGTCGCCGAACTGCTACGTAGGTAGGGTACTATTCGGCGAGCTGCCCTCCACGTGCCATCTTCTCCCTTGGTCCCTTTGCGTAGAGTTGGTGGGATGTCAGCGCGAGCTCGGTGTGCACTGTTTAGCGAGCTACCCTCCACGTGTCATCTTCTCCCTTGGTCCCTTCGCGCAGAGTTGGTGTAGTGTCAGCGCGAGCTCGGGGCCCTCGTGTTGACTTTTGGCTGGGCTTGGATTTGATGGGCCTTATTTACTGAGATGGGCCTAGCTAATTGGGGGTGCTAAGCCCACCTCCAACAATGTCTATGTAGAAATGGTCAATGCTCATATTTAAAACAATGCATGTCAATGAGAGGTATATATATCAAAATCCCAATAAATGAATAAATCTATGATCCTTCTCTTCGTTAATTGGGTTTTGTTGATGATGTTACTCTAATCGAAAAACTTCTCCTTACATATTTATTAATTTTGCTTTGTTTTTTCCGTACGATATGGCAAGACTGTATCCAGTAGCCAGGGGTGACTCAATAAAAATATGGGCCCTGTTAAACAAAAAATTTGGCCTTACAAAAAAAAATTATACCCAAATAAAAAAAAAAGTTTGTGGACCCTATGCATTTGGACATCCATCACACCCTTATAGCCGGTAGTAGCTAAAAGTTATTGAGAGGGGGCATGATTAATTTTGGACGTTCATGATTCTGAGAAAAACAATTGATTAATGTAGTGCTTAGGTGATAGGATATACAAGCTTATTGGTGATCGTTTCTTTTTTTTATTCTGAGTTTACTATTTAGGTAGAAGGAGACTAAGTTTTGCATGTAATTGGGACCAAAACTGTGAGATATCATTGGTCGTTCTATCTTGATAATGTGTAAATGTATAGATTTGGGGAAATTAAAAACATCAAATACTAATTATTGTTTTTGGCTATAAGATACTAGTCAATCACTAGCGTATATTACTGAGGAGCTATAAGAATTTTGCTTGTGTATGGTGTTATACATGAAATTGCACATTTGAGAACGTTGAAAGACGATGGCTGAAGAATATGACGAATATGCTGAAAAGAGGTGAGTTTTATAGGATAAGACTTCCATCAAATGTGCTTAGATAGTCTACCAGTGAGAGTTTATGATTGCATCATTCGGAGGTGAGCCTTTATATCAACTTTTGAAATTGATTTTTTCTTTTCAACATACCTTGTGATTTTTACTATTCTCTAATATATACAACTATAGATCAAAAGTTTTCTTTTATTTTTTTTTGTTTTTTTCCTTATAAAAGAGAAGTTCTTTGTTTCGATGGTGGTTGTAAATTTGTTAAACAGTACATTTAGTTTCATTACGATTAGTTAACAGATTTTTTTTTTTAATTATTTGTTTGCTTAACTGGAAAATTGAATAGAGATAGAAAGCTCATAACTGAATGAATCCATCAATGATTCAATCACGTACGGAAACATTGCTTGAAAGGGTATGACGTTGGCACATTGTTTAGAGATTTAATATATGTTTCTAATCAAATTCTTGACATACATATATGTGATACCACTACAAAAAAACAGGCATTTTGCAACGAATTTTTGCGACGATTTAATTTCGTTGCAAATTGAAATCGTTTTTCCAACGACTTTACGACGATTCTTGAAGACGTCGTAAAATCGTCGNATCTCCTTATCTTTATCTTTTGTAGATTGAATTGAAGGTCTACTTTGCTCTCTCCTATAGGATATTAGGATGTACAAAGAGGTTTCATGTATTATGTTTCATGGTTTTTTAAAGGAACAAGGATTTATAGAATTCGAATTTGTATAATTATAATTTCAATTTTGAGTAAACGAAAAGTGTTTACACTCTTGAGATTGTCTATTCAAGAAGGATATAGATCAAGTTAGTAAGGGGTTGTTTGTTTCATCATCCAAATGCAGTTTTCAAATGTTGTTCGTTTTTGTTAAATTAAAAGTGTTTCACCTATGGAGACTCACCCTCATCCTTATAGTCTTGCGTGGGTGAATGAAGGCGCCATTGTTAATATGTCTCATCGGAGGAAAATGATCAAAATCAAGTTGAACTAAATTTCGTGTGCCGAAAAAACCCCAAACTAAAATAGGATGCTATTTCATACCTAAATGAGATAAAAAAAAATTAAATTCCCTACCCAAACTATTCAATCGAACCCAAAACCAACATTGACTAAAAAATCTGTTAGTCAACTATGACGGACTGCTGACAAGCAAACACGCTCGCAATAAGACGAGAACGACGTCGTTTTGAATCGATCTAAACTCCAAAAAAAAAAAATATTCACACCTAACCTGCCTTGGGTAGAAATTTCTATGGACTTTGTTTTAGGTCTGCCAAAGATCAACCACAAGGATTATATATTTGTAGTCGTAGACAGGTTCTCAAAGATGGCTCATTTAATTATGTGCAACAAGACTAATGACGCTACTCAAACTGCTGATCTCTTTTTCAAAGAAGTAGTGCGTTTACATGGAGTGCCGAGGACCATTGTATCAGATCGTGACACTAAGTTCCTAAGCCATTTATGGAAAACGTTGTTGGGAAAGCTGGGAACCAAGCTGCTTTTCTCAACCACTTGTCATCCCCAAGCAGATGGCCAAACTGAGGTAGTAAACCGTACCATATCTACTTAGCTAAGAGCAACGATTGGTAAAAATCTAAGAAACTGGTTATCATGCTTACCTTTCATTGAATTTGCTTATAATCATGCTAAGCATTATGGTACTAAATTTTCTCATTTTGAGATTGTTTATGGCTTTAATCCAGAAACTCCAATAGATC
>PKML01009694.1:0-51832 GCA_002933935.1 Eutrema yunnanense | reverse complement strand
GACAATTGTTTCCCATCGAATTAACAATGAAATATTTGCCTTCGAATTTCCATCGTTTTTACAACGATTTACAATTCGTCGTAATTTCAATGTTATATTTACGACGATTTTACATCGAATATTTACCGACGATTTAGCGACGAATTTTTGTCCCTCGTTCTTTAGCGACGAATTTACGACGATTTGTGGTTTGCGACGATCAGTTAACGACGATCTATAATTCGTCGCAAATTCGATGCTAACCCTCATTTGCAACGATTTTACAACGATATAGTTCGTTGCAAAATGGCTGTTTTCTTGTAGTGTACATAATATCACGCTAACAGAATCAGTTTAATTTTTTTTTTTTGGTCAACAGCCTCAATACCTATCCCGATTCGGTAACCAAATTGGGGGTACCGAGTTTACATAAGTGAAATCTGATGGGTAGACGCGAGCACTTCGTGCTAACTTATCTGCCACTGTGTTGCTTGCGCGTGGGATGTGTGTGATAGAGAAAAAGTGAAAAACTCCTTGCTCCTCTTGAACTCCTCCAACTGTAGTGTAAAAGCCGGCCACTCATTGGGTGTAGACACCATATTCACCAACTCTGAGCAGTCCGTTGCAAAGGCTATCGCCGTCTTTTTATTTGCAATCATACAATGCATCGCCCAGATGAGCGCTTCCAATTCTACGTGCAGCGGGGATAAACTTCTTCGCAGATTATGTGACCCCATAATTACTCCTTCGACTCCCTCCTGAAAGCAGAACCATCATAAACCAGAATAGTTATCCGTTTCCTTCCACGAACCATCAATATAGCATGTCAGTCCATTATTTTCATCTTGTTGACCCGTATTAAGACCGATTTGTTGGGAGGTTATGTCTGGTTCGCTATACTGTGCCGTTTCCCAAGTTATTGCTTCTGTTTCCGCTATCCGTAGAATCTCTTGTGGATTTCTATCCACATTTGAGAACACTTTGTCGTTCCTTGCTTTCCAAATATTCCACACAATCCAAGGAAACATTGTATTCCTTTCCTCTTTTGGGAGTCTCCAAAAGAGATGATCAAAATTAGAGAAAACCGATGTCATCGGGAAAACTCCCGGGGACGATGGAATGTGAGAGAGTGCCCATGTTTGTAGCGCTGGTGGGCATTCGAACAGAACATGGTTAATCGTTTCCCCTTCCGCTCCACACCGAGGACATTGTGTATCGCAATTTATCCCTCGAGCGCGTAAATTTGCTGAAACCGAAAGACATCCCGAAATGGTTTGCCAAATAAAATGTCGCAATTTCGGTGGACATGTTAATTTCCATGTATGTGCCTGTAATTTCTTTATATCCGGACTGTAGAAGTAATTTCCGCCATTGTCTGGGTTTTGTTGTTCAATCTGGTATCCCGACTTTACCGTATATTTACCTGTTTTTGTATAGTGCCAACCAAGAGTGTCTGGTCGATATGTGCTGCTGATGGGTATACCGCGAATAATTTCCACATCGGTCGGGTCGATAATTGCATTTATCAACTCTCAATTCCACGTTTGTGTCGCTGGATCAACCAAATGATTGACCCTAAGATTGGGGTAATAATTATACCCCTTACATGTTGCTGACCTCGGGGGAGAAGATGGTATCCAAGGATCATTCCATACTGAGATAGAGCCACCTGAACCAACTCTTTTAATGAGCCATTTTGTAACCAGAGGCCTAGCCGAGATAATACTCCTCCACCCAAAGGACGGGGAGTATGATCTTATAGGATCTAATGGGTCTGTGTTCCGAAAGTAACGACCCTTAAAAACTCGAGTAAATAACGATTCCGGTTTTTCCATTAACCGCCATAGTTGTTTTGCCAGCAGTGACGTGTTAAATTCCTCTATTGTTCGGAAACCAATTCCACCATCTGATTTGCTCCGACACATCTTCTTCCAAGCTATCCAATGCATCCCTTTTTGGTGTCCGTCGGAACTCCACCAGAAACGCGCTGCCGCACTAGTTAATTTTGCGGTAATAGACTTGGGTAGTCGAAAGCATGACATAACGAAAGTCGGCATAGCCGATGCTACCGATTTAAGTAAAACCTCTTTACCCCCTTTGTTTAGTAGCCTTGATGTCCATCCATTAACTCTATCATTATGTCTTTCGACAACGAAATTAAAAATCTTGCTCTTTGCTCCTCCGAGACTTTCCGGGAGACCCAGATAAGTACCCACCCCTCCCATATTTTGGATTCCTAACAATTGTTTTATCTCGTCCTGTACCGCATCTTGTACTGTATGTCCAAAAATTAAGGAAGATTTTGAAAAATTAATTTGTTGCCCTGAGACCGACTCATACTTTTTAAGTATATTTAATATGGTGTGACACTCCTGTACCGTAGCCTTGCAGAAGAACATATTATCGTCCGCAAAGAGTAAGTGTGAGACTGCTGGGCCTGCCCTCACCACTTTCAACCCCGTAAGTGATTTCTCTCTCTCTGCTTTCCGTATATTGGCTATCAAGACCTCCGTGCAAAGTATAAATAAATAGGGTGATAATGGGTCACCTTGTCACAGTCCTCTGAATGGCGTTATTTGCCCTTTGGGGTTACCGTTAATAAGTACCTTATATTGTACCGATTGGATGCACCACATCATCCATGAAATACACTTTTCCGCAAAGCCAAATTTCCTCAAAAGGTGTTCAATAAATGGCCATTCTATCCGGTCATATGCTTTGCTCATATCCGTCTTAATTGCCATAAACTTACTTTTGCAGGATTTATTGGTACGTAGACCGTGAAACATCTCCTGTGCGATCAAAATGTTATCAGAGATCAGTCTCCCTGATACAAAGGCTGATTGGGTCTCTGAGATCAGGTCCGGTAGCAATCTCTTTAACCTCTGACATAAAACCTTCGAAATGATCTTATAACCCACATTACACAGACTTATAGGTCGTAATTCCGTCATGCGAGTGGGTTGTCCTGTCTTCGGAATTAGGCAAATATTAGTCATGTTCAGCCGTTGATCAAAAAAACCTGTTTCCAGAAAACCGTTAACCAGTCCTACTACATCTGTCTTTATAATTTGCCATGATCGTTGGAAGAATAAAGCCGTCATTCCGTCAGGGCCCGGAGCCTTTTCTGGGTGCATCATGAAAAGGGCTCTGCGAACTTCCTCTTCTGTAGCCATTGCCGTAAGCATATCATTGTTCTGTTCCGAAACTATAGCTGGAATATCACTGAGAGCATTCTCAAAATCCATCGGGGAAGTTGATGTGAATAAATCCTCGAAATAATTAACCGCCACTTGTTCCACCTCTTTATCCGAGGTAACCCAAGATCCTGATGCATTATTTAGTCCAGTAATCCGATTTCGCGCTCGTCTTTGCTTAACTTGCGCGTGATAGAACTTTGTATTTCTGTCCCCCACCGTTGCCCATAATGTGCGACTTTTCTGTTGCCAAAATAACTCCTCATCTAAATAAGCCTCTTTCAGTTTCCTCGTAATATCCATCAATTCCTCGGCTGTACTATTATCATCATTCTGGACCTCCTCTAAAGCTTGTTGTAAATCTCTAATTTTCTCCTTGCCGTATGGTAAATTATTTTTCCGCCATTTTGATATTTCTCTCCGGCAATTCGTTATTTTTTCTATAAATGAGGATCCGTTGCCACTTGTGTTAATTTCCCAGCCCTTTGAAATTGTGTCCATAAGGCCGTCCCGTCCAATCCACCGTTTATCAAACCGAAATTGTCCCCGTTTCCACGGTATTTTATCCTCAATGGTGGCAACAATTGGCCTATGGTCCAACCCAATCATTGCCAAGTATTCAACATATGAATGAGAAAAAATTTTATGCCAATCCTCGTTAGCTAAGGCCCTATCCAGACGGCACCGAACAATTTTCGAATTCCGTCTTCCCCTCCAGGACATGGTATTTCCATGACACTGAAATTCCAGAAAACCGCAATGTTGTATCATAAGATTGAAGGACATAAAGGAAGATGCAGGTCGTAAATGTCCTCCTTGTTTTTCATTATTTCCCGTAATTTCGTTTAAATCGCCAATTATAAACCAAGGGGCGTCTCGTGTTGTGCTTGTTCGGGTTAACCGTTCCCACACTTGATCTCGATTTTTTGGTACCGGATCACCGTCAATAAACGACAAGAAAACTTTTTTTCCTTGAATAGTTGCCTCAATATCAATTATTCGCTTACTTGAAAATAAAATAGTAACATCCAATGAATCATCATAATATAAAGCGAGTCCACTACTCGCACCGCACGGTTCGACCGTGTATAATTTATTATAACCAAAATGAAATTGAAATTTTTGCATAAAAGAAAAATCTTGCTTAGTTTCTGAAAGAAATAAAAATTCTGGCTTATGTTTTTTCCAAACCTCCCGCAAATAACCTATTGTGTACCGATTCCCGAGTCCCTGACAATTCTAACTCATGATCCGCATAAATAAAAACTAATTTGGTATTGCTAAATTGGTCTTTGGGTTTGATGAAACCTTCATAACCACCACCGTTACAACCAGAGCTTGCCGACATTGGCTACAATAATCCTATAATTTTCCACAAACCCACCTCTGATTTTCAATATATACTGCTACCTCAATTTCCCAAATTATTAATGAGATTTTCTTTTCATCCTTACGATGAGTGTCGCTTGTCTCCAATCTAAGCCCAAATTGGGTTAATATAAATAACCTTACGACCCCTTGAAATTGTTCAGTACCTACACATGATCTCCGATTGTTTTTGAATAAATCCCATGTCTCAAATTTATTAGTGTAATTGATAGTAAAACCATCGTACAAAACCATAACAAAAAAATTAAAACCATCTCTTTTGACCAAATGGCTTTGAGACATATTGTAGAAAGGAGGGAAAGATGCAAACACTGAACAAAAAGGAGAAAGGAGAGTGGTGATGCTTTGAACAAGTCTCTGAGACTCCCCTATATACTCGATTTCTTTGTCAATCCTCTGTATTAACTCCGCCATCTGGTTACGATCCTCCTCAATAAACCACTTCCAAAAATTGTCAATCAGGATCCGCAATTGAATCACAGAATCTTCCACGAGATGTATTGCTTTGAAATCTCTGGAAACTACGACAACTACAGCCCAGATCCCCTTCGCAGATCCGGTACTTAAAACCGTATGTAACACCAAAGACCTCAGTCGTGCCGATGAAACCGCAATCCCCTGGATTCGAATCCATAATATCTGATTTGGTATCCCATTAAAATCCGTATGATAGCTAGCCTGTGACCCCGAGTGATAACTTTCCTCGTTTGCCAGAATCCCCCTCGCTGACCCAGGCTTGAGTTCGAACCTGGAAATCGAAATACCTTTGAGATCCCGTGATGTAATCGGAAGAAAATTTGAGATCCCGTGATGAAAGCTAGAAGCAGATTTGAGTATGTGGCTCACCGAAACTGGAAATCGAAATAACTATGGGATCCCGTGATGTAATCCGAAAAGAATTTGAGATCCCGTGATTAAAACTGGAGGCAGACGGAACGTTTGATGGCGGCGGACTTTGCAAATCTTTAAGGATGAATTTTATTCGTTGTTGGCTATGGGTAACACTATTTTTTCTATCGGAAGCAGATTCAACAGCGATCAATTATGATCAGAAGGTTGTGTATTTCGGATTTGTTTTGGATCTCATTTCGGTGGTCTCGCGTTCTCGGTGGGATCTTGTGTCGGCATTTTTTTTCTGGCTTACTTCACGGGATCTCAATCAGTTTAATTTATTTCTTGAATATCATACTTAAGGAATATCAATTAATTACATAAAACCAAGCTAATGAAACCAAATGTAGTACTATAATTTATTTAATGATTGATCTCCTTATGTTTATCTTTTGTAGATTGAATTGAAGGTGTACTTTGCTCTCTCCTATAGGATATTAGGATGTACAAAGAGGTTTCATGTATTATGTTTCATGGTTTTTTAAAGGAACAAGGATTTATAGAATTCAAATTTGTATAATTATAATTTCAATTTTGAGTAAACGAAAAGTGTTTACACTCTTGAGATTGTCTATTCAAGAAGGATATAGATCAAGTTAGTAAGGGGTTGTTTGTTTCATCATCCAAATGCAGTTTTCAAATGTTGTTCGTTTTTGTTAAATTAAAAGTGTTTCACCTATGGAGACTCACCCTCATCCTTATAGTCTTGCGTGGGTGAATGAAGGCGCCATTGTTAATATGTCTCATCGGAGGAAAATGATCAAAATCAAGTTGAACTAAATTTCGTGTGCCGAAAAAACCCCAAACTAAAATAGGATGCTATTTCATACCTAAATGAGATAAAAAAAAATTAAATTCCCTACCCAAACTATTCAATCGAACCCAAAACCAACATTGACTAAAAAAATCTGTTAGTCAACTATGACGGACTGCTGACAAGCAAACACGCTCGCATTAAGACGAGAACGACGTCGTTTTGAATCGATCTAAACTCCAAAAAAAAATATATATATTCACACCTAACCTGCCTTGGGTAGAAATTTCTATGGACTTTGTTTTAGGTCTGCCAAAGATCAACCACAGGGATTATATCTTTGTAGTCGTAGACAGGTTCTCAAAGATGGCTCATTTAATTATGTGCAACAAGACTAATGACGCTACTCAAACTGCTGATCTCTTTTTCAAAGAAGTAGTGCGTTTACATGGAGTGCCGAGGACCATTGTATCAGATCGTGACACTAAGTTCCTAAGCCATTTCTGGAAAACGTTGTTGGGAAAGCTGGGAACCAAGCTACTTTTCTCAACCACTTGTCATCCCCAAGCAGATGGCCAAACTGAGGTAGTAAACCGTACCATATCTACTTTGCTAAGAGCAACGATTGGTAAAAATCTAAGAAACTGGTTATCATGCTTACCTTTCATTGAATTTGCTTATAATCATGCTAAGCATTATGGTACTAAATTTTCTCATTTTGAGATTGTTTATGGCTTTAATCCAGAAACTCCAATAGATCTTATATCCTTGCCCTCGAACTGTTTATTCTAGTGAAGGAGAAACCATAGCAGATTTTGTGAAAAAACTTCATCAAAAGGTCACAAACAATCTGGAAGAAAAGACCGAGAAGTACAAACAACAAGCTGATAAGCACCGCAAGGAGGTCACATTCAAACCAGGAGATTGGATCTGGTTGCATATGAGGCATGAAAGATTTTCGGACAACAGGAAGTCCAAGCTCGCACCAAGAGGAGATGGACCCTTTCAACTGCTAGAAAAGATCAACGACAATGCTTACAAGCTTGATCTGCCAGGTGAGTTCACTATATCTCACACTTTCAATGTTACTGATTTAGCTCATTTCCATGCAGATTTACCTGTTCTGAGGTTAGAACCTTCTCAAGAGGGATGAGATGATGAGGACATCGATACAAGTTCAGTTGGATCCAAGGAAGAAGCTGCTCATATAGCAACCATGGAACAAACACCAAGAACAAGATCATGAATAAGGCGTGTGAGAGAGCAGTTTATCAAGTCTATGGAAAGTCTTATCACTAAAGAAATGCAAGAAGACGTGCAAGAACTACATAAGACTCATACAACACAATTCTTGCCGGTTCTTCAAGAAAATACGGAATTTGCTATTTTCACCATTTCCAAGCAAATTCAAGAGGCCCAAAGAAGTCACTAAATGGGTATGTGCTCCATTTATGCTCTTTTTTTCTTGTCCAAGTTTTGTCCCAATGGGTTTTCTTGGAAATGTTTTTAATGAGGCCAATGTTAATATTATCAATGGCCCATTTAGTTGATTTTCCTCAAGCCCATCAACATGAAGAATTTTTGACAAAGGAGAGTTCAAGAGCCAATTTCAAATTTCCAGCTATGTTTTAATGTTGTCTCTTTCTCTCTCCTTCATGCAGACTTGTTGCTTCTCTTTATAGCTATTTTGTAACTCATTGTCGAACCCTAAGTCTTTTGTTAAGTAAATTGAGAGTTTTTCTCTTTGATATTTCTGTGCAAGAAATATTTGGCTTCTAAACTTCTTGTGTGCGATCCCTTGAATCTTATAGTATATCAAGACTTATCATAGATTCTTCCATCGATCTGTGTGGCGTCTCTCGATCCCCTCTCTATCCATTTCACCCACTTGAATATGTTGAGAGTGACCTTAGTCCAGCAACAGTTTCACCATCGTTTCACTTTACTTCATCATCACTTCATTCGAATCTATTGAGAGTGACCTTAGTCCAGCAATAGTTTCTCTATCAATCTATCCTTTAGGCTCCAACTCGTTTGGTTCCTATATCACCCTATATCCTACCTTCGCCTTCGCTTCCCCTTTGATCTATGCCTATGATTACGGTGTCAGCAAAGGATCGACATCTCCGTCCACCGAATTTGAGGATTTTACAGCTATATCGCATCGAATTGTCATCCTCGAATTTCTTCCTAATCCCGTGCGTTTGATTCGTGATTGAGAGTAGAAAATCGAGAGAAGCGCGACGATGAAAGATTTGAGCGCCATGGGCCCATCAGCAGCAGTGGCAGAGACGGAGAGATCGGAGGGCGAACAACGGAAACGAACATTAGTGACAAAGTGATTGATAACAGTGGATTTTAAAGAGGAACATAAGGAAGAAGAAGATTGAAAAAATAGATTCTCCATTTAGATGGAGAAGAAGGATAAAGTTGATCACAAGATCAAAAGACTATAAGGAAGATGTCGAAGAGGAAGAAGAAGATGAGGTAGTTAGAGGAATTGAGCCATAGAGAAGTGGATGGAGGTTAGTTTAGTGAGTAAAAGGGTAAGATGGACATCTCACCATCTGAAAGTCCCTCAATAGTTAGATGTGACTATACATGATATTAGAGTTTTGAAAAGTGCCTCTGTGTAATTTTCTCTAATATAGATATACTTTTGTTTTTTTGGATTTTTGGCTGTTTAGTCATTTTTTGAAAATTTTATAAATTTTTTAGTACTTTCTTAACTTAATTGGGAAACTAACACTTTTTGTAATGTACAAGGGTTGACTTTCCAGTCATAACCTTGTACAGTACTGTGCGAATCAACTGTGAACAGTACACATACCAATAGGAAACATGAGCAAAATCGTCATTTGACATAGAAGAAGATCAAACAAATAATATAAAGTGTTAAAAACGTAAGGAAAGTTTGAAAAATGAGTGTGGGTGCAATTATCTCTTGTTTTTTTCGGAATGACGATCTATTTTCCCATAAGAACTTTCATATAACATCATATATAGACAAAGTTTAGGCCTCATACCATTTCTCCATCAAATTAAAGTTCTAAACCTATATACACACAAAGTCATACTTCAAAATCAAATTACACACATACCACAATTTTTTTGGTTTACTATTTTACCAATCCAATCTTAAACACCTAAACATGATACTAAACCAAAATTAAACCGATTACAACCAAATCTGACAATAAAAAACCAGATCTGACCCGATTTTTTCTTCTTCTTCACTCGTTTCTTTGATAACCCCTTAGTTCAACTTTCACCGCGGTTTTCCGCCACTTTCTGTGCTTAATATGCTTCTCTCATGGGCGAGAGACGCCCACAGATCCATGGGTGGTCTCAACTTCACGCGACTTCGTCTGTAGGGCCGAATAAAGAAAAAAACGTCAACAAGCTACGAGCCCTGCTTGAGAATTCTAACCCTGTGAAACTCGAATCAGGAATTTCCGAGAAGAAGAAGAAGATATATGGTTACAAATCTTCCCCATCGGCTCTGATTGTGGTGAAATGAAGGGGATTCTTAGATCTAAACGATGATGATGATGATAATGATGATGAGGAGGTCAGATCATAAGATGAAGGTGTGGCTAGAAAAAGGAGAAAACTCTCTGATGATTTTGATCGAGTCGTGGAGAGAGCACAATAAGGTGGTGAGATGTTTGTTCATATTGACGACCACCCAAAACTCATTATTCATCTCTTGTTCATCGCCGGCGAACAAGAAAGAGAAATTAGAACACTACAAGAAAACAGCCTCATTGCAACGAATTTTTACGATGGAATAAAATCGAAGTAAAGTAACGTCGAAATTTCATCGAATTTACTACGAAAAATAGTTTCAACGTAAAATCTTTGTAAATTTTTTTCAACGTAAAATCGTCATAAATTAGGCACGTGTTTGCATCGATGTTACGACGAATTTTTAAATTGTCGTAAAGTCGATGCTACATTACATCAAAATTATGACGAATAATATTTTTAGACTTTCGTTGTACCTTCAATTGTAATTTGCGTCAAATTTATAACCACTGAAAATCGATACTAATTAATGACGAAATCACGTCGAATGTAAAATTTTGGTAAAACACGTTTTCTTATAGGTTCACCTAATAGTTTACATTAAAACATGATGTCGTAAAGTAATTGTAATATTGTTGTTCAATCGTTGTAAAGTTATTTCGTTGGTAAAACGTTGTAAATTTCCATTGCAAAATCGTTGGTAAGTCTGAAATGTTTTTTATAAATACATCCTAACTTCAAATGAAATTCTACCCAAAAAAAATACACCTTAAAAAAAAAAACACTCTACAATCTTTTCTAAAAAATGATCTATATACGATATACGAAAATGGATGTATATGCATAAGGATTCGGAGAGAGTGTTGAAAAAAGAATTCAAAGATGGGTTAAAAAAATTCATGTATCTGGCCGGAAATATGCAAACAACTATGGAAAGCGGTAAGATGTTATGTCCTTGTCAGAAATGTAAGAATATGAGATATATTTTTATTGAGACGGTGTGGAAGCATTTACTAAATAGAGGGTTTACGGCGCAATATTTTGTTTGGTATCAACATGGAGAGGGTTTTGAGAGGAATCATGCTGCTAGTAGTAGTAATTATCAAGGTCATGTAGATTTTGATGAATCAAATAACATTAAAGTTATCATGATCAACATCAATTTGATTAGGATCAAGATCATGATAGGATGCATGGCATAGTTATTGATGCATTCTATGAAACAAATGCTGATAATAGTGTTGAGGAACCCAACGTAGATGCGAAACAATTTTATGATATCCTATTTGCTGCAAATCAGCCAATCTACGATGGATGTAGAGAAGGACGGTCTAAATTATCGTTAGCAGCTAGGATGATGGCAATTAAAACTGATCATACCTTAGATGACGTTTGCATGGATGATTGGGCTGATCTTATTAAAGAGTATTCTCCAGAGGATAATTTGGCTGCCGAAACATATTATGAAATACAAAAGTTGTTTTTTAGTCTTGGATTGCCTTATGAGATGATAGATGTATGTGTTGACAATTGTATGCTTGTTTTTGAAAGTTGATGATAAGCTGCAGGAATGTCGATTTTGCCAAAAGCCGAGATTATGCCGCAAACTTCTGGGCATAGTAAGATACCGTACCAACGGATGTGGTATCTTCCTATAACTGCTAGGTTGAAACGATTATATCAATATGAAAGGACAACTGCATCGATGAGGTTGCATGCAGAACATTCACAAATAGATGGGGAAGTGACTCACCCGTTAGATGCAAAAGCTTGGAAATACTTTAACACGGCACACCCAGATTTTGCTAAATCTAAGCGGAATGTCCATCTTGGTCTTTGCACTGATGGATTTAGTCCATTCGGTATGTCTGGTAGGCAATATTCTTTGTGGCTAATAATCGTAACGCCTTATAACCTTCCCCCATATATGTGCATGCAAAGGGAATTTTTATTCCTCAATATTTTGGTCACTTGTCCCAATCATCCAAAGCGGTCCCTTGATGTGTTTCTGCTGACTTTCATACATGAGTTGAATCAGTTGTGGTATACATGAATTCGTACATATGATTGTTCGATGAATTTTTGTTTTTACAATGTGTGTGGTGCTTATGTGGATAATAATTGACTTCTCTGCATACAAAATGCTATCAGGTTGGACTACATATGGGAGGTTATCTTGTCCTTATTCCCTCGATCAGATATATGCATTTCAGCTGAAACATGGTCGAAAAACATGTTGGTTTGATTGTCACTGCCGGTTTCTACAAATCAACCATCCATATAGGATAAATAAGCGACTGTTTAGGAAGAACAAAAATGTGTGTGTCCCCCCACCAGTGTATCAATCTGGGGAAGATCTTGAAGCACAATTAGATTATTTTTGGGCACGGGCACAAGAAACAATGGTTCGTGGGGGAAAATGGCACACTCCAACTAATATGCATGATGGATACGGGGCAAATCACAATTGGCACAAAAAGAATTTTTTGGGAACTTCCGTAATGGAAATATCATCTGCTGAGACACAATCTTGATGTCATGCACATTGATAAAAACTGTTTTGATTAACATCATGCATACAGTGTTGAACGTGCAAAGAATAACCAAAAACAGCGGAAAGTGAAGGTTGGACTTGCCCGATATTTGCAACAGAATTGAGTTGCACATTATGAGCAATGGGAAATCACCAGTTCCTATATTTCGGTAAGAAACGTCAGTGTTGTTCAAATGGGTTTCATCTGACGTGGAGTTCCATGATGGGTACGTATCCAATCTTGCTAAATGTATTGAGAAAGGACAAAAGTTTTCAGGGATGAAGAGTCATGACTGCCACGTGTTTATGCAACGATTACTTCCTTTCACATTTGTCGAACTCCTTCCAAGAAATGTTCATGAAGCAATTGGAGGTAAGATACATCATCACATATAAAATTGTTGAGATTATATATATATGTTCAAATAAAATATATAATTTATCATTCATATTATTTTGATGTACATGCATCATAGCGTTTTTCTGGGATCTTAGTACACGAACGTTGTCAGAAGATATAATTGCACAAATGTCTGCTAATTTTCCAATATTGTTGTGAAATTGATATTCTCATATTTTACCTCTTTTTAGCATGCATTCTTGTTATTGTTTTGTGTCTCATGCATGTGTCTTGCATAGTTTTTATAGCATTTTGGTATTTATTAGAGTATTAGGTGTTTGCATTAGGTCCTAGTGAGTCTTTGCATGCATTTGGAGTGTTTTTAGGTGATTTGGAGACAATTGATGATATTTGGAGAAATGGGCCGAAGTAGAATGCAAAGACCATCCGAGACGCCGGAAATATGTGACTGAAATAAGGCCCTATGATCTGAATCAGCTTGCAAACCCTTCATGGAAGTTGTAGAGGAGTGAGTTAGATGTCCAAGAGAGTTTGAATCAGGTCATTTAAACATTTGGTTGAGGAGTTATTGCGGCTTTACTGAAGACATCTCTGCCTGGCCGAGGAGCTTTCTCTTGTCTCCCTAAAAACTCCTTATCATCGACCCAGCTCTTCCCACAGGTCGATGTTGATGCTAGATGCAACATCAACGCCTTAGTATCTACCCAGCTCCCCTTCACATCGACTAACAAATCGATGCTCAGCTTCAGGGTGTTTACATCGACCCAGTTCCTTCCCACCGGGCGATGCAGCCGAAGTGACTCAAAGATCAGGCCAAATTAAGACCTTCCCATGCTCAGTTTAATCTGAAGTACTGATGACTATAGGAGGTGGTTTTGGGTCATTCGGATACGTGGTACGTTAGATATGGCCACTTTACTGAGAGTACGTCCGTCTAAACGAAGCCACCCGATATGCCTGAAAGACATGGCTGGACGAATGGTCTCCAATCTGATTTAGCCTCGGTGGCCTTCATAAAAGTTGTATCCATCTGTATTAGCTGTCCACAGGAGGTGGTTTGAGGCCATTCGGACATGTATCCCAGGCGATATCATGGTTTTAGCGAAGGTTCTACACAAGACCAGATTTGATACATTTCGACCGGGTCGGTACCCGGTTTGTCCCGGGTCGACCCGGTCCACCCCTTTTCTCTATAAAACCCCTAAAAACCTAATTTTCATATTAAGTTTTCTTCTTTCTAGAGTTGGGTTTTATCCCAAACTGTTCTTATGATGATTTTGGATGGATCTTCATCATTAATGCCACTCTAGTGAAGGATTCTTCAACCTATCTTTATATTATGCTTATTTAATCTTTGTTCTTTATCTTTATGTCTCTTTTTCTCTTGTGTTCTTCCTTGTTCTTCATGTTTAGGCCTTAGAGCACCCACATTGGTACAAAAAGAGGGTGTCTCAACACATGTCTCAGATTAAAAAAATATTAAAACATTAGAAAAGTAAGAGAAAGAGAGAGAAAGAGAGAGACAATGTCTTCTCTGAGACATTTTGAGACACATGTCTCAACCTAAAAAAATAATAAAATATTAAAAATAATTTTTTTATTGCTTGAGACATAGATGTGGGATGCAGATGGTCTTAGACCCCTTTTTGTTGCATTTTGGATTTTACTTGATTTGGATGGTTTGATGATTTGATTGTTGATGCCTAGGACTAGATAAACATTTGTTCTCATGATAGGAAGGATATTAATGCTAGGATTGAATTGAAAACTCATTTTCTAGAACTTAGACATTTCATGCACACAAGGTGTTCGATGAAATGTCTAGAAAATTTCTAAGCATGCTTTTCATTCTAAGTGACCGGTGGATGCTGACTTTAGGATGAATTGCTGACTAAAATGGACTTGTGGTAAACTATGGATTATCTAAGTGATCGGTGGTTGCTGACTTTAGATGATTCATACAATAATTAGTGTCATGGAAGTGAACTAATCTACTTGAAAGTGTTCCATGTCATAAGAATAAATGTGCATTGAATGTTTAGGCATCGTTAGTCAATTGTCTTGATGGTTAGATGATGATGATTTAGGTTCATTCTTGTTAGGTCATTCACTTAGGTTGACCTTAAAGCTAGTTTTGGATTAAAAGATCAAAACTAGAGCTTAAGCATTTCACGCCCGATAGGTGTTCGATGAAATGCTTGAACCAAACCTTTTGTGAGCTTTTCATGCCTAGCCAATAAGAGTAGATGTTGATATGCTCAAATTAATACCCTAATAGTACTAAAGCAGTAGTTGTAATATAGCTAGGGGTCGAACCACAAAGACTCACAGAGATCACACAATAGATTATAAAGTATCGAATTAAGCTAAGCCAAACAGATGTAATTGAAAGCAGTGCAGAAATTAAAAGAGTTGTAATTCAATGGAGAGAATATAGGCTCAGGGTATTTCTCAGGAAATCAATGAATGCAGATAAACTAACTAACATGATTCAGATTTAGCGCAGTTCTTGAACTCAAATCACTAATGTATAATTAACCAACTGTCGTTGCGAGAATTATCTAAATCTAAATCCTAGGAATTCCAAATCTCTTTGCGAATCCTAAAGTCTAAATCAGCTTTAAAGTTCAGGTTTGATATGTTCACAAATCAATTAAACCAAATCTCTTTGCGAATAATCAATTTGCTCACCTAAGGTTCTATCAGGTAATTAATCGCACTGTCGTGCCTAATCAATTATCCTAAGATCTAAGTTCCAGATTTGTCAACCTAGAATTAGCTTTGACAACAACCTAAGGCGAAGAACTAATTCAGATAGTGAATCATATAAACTAATCAACCTAGCATTCAGAGAAATCCTTTATGAGAAAACCCTAAACCTAAAGTGGATTTACTCAGACATGGAGAATGAAACAATCAACATAACTGAATAAATCATCAAATAAATAATCAGAAAGAGTAACAAGAGGTTTTGAGATCTGATCTCGGACGAAGGGAGATTCAGACTTGTCTCTCTCAAACCAAAGTAAAATAAAACATAGCCATAAAAGTGGCTGTAAAATCCCTATAAATAACCTAAGACACGAATTGGGCTTCTTGTAATTATTAAAGACTTCTGGGCACTTTTGCAATTCTTCAAGTCTTTGAAAACTCGCGGGTCGTGTCTTGCTGCGATGAGTATCGATCGATACCAGGGGGGGTATCGATCAATGCTTGTCGTGAAATCAGGTACTCAGCAACACGACTTCAGCTTTTCCTCCAAACTGTTCCAGAAAGCTCCAATAATGCTCCAAACGTGCTAAGACCTGTAAAAGACTCTAAAAGACTCCAAAATACTATAAAGATTCTATAAAAAGGACTTATATCATGGCTTAAATAGGGTAAAAACCATGATATATCAACTCCCCCAGACTTATCCTTTGCTTGCCCTCAAGCAAATAGAAGACCAAACCAGAGAAAGAGGTTTGAAAACGCGGAGACTCACCTGTTCATGAACCATCGAAATGACCTTCTTCCCAAGTACCCAAGTATCACCTAACCAGTTTTCGATCTAACCACCATGTACTTCTCCGTAGACATTCGCAGCTTTTCCAGACTCCATACAATATCCCACAGCTTTGTTTAAGTAAAACCCTCATCGCCAGTTTCATCGCTGCAGCCAATGTTCAAGAACCTTCTAGATTCTTTACCAGACAATATCATGACAAGGAACCACCCTTTTCACACTTTTTGTATCAATTTCTCTTCCCCAAACTTATTTCTTATTATGTTCTTTTTTTTTATTTTCAGCTTTGCATATACACATCAAGGTATGAGACGCGAGTATTGATGGTGTTTGCCACCAAATCTCCGGTTCTTCCCTCTCTATGTATCAAAGGATGTAGGCGAATAATGGCATCATAGGAAAATCCTAGCCTCGCTTCCAATCCTTTGTGTGATCATTCCCTCTTAAGTAGAATAATGGGATCGCTGGAAATTTTCCTAACCCTCTACTCAGAAGAAAATCATTTCAATCTTTTATGCTCTTATTTATCAACTTATAACAGGGGAGAGAGATACTATTACTCTAAACACATGGGTTCCTTTATCAGATATGAATGATGAATCAAGCTCTAAAAACACTAACCACATTGATGAAGTGCAAAAATTGGCTCAGGCTTCAGAAGAACTCTGCTGGAGACATGGATGTTTTCTAGTCAACTGGTCAGTCCTTGGATTTTTCATTAGTCGATCTAGAACTGATCCTGTAACAATGTGCACTCAAAAATAAAATCAAATCAATAGGTTCAAGCACAGGATCATCGTCTCCAACAAGTTTTGACTCAATAGAAACGATTTTGACTCAATAAAACGACTAACTCTAAGAAAAACAAACACAATGTCTGCAGACACCTCCTCCAGACTTGAACAACACTGTCCCTAGTGTTATCTAGCCTAGAGTAGGTAAAAGAAGACAAAAAAAATAGAAGAAACGAAGAGAAACAAGAAGTTACCTTGCTGGAACATCGAGCATCGATCGACACACAGCCTGGTATCGATCGATACCAGGCTTAAATCGACTTGACGAACCAATCAATCGCGATTGGTGTCGATCGATACCAATGGGGTATCGATCGACGCTTAGGCGATTTCGAGTCTGCTATTTGTTTATCCTGACACAAACACAAAACGAACGAAAATAAAAGGAAAAACGACTCAAAGACAGACTCACCAGTGGGTTGCCTCCCACCAAGCGCTCGTTTAACGTCAATAGCTTGACTGTAACGCCATTCAGGCTGTTGGTACATCATCCAAAGGCAGTATCTGCCCTGTTGGAATCTCGGCTTTCGCCCAATAGTGTTTCACCCTCTGTCAATTGGCCGTGAACTCATCTCCTGTTGGGCTGATCAGCACGACAGCTCCATGTGGTCTGACTTCCTTAATGGTGAAGGGACCTGACCAACGAGAACGCAGTTTACCAGGAAACAATTGCAAACGAGAGTTATACAGAAGTACCTGGTCATTTGGCTCAAAGTGTCTGGAGATGATCTTCTTATCATGATAGGCCTTAGTCCTCTCCTTGTACAGCTTTGAGTTCTCATAGGCGTGGTGCCTAATCTCATCCAACTCGTTCAGCTGGATCAATCTCCTCTCTGCAGCAGGCTTCATGTCAAAGTTTAGCAACTTCGTCGCCCATGCTGCCTTGTGCTCAATCTCCACTGGAAGGTGACATGCTTTCCCATACAGCATGTGAAATGGTGTAGTACCCAGCGGTGTCTTGAAAGCAGTCCTGTAAGCCCATAGTGCATCATCCAACTTTGTAGACCAATCCTTCCTAGAAGCACCCACTGTCTTTTCCAAAATCTCCTTGATTTGCCTGTTGGAGACTTCGACTTGCCCACTGGTTTGAGGGTGATATGGAGTAGCCACTCGATGGTTTACATCATACTTCTTTAGCAACCTCTCGAAAATCATGTTGATAAAGTGAGAGCCACCGTCACTTATCACAATTCGAGGTACTCTAAAGCGAGGAAAAATGATGATCTTAAACAGCTTAAGAACCGCCGCAAAGTCATTTTTCTCACTAGCTATCGCTTCCACCCATTTGGACACATAGTCCACAGCAACCCGGATGTATCTTTTCTTTTGTGACGATGGAAAGGGACCCATAAAGTCGATGCCCCATCAATCGAAAACTTCAACCTCAAGGATGAAATTTTGTGGCATCTCATGTCTCTTACTGATCTTCCCCCTCCTCTGACAAGCATCACACTGTGAAACGAAGGTGTGAGCATCTTTAAACATGGTAGGCCACCAGAAGCCTGCTTGAAAAACCTTGGATACCGTCTTGAAAGTAGCAAAGTGACCAGCATACTCAGACCCATGGCAATGAAAAAGAATAGCTGGCATCTCAGACTCTGTAACGCATCTTCTGTAGATACCATATGAGCAATGTTTGTATAGGTAAGGCTCATCCTAGAAGAATCTCCTTATATCGCGCATAAACTTCTTCCTTGCATATTTTGTGGGATACTTTGGCTCAGTCTCTATAGCAAGGTAGTTGGCGATGTCTGCGTACCATGGACGTGCAGCACTAGAGTCAGCAGCTAGATAGACATCATAGCAGTTCAAGTGCTCTACGGACAAAACAGGTTCAGGTCGCGATGGGTATCGATCGATACTAGGTGAGTATCGATCGATACCGAAAGTCTGCATTCGTGAAAATTGCAGATTTTCGGGATAAAGGTCTTGAAGGTAAGTTTCAATGAGGTAAACACCTTCCTCTGGCAAACAATCATCAATAGGGACGACCTCATCGACCTTTAGTCGCGATAAGTGGTCATCAACGCCATTCTCAACTCCTTTCATATCCTTGATCTCGATGTCGAAACTTTGGAGCAAAAGAACCCATCGGCATAGACGAGGCTTGAGGTCCTTGTTCTTCAGCAGGTATTTGAGAGCAGCATGGTCTGTGTGAACAATGACCTTGCTCCCAATCAAGTAGGACCGAAATTTCTCAAAAGAGAAAACCACTGCCAGCAACTCCTTCTCTGTGGTGCTGTAATTTCGCTGAGCATCATCCAACGTCCTGCTGGCATAATAGATAGCATGGAGCTTCTTATCTTTCCTCTGACCCAAAACAGCTCCAACAGCAAAGTCACTGGCATCACACATCACCTCAAAAGGCAAACTCCAATCAGGTGGTTGGACTACAGGAGCACTCACCAATGCCTTCTTGATTTCCTCGAAGGCTACAAGGCAATCAGATGTGAAATCAAACTTGACTTCCTTACATAACAGGGCTGTGAGTGGGCGTGCAAGCTTGCTGAAATCTTTGATGAACCTCCTGTAGAACCCAGCATGACCAAGGAAGCTTCGAATCTCAGGAACAGATCGTGGAGGTTGCAAGCTCGTCATGACCTGAATCTTAGCCTTGTCGACTTCGATTCCTGCCTTAGAAACCTTGTGCCCAAGAACAATGCCATCTTGTACCATGAAGTGGCATTTCTCCCAATTAAGAACCAAGTGCTTCTCCTCGCATCGCTGAAGCACTTTGCACAAGTTATCCAGACAGCCCTTGAATGACGATCCATACACAGAAAAATCATCCATGAAGACCTCCATGAACTCCTCAGTCATATCTGTGAAAATCGACATCATGCAACGCTGAAAGGTCGCTGGAGCGTTACATAACCCAAATGGCATTCTTCTGTAGGCGAATGTGCCATAGGGACATGTAAAGGTCGTCTTTCCCTTGTCCTCTGGATGTATAGGAATCTGGAAAAAGCCTGAATACCCATCAAGGAAACAGTAGTATGGGTGACTCGCTAACCTCTCCAGCATCTGGTCAATGAATGGCAAAGGGAAGTGATCCTTCCGTGTAGCCGCATTGAGCTTCCTGTAGTCAATGCACATCCTGTGACCAGTGATTGTCCTTGTAGGGATCAGCTCGTCCTTCTCGTTCTTCACCACAGTTATGCCTCCTTTCTTAGGCACAACGTGAACTGGACTAACCCAAGAACTATCCGAGATGGCATAGATAATCCCTGCTTCCAACAGTTTCATCACTTCCTTCCTGACCACTTCCTTCAGGTTCGGATTCAGCCTCCTCTGACACTCAATCGAAGACTTTGACTCATCCTCCAAGTGAATCCGATGCATGCACAAGTCTGGTGCTATACCTGAAATATCAGCAAGAGAATAGCCAAGAGCTTTGCGATACTTGCGCAGCTTGCTCAGCAGTAAAGCAACCTCTGTGGTATTCAAAGAAGCATTAACGATAACTGGGTATGTTGAATTAGGGCCAAGAAAACTATACCTCAGGTTCGCTGGAAGTGGTTTTAGTTCCACTTTAGGAGCTTTCTCTATACTCCAATCTCCAAGCCCAGTAGCTTGCTTAGATCCATCGGCCAACTCTCCTTCTGGCCGTAGGGTATCGATCGATACCCATGGGGTATCGATCGATACTGGTGATGCAGAATCGAGCATCTTCGAGTATCCAGCAGATTCGTCGCATGAACGGACTTCTGAAGTGGCTGAACAGACCAATGCTCTCTCCAGTGGATCTTCAGGATGCATCTCCAGGAAGTACTCTTCAGCTATGTCACTGAAGGTGTCCACATAGAATGTCTGCCCATCGATGGTTGGCCTTTTCATCAATTTTTCCATGTTGAAAGACATCACCAAGTCACCGATGTTGAGAGCAATCTGTCCATTCTTGCAGTCAATCAAGGCTCCAGCAGTTGCAAGGAATGGTCTGCCTAGGATGAGAGGATCCTTAGGCTCAGCATCGTACTTCAGGACAATGAAATCTGTTGGGATCAAGCAATTCCCAATCACGACTGGGACATCTTCAAGTAGTCCCTCTGGAAGTCGCACTGAGCGATCAGCAAGTACCAGCGAAATCCTTGTAGATTGGAAATCTGTCATCCCCATTCGCTTGGCAACTGAGTGTGGCATAAGGTTCACACTCGACCCAATATCGCAGAGAGCTCGCTCAAATCTCTCTGTGTAGATAGTGCAGTCCAAAACAAAGCTCCCTGGGTCTGGTAGCTTCTTAGGAATTTTGTTGAGCAGGATCGCACTGCACTCAGCTGTGATCATCATGACACCTTCCTCTATGTTCACATTGCTAGAGACCATCTTCTTCACATATCTCCTGAAAGCTGGACAAGTCTTAATAGCATCAACAAAAGGAAGCTCCACAACCAACTTATCCAGCATGGCCTTGCATCTGGCATCTTCCCATTCCTTCCTTGTCAGCTTAGGAAGTATAGGAAAAGGTGCCTTGGGTGTATACACCCTTTCCTTGACAATCTCGGGCTCCTTCTCTGGTTGTGTCTCAGCATCGATCGATACTTGAGGGGTATCGATCGATACACGGGTTTTAGGATTCACTCGAGTGGATGTCTGGACTGGTGTCGATCGACACAGACCAGTATCGATCGATACCTGGGGATTTTCAGAATCCCAATCGTCATCTCCAGCAAGATCGACGAGATTTCCTGCATTTTGGCTGTTCTTCACTCCTGTAAACACCTCTTTTCCACTCCTCAAAGTGATGGCGTTGATGTGTGCCCTTGGATTCTCAGTTTTCCCTGGAAGAAAACCTTCATGTCTCTTTACAGCTGCTGCTGTCTGAGCCACCTGAGTTTCCAGCTTCTTCTGGGAAAGATTTATGGCTTCTATTTTCCCATTCAGATCGATATACAGAGAATCAAACTTCCCATTGAAATCCACTTGTAACTTCTGCTGTCCCAGAAGAATCTGTTCCATCATGGATTCCATCTTGTTATCTGTGGATTTGGGAGATGCTGGTTGGTACGAAGAGTTCCCATAATTGCGAGTGAAATCGCTGCTCTGAAGTGGTTTCTGAGTAAATTGCTTCGCTCCGAAACCAGATTGGTTCCCCTCTAACTTGTACCCACCTTGCTGATTGTTGTTGTTGAAGTTTCTGTTGTTGTTGTACCCAAATCGCTGACCCTGAAAACCAGAACCACCAACGTAGTTAACATCCTCTTCTTCTTCTTCCACATTAGTGACTTCATCAGCAAAGTGCACAGATTTCTTTGATTTCCCGATCAGGAAATCCAGTTTGGCCTGCACGTCAGCAATCTGCGACCCATCAATTCCTCCAGCTTGCTTTTTCCTCTCGAAATCAGCATTCTTGGTGCTATTACTAGACGCCAAGTTCTCAATCAGCACAACCGCATCATCTGGATACCTGGTGAAGAAGTTTCCATTACTTGCAGCATCCATACCCATCTGGTATCTCCAATCAACCCCTCTGTAGAAAGTGCCCAGCAGCTGCACCTGAGTGAACCCATGGTGCGGACAATCTCTCTGATAAGATTTGAAACGAATCCATGAAGCTTTGAATGCCTCTGTCGGACCCTGAGCGAACTGAGAGATCTTGTTCCTGAGCTCCTCGGATCTTGCATCATCATAGAAATTTATCAGGAACGCATTCTTCGTCTCATCCCATGTAGTCAGTGAATCAGGAGCTAGCTGCTTCAGCCAATAAGCAGCATCCCCACCAAGAGAGTACGAGAAGAGTTTGCAGAAGAGGAACTCATTGGGCACTCCATTGTACTTCATGCCAGTGACCAAGTCCTCGAACCTTTCGATGTGATCCATGGGATGCTCATGAGGTAGGCTATGGAATGGGTTCTGACTTACGAGAGCGTAATACGCCGGCTTCAGCTCGAAGTCATTTCTCTGAAAAGTCGGGATGCGAATCGCTGCTCGATTGGCATAGAACTGATCAGGCCTGTTGTGCTCACCAAGTGTTCTAGCTCGAACACCTGCAGCATTCCCAACGTTGGCGCACCTAGCTGGCGCGACAATCTCAACAACAGCAGCAGGGGCAACGACGTTTCCAGCTTCGTCAAGTCGCTGCCCTCCCTCATTGCACACATGACCCTCTTTGTCTCTCAAGACTCCAGCTTCATCAGCTCTTAAAACCACTGGGTTGTTCATCCCTGATGTCTGCCTTGTCTTTCTGCTTGTGCGTTCTAAACGTGCTAGCTTCTCTAACGATAGATTGACTAGCGGAGCGCTCTTGTTTCTTCTGATTTCACGATTAGGCATGCACCTGAAACACAAAGATCAAGAACGTAAGTAACCAAAGACACGATGAGTATCGATCGATACTGAATGGTATCGATCGATATCAACAAAGAAAATCGCCTCGGTATCGACCGATACTAGGTAGTATCTTGAACCAAACCTTTTGTGAGCTTTTCATGCCTAGCCAATAAGAGTAGATGTTGATATGCTCAAATTAATACCCTAACAGTACTAAAGCAGTAGTTGTAATATAGCTAGGGGTCGAACCACAAAGACTCACAGAGATCACACAATAGATTATATAGGATCGAATTAAGCTAAGCCAAACAGATGTAATTGAAAGCAGTGCAGAAATTAAAAGAGTTGTAATTCAATGGAGAGAATATAGGCTCAGGGTATTTCTCAGGAAATCAATGAATGTAGATAAACTAACTAACATGATTCAGAATTAGCGCAGTTCTTGAACTCAAATCACTAAGGTATAATTAACCAACTGTCGTTGCGAGAATTATCTAAATCTAAATCCTAGGAATTCCAAATCTCTTTGCGAATCCTAAAGTCTAAATCAGCTTTAAAGTTCAGGTTTGATATGTTCACAAATCAATTAAACCAAATCTCTTTGCGAATAATCAATTTGCTCACCTAAGATTCTATCAGGTAATTAATCGCACTATCGTGCCTAATCAATTATCCTAAGATCTAAGTTCCAGATTCGCCAACCTAGAATTAGTTTTGAGAACAACCTAAGGCGAAGAACTAATTCAGATAGTGAATCCTATAAACTAATCAACCTAGCATTCAGAGAAATCCTTTATGAGAAAACCCTAAACCTAAAGTGGATTTACTCAGACATGGAGAATGAAACAATCAACATAACTGAATAAATCATCAAATAAATAATCAGAAAGAGTAACAAGAGGTTTTTAGATATGATCTCGGACGAAGGGAGATTCAGACTTGTCTCTCTCAAACCAAAGTAAAATAAAGCATAGCCATAAAAGTGGCTGTAAAATCCCTATAAATAACCTAAGACACGAATTGGAGCTTCTTGTAATTATTAAAGACTTCTGGGCACTTTTGCAATTCTTCAAGTCTTTGAAAACTCAATGGTCGTGTCTTGCTGCGATGAGTATCCATCGATACCAGGGGGGTATCGATCGATGCTTGTCGTGAAATCAGGTACTCAGCAACACGACTTCTGCTTTTGCTCCAAACTGTTCCAGAAAGCTCCAATAATTCCAATAATGCTCCAAACGTGCTAAGACTTGTAAAAGACTCTAAAAGACTCCAAAATACTATAAAGACTCTATAAAAAGGACTTATATCATGGCTTAAATAGGATAAAAACCATGATATATCAGATGTCTAGGGTGATTAGTGAACTAAGTAGAATTGTAGGTATAAAGCTTGTTAATCATCTTATCACAAACAAAAGTTTGATCTTGATTTGGTAATTAACAAATTGATTAGTGCCACGAGAGTGGATTAGTCATAATTGTGAATTCCATGTTCTAGGATAGTGTTTAATTCAATCTTTATCATCATTGTTTATTCATTAATCATCTTCTTGATAGTTAATTCATTTTCCAACACTTCAATCTTTGTTTTCTTTCTTGCATTTGTTTCTTTTCCCATAAATATAAAACCCAAAAACATTTGCTCTAGGTTAGGAAGATTCATGTATTCCTAGTGTTTCAATCTTAACTTCATTGGTTCGATATCTCAAATACTACAATGACATGAGTGGGATTTGAGTAATTGACTAGTAAAAATCCTACTATCAATTTGGCGCCGTTGCCGGGGAGGTTTAGCATTAATCATTAGGATTTTGATTCTTCTTGAGACTAGAGCTTTTTAGTTTCTTTTGTTGCTAATCTTTTCACTTTTCTTGTGATTTTCATGAAGGGAGTGACAATGAGGAAGCAACCGTCAAGCTAGTGACGTTAAACGCGCCCTTAGGGACCTCCCCAAGCCTATCCATTGTCGAGCTTGAGACACAAAACAAGCAATCAATAAGGGTCTTTGAGTCCAAGGTCGTGGCAAGGCTCATTGGTGGTGATGTTGAAAGCTCTTCCTTCATCTCCATTCATCTAGCCTCACTCCTCATTTGTAAGTACTTCTTTCCTTTTGAGTCTCTTTGCATTTTTATCTTTCGTTTTTGGTCTCTCTCTTGAACTTTTTTCACACCAAGACGTTGTGATTTAAGTTTGGGGGAGGGACCGGTGTCTAATTATGTGTTTTGTGATCTTATTTTGCCTTTTGCATCTTGAGTCTCATGCATTTTCAATAATTTTGAAATTTTTTGAAATTTTTTGCATTTCATATCTAGGATTAAGTCTAGATGCATATCATATTAGGTAGCTTTGCATGAGCATTATAAGCAATGATAGAGTATCCTTGTAAATTATCATTTTTAGAGATTGATTCAATGCCCTCGTTGCTTGTTGTTTGATGCTTTTGATCTCGTGTTGAAATCAATGATGAACCATATCTCGATCTTTCGTTTTATTACTACAGTCTTAGCTAAAGCAAGTTTTGAATTGATTTCAATCCTACCTAAGTGAAAACCATAATTTTGACATTGAAATTATCATGCTTGTGCATTGCATAGTGAATTCATGGTTACCATATACATACTTGGGCTCTCTTATCCTTTCCACCACTCTTTTGCTAGTCCAAGTAGCTGATTCCCATCATTGGAACGGTTTACCATACCTTTAACCTACCCTCCGTTCAAGCCAAAATCTTTAGTGTGCGTATGTGAGGCCTAATTTTTCGAGTAAGCTTGGCAAAAAGTGTTGAGTTTAGGGCGACAAGGATATGTTTGCATGTAGACTAGGCTAGGCCCGTGGGAAAAGGAAGTTTTGGGTTTGGTGTGAACGAAATGGTGTGACTAATGGGATTGTGGATAAGAAGGAAGTGAGTTCAAAAGAATGAAGTGAAGGTGAAAGGGGAATGCAATATTGTGATGTGGTTAGTGCAAGTTATCAAGAATAGCTCTTAGTGATAGTTATAGCCTCATAGAAACAAAGAAAAAAGCCAAAAATTGGCTAAGGCATCAATTGGTAAATGATGAGGCAATGCAAAGAAAAAGAAAGAAAGAAGAGCTAAAGAAACAACAAAAAGAAGCACGAGACCACAATATTCAATGGAGAAGAAGAAATTCCCCAAGTGAGAAAGGATGAAGTGGAAGAAGAAGTTCTAGTATGGGACATGACGGCAAAAAGGCCAAGTGAGAAAAGGGTAGCTTAGGATGAAGACTTCATGGGTAGATATGCTAGGGGTTAGAGATGATTTAGGCATTGGGTAGATGTGAGTCTATCCTTGTATGCATAGATTGCCTTTTACTCTTAGCATTTTGCTAAAGCTTGCTCATTCATTGAGAGATCCATTGCATTAGAGTAATCCCCTACATTTGAGATCATCTTTATCTCAAGACCTTCACCTTAGCCAAATGGATTCACTTGCCTTTCATAAGCATGATTCACTTGAAACGATTAATGAATGTTAAATTATTGGATGACATGAATACTTGTATAGGTTGAGGCTTGAATTTGATTCGTATAGGGAAGGATATGGCTAGCTATTTTTGAGTAGACTTGTTTGATCGCATCTTAGAGCTAGTAACTTGGACATTGAGTTGAATTCTTATTATGGCACTTTAGGATTTGAGCTCCCATATTTAGTCTTCTCCCTTTCTTTATTCTTGTTTGCTTGAGGACAAGCAAATGTTTAAGTTTGGGGGAATTGATATTCTCATATTTTACCTCTTTTTAGCATGCATTCTTGTTATTGTTTTGTGTCTCATGCATGTGTCTTGCATAGTTTTTATAGCATTTTGGTATTTATTAGAGTATTAGGTGTTTGCATTAGGTCCTAGTGAGTCTTTGCATGCATTTGGAGTGTTTTTAGGTGATTTGGAGACAATTGATGAAATTTGGATAAATGAGCAGAAGTAGAACGCAAAGTCCATCCGAGACGCCGGAAATATGTGACTGAAAGGAGGCCCTCTGATCGGAATCAGCTTGCACAACCTTCATGGAAGTTGTAGAGGAGTGAGTTAGCTGTCCAGGAGAGTTTGAATCAGGTCATGTGGACATTTGGTTGACGAGTTATCGCGGATTTACTGAAGACCTCTCTGCCTGGCCGAAGAGCTTTCTCTTGTCTCCCTAAAAACTCTTTAGCATCGACCCAGCTCTTCCCACAGGTCGATGTTGATGCTAGATGCAACATCAGGGCCTTAGCATCGACCCAGCTCCCCTTCACATCGACCAACAAATCGATGCTCAGCTTCAGGGCGTTTACATCGACCCAGTTCCTTCCCACCGGGCGATGCAGCCAAAGTAACTCAACGATTAGGACAAATAAAGACCTTTCCGTGACCAGTTTAATCTGAAGTCTTCATGAAAGTTGTAGCCAAGTGCGTTAGCTGACTACAGGAGGTTTTTCGGGTCATTCGGATACGTGGTTCGTTAGATATGGTCACTTTACTGAGAGTACGTCTGTCTGAACGACGCCACCCGACATGCCTGAAAGACCTGGCTGGACGAATGGTCTCCAATCTGATTTAGCCTCGGTGGCCTTCACAAAAGTTATATCCATGTGTATTAGCTGTCCACAGGAGGTGGTTTGAGGCCATTCGGACATGTATCCCAGGAGATATCACGGTTTTAGCAAATGTTCTACACAAGACCATATTTGACCCATTTCGACCGGATCAGTACACGGTTTGTCCCGGGTCGACCCGGTCCGCCCCCTTTCACTATAAAACCCCTAAAAACCTAATTTTCATGTTAATTTTTCTTCTTTCTAGAGTTGGGTTTTATCCCAAACTCTTCTTATGATGATTTTGAATGGATCTTCATCATTAATGCCACTCTAGTGAAGGATTCTTCAACCTATCTTTATATTATGCTTATTTAATCATTGTTCTTTATCTTTATGTCTCTTTTTCTCTTGTGTTCTTCCTTGTTCTTCATGTTTAGGCCTTTGACCCCTTTTTGTTGGATTTTGGATTTTGCTTGATTTGGATGGTTTGATTATTTGATTGTTGATGCCTAGGACTAGATAAACATTTGTTCTCATGATAGGAAGGATATTAATGCTAGGATTGAATTGAAAACTCATTTTCTAGAACTTAGACATTTCATGCACACAAGGTGTTCGATGAAATGTCTAGAAAACTTCTAAGCATGCTTTTCATTCTAAGTGACCGGTGGATGCTCACTTTAGGATGAATTGTTGACTAAAATGGACTTGTGGTAAACTATGGATTATCTAAATGATCGGTGGTTGCTGACTTTAGATGATTCATACAATGATTAGTGTCATGGAAGTGAACTAATCTACTTGAAAGTGTTCCATGTTGATGCGTCCCTGCTTGATCAACTCCGGAGGAAGGCTGATGAAGACGAATCTGCAACAAGTTGGTTGCGATGGTAATGATCTGCGATGATGCTGATGGGTAGATGCAGGTGATTTACGATGATAAAGGGGGTTGTCTAGAGGGGATTTCGTGGATAGATTGTAGGTGATTAAATGGAAGAACTGATAGTAGAGTTTCTGGATCACGCAGGTGTATAGAAACTCGAATTCAATGAGATAACTCGATGAACCAGGTTGAGAGAAGAACTCTGAAACTTGCAATTTGCATTAATGATCTTCGCTGCAAAAAAAAACAAAGGGGGCCATAGGGTTTTATAAGCGTGGCTTAGGGTTTTATAAGCGTGGCTTAGGGTTTTATAAGCGTGGCTTAGGGTTTTATAACTCAACCTTAGCGACACAACCTAAACATCAGAGCGTTTGAAATAAAACAACAAGGCGTCTAAAGTTTAAATAAAACAACGAGGCGTCCCAACCCTAAGGTTCCTAATCGGTGCACCTCTAAACAACTAAGTACTAAGCCAGTGTGACTTATACCTTATTACCCATTGGTCATAACTCCTAAGTAACTCGCCGTAGTGAATCATCTGCCTCGTTAAAAACCATGCTGATAAAACCCTGTGGGACAAAACCCAACATGGAAAAGAGTACAGACTCCTCACCTAAGTTACTTAGTCCTCATGACCGGGTGTAGTCTTCAAAGTGGAGATGTTGAAGACTTGAATCATTGGTAGAGTGAGTGAGTGAATGAGTGAGTGAGCTAAGAGTGAGTGAGCTTCCTTTGCCATCTCCTTAGCTCTAGACCGAGTGATTACTCCAACTGGCTCCGGCTCCTCTTCTGCTTCTGCCTCTGCTTCTCCAGCTTCCTTGCTTTCCATGATCACATCACATGTCATAAGAATAAATGTGCATTGAATGTTTAGGCATCGTTAGTCAATTGTCTTGATGGTTAGATGATGATGATTTAGGTTGATTCTTGTTAGGTCCTTCACTTACGTTGACCTTAAAGCTAGTTTTGGATTGAAAGATCAAAACTAGAGCTTAAGCATTTCACGCCCGATAGGTGTTCGGTGAAATGCTTGAACCAAACATTTTGTGAGCTTTTCATGCCTAGCCAATGAGAGTTGATGTCTAGGGTGATTAGTGAACTAAGTGGAATTGGAGGTATAAAGCTTGTTAATCATCTTATCACAAACAAGAGTTTGATCTTGATTTGGTGATTAACAAAGAGATTAGTGCCACGAGAGTGGATTAGTCATAATTGTGAATTCCATGTTCTAGGATAGTGTTTAATTCAATCTTTATCATCATTGTTTGTTCATTAATCATCTACTTGATAGTTAATTCATTTTCCAATACTTCTATCTTTGTTTTCTTTCTTGCATTTGTTTCTTTACCCATAAATATAAAACCCAAAAACATTTCCTCTAGCTTAGGAAGATTCATGTATTCCTAGTGCTTCAATCTTAACTTCATTGGTTCGATATCTCAAATACTACAATGACATGAGTGGGATTTGAGTAATTGACTAGTAAAAATCCTACTATCAATATGGCGCCGTTGCTGGGGAGGTTTAGCATTGATCATTAGGATTTTGATTCTTCTTGAGACTAGAGCTTTTTATTTTCTGTTGTTGCTAATCTTTTCAATTTTCTTGTGATGTTTATGAAGGGAGTGACAATGAGGAAGCAACCGTCAAGCTAGTGACGTTAAACGCGCCCTTGGGGACCTTCCCAAGCCTATCCATTGTCGAGCTTGAGACACAAAACACGCAATCAATAAGGGTCTTTTGAGTCCAAGGTCGTGGCAAGGCTCATTGGTGGTGATGTCGAAAGCTCTTCCTTCATCTCCATTCATCTAGCCTCAATCCTCATTTGTAAGTACTTCTTTCCTTTTGAGTCTCTTTGCATTTTTATCTTTCGTTTTTGGTCTCTCTCTTGAACTTCTTTCAGACCGAGACGTTGTGATTTAAGTTTGGGGGAGGGACCGGTGTCTAATTATGTGTTTTGTGATCTTATTTTGCCTTTTTCATCTTGAGTCTCATGCATTTTCAATAATTTTGAGATTTTTTGAAATTTTTTGCATTTCATATCTAGGATTGAGTCTAGATGCATATCATAATAGGTAGCTTTGCATGAGCAATGATAGATTATCCTTGTAAAGTATCACTTTTAGAGCTTGATTCAATGCCCTCGTTGCTTGTTGTTTGATGATTTTGATCTCGTGTTGAAATCAATGATGAACCATATCTCGATCTTGCGTTTCATTACTAGGGTCTTAGCTAAAGCAAGTTTTGATTTGAATCCAATCCGACCTAAGTGCAAACCATATTTTTGACATTGAAATTATCATGCTTGTGCATTGCATAGTGAATTCATGGTTACTATATACATACTTGGGCTCTCTTATCCTTTCCACCACTCTTTTGCTAGTCCAAGTAGCCGATTCCCATCATTGGAACTGTTTACCATACCTTTAACCTACCCTCCGTTCAAGCCAAAATCTTTAGTGTGCGTATGTGAGGCCTAATTTTTCGAGTAAGTTTGGCAAAAAGTGTAGAGTTTAGGGAGACAAGGATAGGTTTGCATGTAGATCTAGCCGAACATCAAATGCTAGACTAGGTTAGGCTCGTGGGAAAGGGAAGTTTTGGGTTTGGTGTGAACGAAATGGTGTGACTAATGGGATTGTGGATAAGAAGGAAGTGAGTTCAAAAGAATGAAGTGAAGGTGAAAGGGGAATGCAATATTGTGATGTGGTTAGTGCAAGTTATCAAGAATAGCTCTTAGTGATAGTTATAGCCTCATAGAAACAAAGGAAAAAGCCAAAAATTGGCTAAGACATCAATTGGTAAATGATGAGGCAAGGCAAAGAAAAAGAAAGAAAGAAGAGCTAAAGAAACAACAAAAAGAAGCACGAGACCACAAGATTCAATGGAGAAGAAGAAATTCCCCAAGTGAGAAAGGATGAAGTGGAAGAAGGAGTTCAAGTATGGGACATGACGGCAAAAAGGCCAAGTGAGAAAAGGGTAGCTTATGATGAAGACTTCATGGGTAGATATGCTAGGGTTAGAGATGATTTAGGCATTGGGTAGATGTGAGTCTATCCTTGTATGCATAGATTGCCTTTTACTCTTAGCATTTTGCTAAAGCTTGCTCATTCATTGAGAGATCCCTTGCGTTAGAGTAATCCCATACATTTGAGATCATCTTTATCTCAAGACCTTCACCCTAGCCAAATGGATTCACTTGCCTTGCATAAGCATGATTCACTTGAAACGATTAATGAATGTTAAAGGATTGGATGACATGAATACTTGTGTAGGTTGAGGCTTGAATTTGATTCGTATAGGGAAGGATATGGCTAGCTCTTTTGGAGTAGACTTGTTTGATCGCATCTTAGAGCTAGTAACTTGGACATTGAGTTGAATTCTTTTTATGGCACTTTAGGATTTGAGCTCCCATATTTAGTCTTCTCCCTTTCTTTATTCTTGTTTGCTTGAGGACAAGCAAATGTTTAAGTTTGGGGGAATTGATATTCCCATATTTTACCTCTTTTTAGCATGCATTCTTGTTATTGTTTTGTGTCTCATGCATGTGTCTTGCATAGTTTTTATAGCATTTTGGTATTTATTAGAGTATTAGGTGTTTGCATTAGGTCCTAGTGAGTCTTTGCATGCATTTGGAGTGTTTTTAGGTGATTTGGAAACAATTGATGAAATTTGGATAAATGAGCAGAAGTAGAACGCAAAGTCCATCCGAGACGCCGGAAATATGTGACTGAAAGGAGGCCCTCTGATCAGAATCAGCTTGCACAACCTTCATGGAAGTTGTAGAGGAGTGAGTTAGCTGTCCAGGAGAGTTTGAATCAGGTCATGTGGACATTTAGTTGACGAGTTATCGCGGATTTACTGAAGACCTCTCTGCCTGGCCGAAGAGCTTTCTCTTGTCTCCCTAAAAACTCTTTAGCATCGACCCAGCTCTTCCCACAGGTCGATGTTGATGCTAGATGCAACATCAGGGCCTTAGCATCGACCCAGCTCCCCTTCACATCGACCAACAAATCGATGCTCAGCTTCAGGGCGTTTACATCGACCCAGTTCCTTCCCACCGGGCGATGCAGCCGAAGTAACTCAACGATCAGGACAAATAAAGACCTTTCCGTGACCAGTTTAATCTGAAGTCTTCATGAAAGTTGTAGCCAAGTGCGTTAGCTGACTACAGGAGGTTTTTCGGGTCATTCGGATACGTGGTTCGTTAGATATGGTCACTTTACTGAGAGTACGTCTGTCTGAACGAAGCCACCCGACATGCCTGAAAGACCTGGCTGGACGAATGGTCTCCAATCTGATTTAGTCTCGGTGGCCTTCACAAAAGTTGTATCCATGTGTATTAGCTGTCCAAAGGATATGGTTTGAGGCCATTCGGACATGTAACCCAGGAGATATCACGGTTTTAGCGAAGGTTTTACACAAGACCAGATTTGACCCATTTCGACCGGGTCGGTACCCGGTTTGTCCCGGGTCGACCCGGTCCGCCCCCTTTCTCTTATATTATGCTTATTTAATCCTTGTTCTTTATCTTTATGTCTCTTTTTCTATTGTGTTATTCCTTGTTCTTCATGTTTAGGTCTTAGACCCCTTTTTGTTGGATTTTGGATTTTGCTTGATTTGGATGGTTTGATGATTTGATTGTTGATGCCTAGGACTAGATAAACATTTGTTCTCATGATAGGAAGGATATTAATGCTAGGATTGAATTGAAAACTCATTTTCTAGAACTTAGGCATTTCATGCACACAAGGTGTTCGATGAAATGTATAGAAAACTTGTAAGCATGCTTTTCATTCTAAGTGATCGGTGGATGCTAACTTTAGGATGAATTGTTGACTAAAATGGACTTGTGGTAAATTATGGATCATCTAAGTGATCGGTGGATTCTGACTTTAGATGATTCATACAATGTTTAGTGTCATGGAAGTGAACTAATCTACTTGAAAGTGTTCCATGTCATAAGAATAAATGTGCATTGAATGTTTAGGCATCGTTAGTCAATTGTCTTGATGGTTAGATGATGATGATTTAGGTTGATTCTTGTTAGGTCCTTCACTTAGGTTGACCTTAAAGCTAGTTTTGGATTGAAAGATCAAAATTAGAGCTTAAGCATTTCACGCCCGATAGGTGTTCGATGAAATGCTTGAACCAAACCTTTTGTGAGCTTTTCATGCCTAGCCAATGAGAGTTGATGTCTAGGGTTATTAGTGAACTAAGTAAAATTGGAGGGATAAAGCTTGTTAATCATCTTATCACAAACGAGAGTTTGATCTTGATTTGGTTATTAACAAAGTGATTAGTGACACGAGAGTGGATTAGTCAGAATTGTGAATTCCATGTTCTAGGATAGTGTTTAATTCAATCTTTATCATCATTGTTTGTTCATTAATCATCTTCTTGATAGTTAATTCATTTTCCAACACTTCTATCTTTGTTTTCTTTCTTGCATTTGTTTCTTTTCCCATAAATATAAAACCCAAAAACATTTGCTCTAGCTTAGGAAGATTCATGTATTCCTAGTGCTTCAATCTTAACTTCATTGGTTCGATATCTCAAATACTACAATGACATGAGTGGGATTTGAGTAATTGACTAGTAAAAATCCTACTATCAATTTGGCGCCGTTGCCGGGGAGGTTTAGCATTGATCATTAGGATTTTGATTCTTCTTGAGATTAGAGCTTTTTATTTTCTTTTGTTACTAATCTTTTCACTTTTCTTGTGATTTTCATGAAGGGAGTGACAATGAGGAAGCAACCGTCAAGCTAGTGACGTTAAACGCGCCCTTGGGGACCTCCCCAAGCCTATCCATTGTCGAGCTTGAGACACAAAATAAGCAATCAATAAGGGTCTTTTGAGTCCAAGTTTGTGGCAAGGCTCAATGGTGGTGATGTCGAAAGCTCTTCCTTCATCTCCATTCATCTAGCCTCACTCATCATTTGTAAGTACTTCTTTCCTTTTGAGTCTCTTTGTATTTTTATCTTTCATTTTTGGTCTCTCTCTTGAACTTCTTTCACACCGAGACGTTGTGATTTAAGTTTGGGGGAGGGACCGGTGTCTAATTATGTGTTTTGTGATCTTATTTTGCCTTTTGCATCTTGAGTCTCATGCATTTTCAATTATTTTGAAATTTTTTGCATTTCATATCTAGGATTTAGTCTAGATGCATATCATATTAGGTAGCTTTGCATGAGCACTATGAGCAATGATAGATTATCCTTGTAAAGTATCACTTTTAGAGCTTGATTCAATGCCCTCGTTGCTTGTTGTTTGATGATTTTGATCTCGTGTTGAAATCAATGATGAACCATATCTCGATCTTGCGTTTCATTACTAGGGTCTTAGCTAAACCAAGTTTTGATTTGAATCCAATCCGACCTAAGTGCAAACCATAATTTTGACATTGAAATTATCATGCTTGTGCATTGCATAGTGAATTCATGGTTACTATATACATACTTGGGCTCTCTTATCCTTTCCACCACTCTTTTGCTAGTCCAAGTAGCCGATTCCCATCATTGGAACGGTTTACCATACCTTTAACCTACCCTCCGTTCAAGACAAAATCTTTAGTGTGCGTATGCGAGGCCTAATTTTTCGAGTAAGCTTGGCAAAAAGTGTTGAGTTTAGGGCGACAAGGTTAGGTTTGCATGTAGATCTAGCCGAACATCAAAGGCTAGACTAGGTTAGGCTCATGGGAAAGAGAAGTTTTGGGTTTGGTGTGAACGAAATGGTGTGACTAATGGGATTGTGGATAAGAAGGAAGTGAGTTCAAAAGAATGAAGTGAAGGTGAATGGGGAATGCAATATTGTGATGTGATTAGTGCAAGTTATCAAGAATAGCTCTTAGTGATAGTTATAGCCTCATAGAAACAAAGGAAAAAGCCAAAAATTGGCTAAGGCATCAATTGGTAAATGATGAGGCAATGCAAAGAAAAAGCAAGAAAGAAGAGCTAAAGAAACAACAAAAAGAAGCACGAGACCACAAGATTCAATGGAGAAGAAGAAATTCCCCAAGTGAGAAAGGATGAAGTGGAAGAAGGAGTTCAAGTATGGGACATGACGGCAAAAAGGCCAAGTGAGAAAAGGGTAGCTTAGGATGAAGACTTCATGGGTAGATATGCTAGGGGTTAGAGATGATTTAGGCATTGGGTAGATGTGAGTCTATCCTTGTATGCATAGATTGCCTTTTACTCTTAGCATTTTGCTAAAGCTTGCTCATTCATTGAGAGATCCATTGCATTAGAGTAATCCCCTACATTTGAGATCATCTTTATCTCAAGACCTTCACCTTAGCCAAATGGATTCACTTGCCTTTCATAAGCATGATTCACTTGAAACGATTAATGACTGTTAAATTATTGGATGACATGAATACTTGTGTAGGTTGAGGCTTGAATTTGATTCGTATAGGGAAGGATATGGCTAGCTATTTTTGAGTAGACTTGTTTGATCGCATCTTAGAGCTAGTAACTTGGACATTGAGTTGAATTCTTATTATGGCACTTTAGGATTTGAGCTCCCATATTTAGTCTTCTCCCTTTCTTTATTCTTTTTTGCTTGAGGACAAGCAAATGTTTAAGTTTGGGGGAATTGATATTCTCATATTTTACCTCTTTTTAGCATGCATTCTTGTTATTGTTTTGTGTCTCATGCATGTGTCTTGCATAGTTTTTATAGCATTTTGGTATTTATTAGAGTATTAGGTGTTTGCTTTAGGTCCTAGTGAGTCTTTGCATGCATTTGTTGTGTTTTTAGGTGATTTGGAGACAGTTGATGATATTTGGAGAAATGGGCCGAAGTAGAATGCAAAGACCATCCGAGACGCCGGAAATTTGTGACTGAAAGGAGGCCCTCTGATCTGAGTCAGCTTGCACAACCTTCATAGAATTTGTAGAGGAGTGAGTTAGCTGTCCAGGAGAGTTTAAATCAGGTCATTTGGACAATTGGTTGAGGAGTTATCGTGGATTTACTGAAGACGTCTTTGCCTGGCCGAGGAGCTTTCTCTGGTCTCCCTAAAAACTCCTTAGCATCGACCCATCTCTTCCCACAGGTCGATGGTGATGCTAGATGCAACATCAGGGCCTTAGCATCGACCCAGCTCCCCTTCACAGCGACCAACAAATCGATGCTCAGCTTCAGGGCGTTTACATCGACCAAGTTCCTTCCCACCGAGCGATGCAGCCGAAGTGACTCAAAGATCAGGACAAATGTAGACCTTCCCGTGCCCAGTTTAATCTGAAGTCTTCATGACAGTTGTAGCCCAGTGCGTTAGCTGACTACAGGAGGTTGTTTCGGGCCATTCGGATACGTGGTTCGTTAGATATGGCCACTTTACTGAGAGTACGTCCGTCTGAACGAAGCCTCCCGACATGCCTGAAAGACCCGGCTGGACGAATGGTCTCCAATCTGATTTAACCTCGGTGGCCTTCATAAAATTGTATCCATGTGTTTTAGCTGTCCACAGGAGATGGTTTGAGGCCATTCGGACATGTATCCCAGGAGATATCACAGTTTTAGCGAAAGTTCTACACAAGACCAGATTTGACCCATTTCGACCGGGTCAGTACCCGGTTTGTCCCGGATCGACCCGGTCCGCCCCCTTTCTCTATAAAACCCCTAAAAACCTAATTTTCATGTTAAGTTTTCTTATTTCTAGAGTTGGGTTTTTATCCCAAACTCTTCTTATGATGATTTGGGATGGATCTTCATCATTCATGCCACTATAGTGAAGGATTCTTCAACCTATCTTTATATTATGCTTATTTAATCCTTGTTCTTTATCTTTATGTCTCTTTTTCTCTTGTGTTCTTCTTTGTTCTTCATGTTTAGGCCTTAGACCCTTTTTTGTTGGATTTTGGATTTTGTTTGATTTGGATGGTTTGATGATTTATTGTTGATGTCTAGGACTAGATAAATATTTGTTCTCATGATAGGAAGGATATTAATGCTAGGATTGAATTGAAAACTCATTTTCTAGAACTTAGACATTTCATGCACACAAGGTGTTCGATGAAATGTCTAGAAAACTTCTAAGCATGCTTTTCATTCTAAGTGATCGGTGGATGCGAACTTTAGGATGAATTGCTGACTAAAATGAACTTGTGGTAAACTATGGATTATCTAAGTGATCGGTGGATGCTGACTTTAGATGATTCATACAATGATTAGTGTCATGGAAGTGAACTAATCTACTTGAAAGTGTTTCATGTCATAAGAATAAATGTGCATTGAATGTTTATGCATCGTTAGTCAATTGTCTTGATGGTTTTAGATGATGATGATTTAGGTTGATTCTTGTTAGGTCATTCACTTAGGTTGACCTTAAAGCTAGTTTTGGATTGAAAGATCAAACCTAGAGCTTAAGCATTTCACGCCCGATAGGTGTTCGATGAAATGCTTGAACCAAACCTTTTGTGAGTTTTTCATGCCTAGCCAATAAGAGTTGATGTCTAGGGTGATTAGTGAACTAAGTGGAATTGGAGGTATAAAGCTTGTTAATCATCTTATCACAAACGAGACTTTGATCTTGATTTGGTGATTAACAAAGTGATTAGTGCCACGAGAGTGGATTAGTCATAATTGTGAATTCCATGTTCTAAGATTGTGTTTAATTCAATCTTTATCATCATTGTTTGTTCATTAATCATCTTCTTGATAGTTAATTCATTTTCCAACACTTCTATCTTTGTTTTCTTTCTTGCATTTGTTTATTTACCCATAAATATAAAATCCAAAAACATTTGCTCTAGCTTAGGAAGATTCATGTATTCCTAGTGCTTCAATCTTAACTTCATTGATTCGATATCTCAAATACTACAATGACATGAGTGGGATTTGAGTAATTGACTAGTAAAAATCCTACTATCAAGTTGGCGCCGTTGCCGGGGAGGTTTAGCATTGATCATTAGGATTTTTATTATTCTTGAGACTAGAGCTTTTTATTTTCTTTTGTTGCTAATCTTTTCACTTTTCTTGTGATTTTCATGAAGGGAGTGACAATGAGGAAGCAACCGTCAAGCTAGTGACGTTAAACGCGCCCTTGGGGACCTTCCCAAGCCTATCCATTGTCGAGCTTGAGACACAAAACAAGCAATCAATAAGGGTCTTTTGAGTCCAAGGTCGTGGCAAGGCTCATTGGTGGTGATGTCGAAAGCTCTTCCTTCATCTCCATTCATCTAGCCTCAATCCTCATTTGTAAGTACTTCTTTCCTTTTGAGTCTCTTTGCATTTTTATCTTTCGTTTTTGGTCTCTCTCTTGAACTTCTTTCACACCGAGACGTTGTGATTTAAGTTTGGGGGAGGGACCGATGTCTAATTATGTGTTTTGTGATCTTATTTTGCCTTTTGCATCTTGAGTCTCATGCATTTTCAATAATTTTGAAAAATTTTGAAATTTTTTGCATTTCATATCTAGGATTGAGTCTAGATGCATATCATATTAAGTAGCTTTGCATGAGCATTATGAGCAATGATAGATTATCCTTGTAAAGTATCATTTTTAGAGCTTGATTCAATGCCCTCATTCCTTGTTGTTTGATGATTTTGATCTCGTGTTGAAATCAATGATGAACCATATCTCGATCTTGCGTTTCATTACTAGGATCTTAGCTAAAGCAAGTTTTGATTTTATTCCAATCCTACCTAAGTGAAAACCATAATTTTGACATTGAAATTATCATGCTTGTGCATTGCATAGTGAATTCATGGTTACTATATACATACTTGGGCTCTCTTATCCTTTCCACCACTCTTTTGCTAGTCCAAGTCGCCGATTCCCATAATTGGAATGGGTTACCATACCTTTAACCTACACTCCGTTCAAGCCAAAATCTTTAGTGTGCGTATGTGAGGCCTAATTTTTCGAGTAAGCTTGGCAAAAAGTGTTGAGTTTAGGACGACAAGGATAGGTTTGCATGTAGATCTAGCCGAACATCAAAGGCTAGACTAGGTTAGGCTCGTGGGAAAGGGAAGTTTTGGGTTTGGTGTGAACGAAATGGTGTGACTAATGGGATTGTGGATAAGAAGGAAGTGAGTTAAAAAGAATGAAGTGAAGGTGAAAGGGGAATGCAATATTGTGATGGGGTTAGTGCAAGTTATCAAGAATAGCTCTTAGTGATAGTTGTAGCCTCATAGAAACAAAGGAAAAAGCCAAAAATTGGCTAAGGAATCTATTGGTAAATGATGAGGCAATGCAAAGAAAAAGAAAGAAAGAAGAGCTAAAGAAACAACAAAAAGAAGCACGAGACCACAAGATTCAATGGAGAAAAAGAAATTCCCCAAGTGAGAAAGGATGAAGTGGAAGAAGGAGTTCAAGTATGGGACATGACGGCAAAAAGGCCAAGTGAGAAAAGGGTAGCTTAGGATGAAGACTTCATGGGTAGATATGCTAGGGGTTAGAGATGATTTAGGCATTGGGTAGATGTGAGTCTATCCTTGTATGCATAGATTGCCTTTTACTCTTAGAATTTTGCTAAAGCTTGCTCATTCATTGAGAGATCCCTTGCATTAGAGTACTCCCCTACATTTGAGATCATCTTTATCTCAAGACCTTCACCCTAGCCAAATGGATTCACTTGCCTTGCATAAGCATGATTCACTTGAAACGATTAATGAATGTTAAAGGATTGGATGACATGAATACTTGTGTAGGTTGAGGCTTGAATTTGATTCGTATAGGGAAGGATATGGCTAGCTCTTTTTGAGTAGACTTGTTTGATCGCATCTTAGAGCTAGTAACTTGGACATTGAGTTGAATTTTTTTATGGCACTTTAGGATTTGAGCTCCCATATTTAGTCTTCTCCCTTTCTTTATTCTTGTTTTCTTGAGGACAAGCAAATGTTTAAGTTTGGGGGAATTGATATTCCCATATTTTACCTCTTTTTAGCATGCATTCTTGTTATTGTTTTGTGTCTCATGCATGTGTCTTGCATAGTTTTTATAGCATTTTGGTATTTATTAGAGTATTAGGTGTTTGCATTAGGTTCTAGTGAGTTTTTGCATGCATTTGGAGTGTTTTTAGGTGATTTGAAGACAATTGATGATATTTGGAGAAATGGGCCGAAGTAGAATGCAAAGACCATTTGAGATGCCGGAAATATGTGACTGAAAGGAGGCCCTCTGTTCTGAATAAGCTTGCACAACCTTCATGGAAGTTGTAGAGGAGTGAGTTAGCTGTCCAGGAGAGTTTGAATCAGGTCATTTGGACATTTGGTTGAGGAGTTATCGCGGATTTACTGAAAACGTATCTGCCTGGCCGAGGAGCTTTCTCTTGTCTCCCTAAAAACTCTTTAGCATCGACCCAGCTCTTCCCACAGGTCTATGTTGATGCTAGATACAACATCAGGGTGTTAGTATCGACCCAGCTCCGCTTCACATCGACCAACAAATCGATGCTCAGCTTCAGGGCGTTTACATCGACCCAGTTCCTCCCCACCGGGCAATGCAGCCGAAGTGACTCAACTATCAGGACTAATGAAGACATTCCCGTGCCCAGTTTAATCTGAAGTCTTCATGACAGTTGTAGCCAAGTGCGTTAGCTGACTACAGGAGGTTTTTTTGGGTCATTCGGATACGTGGTTCGTTAGATATGGCCCCTTTACTGAGAGTACGTCTGTCTGAACGAAGCCACCCGACATGCCTGAAAGACCTGGCTGGAAGAATGGTCTCCAATCTGATTTAACCTCGGTTGCCTGCACAAACGTTGTAGCCATGTGTATTAGCTGTCCACAGGAGATGGTTTGAGGCCATTCGGACATGTATCCCAGGAGATATCACGGTTTTAGCGAAGGTTCTACACATGACCAGATTTGACCCATTTCGACCGGGTCAGTACCCGGTTTGTCCCGGGTCGACTCGGTCCGCCCCCTTTCTCTATAAAACCCCTAAAAACCTAATTTTCATGTTAAGTTTTCTTCTTTCTAGAGTTGGGTTTTTATCCCAAACTCTTCTTATGATGATTTTGGATGGATCTTCATCATTCATGCCACTCTAGTGAAGGATTCTTCAACCTATCTTTATATTATGCTTATTTAATCCTTGTTCTTTATCTTTATGTCTCTTTTTCTCTTGTGTTCTTATTTGTTCTTCATGTTTAGATCTTAGACCCCTTTTTGTTGGATTTTGGATTTTGGATTTTGCTTGATTTGGATGGTTTCATGATTGATTGTTGATGTCTAGGAGTAGATAAACATTTGTTATCATGATAGGAAGGATATTAATGCTAGGATTGAATTGAAAACTCATTTTCTAGAACTTAGACATTTCATGCACACAAGGTGTTCGATGAAATGTCTAGAAAACTTCTAAGCATGCTTTTCATTCTAAGTGATCGGTGGATGCTGACTTTAGAATGAATTGTTGACTAAAATGAACTTGTGGTAAACTATGGATTATCTAAGTGATCGGTGGATGCTGACTTTAGATGATTCATACAATGATTAGTGTCATGGAAGTGAACTAATCTACTTGAAAGTGTTCCATGTCATAAGAATAAATGTGCATTGAATGTTTATGCATCGTTAGTCAATTGTCTTGATTGTTAGATGATGATGATTTAGGTTGATTCTTGTTAGGTCATTCACTTAGGTTGACCTTAAAGCTAGTTTTTGATTGAAAGATCAAAACTAGAGCTTCAGCATTTCACGCCTGATAGGTGTTCGATGAAATGCTTGAACCAAACCTTTTGTGAGCTTTTCATGCCTAGCCAATGAGAGTTGATGTCTAGGGTGATTAGTGAACTAAGTGGAATTGGAGGTATAAAGCTTGTTAATCATCTTATCACAAACGAGAGTTTGATCTTGATTTGGTGATTAACAAAGTGATTAGTGCCACGAGAGTGGATTAGTCAGAATTGTGAATTCCATGTTCTAGGATAGTGTTTAATTCAATCTTTATCATCATTGTTTGTTCATTAATCATCTTCTTGATAGTTAATTCATTTTTCAACACTTCTATCTTTGTTTTCTTTCTTGCATTTGTTTCTTTTCCCATAAATATAAAACCCAAAAACATTTGCTCTAACGTAGGAAGATTCATGTATTCCTAGTGCTTCAATCTTAACTTCATTGGTTCGATATCTCAAATACTACAATGACATGAGTGGGATTTGAGTAATTGACTAGTAAAAATCCTACTATCAATTTGGGGCCGTTGCCGGGGAGGTTTAGCAATGATCATTAGGATTTTGATTATTCTTGAGACTAGAGCTTTTTATTTTCTTTTGTTGCTAATCTTTTCACTTTTCTTGTGAATTTCATGAAGGGAGTGACAATGAGGAAGCAACCGTCAAGCTAGTGACGTTAAACGCACCCTTGGGTACCTCCCCAAGCCTATCCATTGTCGAGCTTGAGACACAAAACAAGCAATCAATAAGGCTCTTTTGAGTCCAAGTTCGTGGCAAGGCTCATTGGTGGTGATGTCGAAAGCTCTTCCTTCATCTCCATTCATCTAGCCTCACTCCTCATTTGTAAGTACTTCTTTCCTTTTGAGTCTCTTTGCATTTTTATCTTTCGTTTTTGGTCTCTCTCTTGAACTTCTTTCACACCGAGACGTTGTGATTTAAGTTTGGGGGAGGGACCGGTGTCTAATTATGTGTTTTGTGATCTTATTTTGCCTTTTGCATCTTGAGTCTCATGCATTTTCAATAATTTTGAAATTTTTTGCATTTCATATCTAGGATTGAGTCTAGATGCATATCATATTAGGTATCTTTGCATGAGCATTATGAGCAATGATAGATTATCCCTGTAAAGTATCATTTTTAGAGCTTGATTCAATGCCCTCGTTGCTTGTTGTTTGATGAGTTTGATCTCGTGTTGAAATCAATGATGAACCATATCTCGATCTTGCGTTTCATTACTAGGGTCTTAGCTAAAGTAAGTTTTGATTTTATTCCAATCTTACCTAAGTGAAAACCATAATTTTGACATTGAAATTATCATGCTTGTGCATTGCATAGTGAATTCATGGTTACTATATACATACTTGGGCTCTCTTATCCTTTCCACCACTCTTTTGCTAGTCCAAGTAGCTGATTCCCATCATTGGAACGGTTTACCATACCTTTAACCTACCCTCCGTTCAAGCCAAAATCTTTAGTGTGCGTATGTGAGGCCTAATTTTTCGAGTAAGCTTGGCAAAAAGTGTTGAGTTTAGGGAGAAAAGGATAGGTTTGCATGTAGATCTAGCCGAACATCAAAGGCTAGACTAGGTTAATTAGGCTCGTGGGAAAGGGAAGTTTTGGGTTTGGTGTGAACGAAATGGTGTGACTAATGGGATTGTGGATAAGAAGGAAGTGAGTTCAAAAGAATGAAGTGAAGGTGAAAGGGGAATGCAATAATGTGATGTGGTTACTGCAAGTTATTAAGAATAGCTCTTAGTGATAGTTATAGCCTCATAGAAACAAAGGAAAAAGCCAAAAATTGGCTAAGGCATCAATTGGTAAATGATGAGGCAATGCAAAGAAAAAGAAAGAAAGAAGAGCTAAAGAAACAACAAAAAGAAGCACGAGACCACAAGATTCAATGAAGAAGAAGAAATTCCCCAAGTGAGAAAGGATGAAGTGGAAGAAGGAGTTCAAGTATGGGACATGACGCAAAAAGGCCAAGTGAGAAAAGGGTAGCTTAGGATAAAGACTTCATGGGTAGATATGCTAGGGGTTAGAGATGATTTAGGCATTGGGTAGATGTGAGTCTATCCTTGTTTGCATAGATTGCCTTTTACTCTTAGCATTTTGCTAAAGCTTGTTCATTCATTGAGAGATCCCTTGCATTAGAGTAATCCCCTACATTTGAGATCATCTTTATCTCAAGACCTTCACCCTAGCCAAATGGATTCACTTGCCTTGCATAAGCATGATTCACTTGAAACGATTAATGAATGTTAAAGGATTGGATGACATGAATACTTGTGTAAGTTGAGGCTTGAATTTGATTCGTATAGGGAAGGATATGGCTAGCTCTTTTTGAGTAGACTTGTTTGATCGCATCTTAGAGCTAGTAACTTGGACATTGAGTTGAATTTTTTTTATGGCACTTTAGGATTTGAGCTCCCATATTTAGTCTTCTCCCTTCTTTATTCTTGTTTGCTTGAGGACAAGCAAATGTTTAAGTTTGGGGGAATTGATATTCCCATATTCTCCCTTTCTTTATTCTTGTTATTGGTTTGTGTCTCATGCATGTGTCTTGCATAGTTTTTATAGCATTTTGGTATTTATTAGAGTATTATGTGTTTGCATTAGGTCCTAGTGAGTCTTTGCATGCATTTGGAGTGTTTTTAGGTGATTTAGAGACAATTGATGATATTTGGAGAAATGGGCGGAAGTAGAATGCAAAGACCATCCGAGACGCCGGAAATATATGACTGAAAGGAGGCCCTCTGTTCTGAATAAGCTTACACAACCTTCATGGAAGTTGTAGAGGAGTGAGTTAGCTGTCCAGGAGAGTTTGAATCAGGTCATTTGGACATTTGGTTGAGGAGTTATCGCGGATTTACTGAAAACGTCTCTGCCTGGCCGAGAAGCTTTCTCTTGTCTCCCTAAAAACTCTTTAGCATCGACCCAGCTCTTCCCACAGGTCGATGTTGATGCTAGATGCAACATCAGGGCGTTAGCATCGACCCAGCTCCCCTTCACATCGACCAACAAATCGATGCTCAGCTTCAGGGCGTTTACATCGACCCAGTTCCTTCCCACCGGACGATGCAGTCGGAGTGACTCAACGATCAGGACAAATGAAAACATTTCCGTGCCCAGTTTAATGTGAAGTATTCATGACAGTTGTAGCCAATTGTGTTAGCTGACTACAGGAGGTTGTTTCGAGTCATTCGGATACGTGGTTCGTTAGATATGGCCTCTTTACTGAGAGTACGTCCGTCTGAACGAAGCCACCCGACATGCCTGAAAGACCTGGATGGACGAATGGTCTCCAATCTGATTTAACCTCGGTGGCCTTCACAAAAGTTGTAGCCATGTGTATTAGCTGTCCGCAGGAGATGTAATCCAGGAGATATCACGGTTTTAGCGAAGGTTCTACACAAGACCAGATTTGACCCATTTCGACCGGGTCAGTACCCGGTTTGTCCCGGGTCGACCCGGTCCGCCCCCTTTCTCTATAAAACCCCTAAAAACCTAATTTTCATGTTAAGTTTTCTTCTTTCTAGAGTTGTGTTTTTATCCTAAACTCTTCTTATGGTGATTTTGGATGGATCTTCATCATTCATGCCACTCTAGTGAAGGATTCTTCAACCTATCTTTATATTATGCTTATTTAATCCTTGTTCTTTATCTTTATGTCTCTTTTTCTCTTGTGTTCTTCTTTGTTCTTCATGTTTAGGCCTTAGACCCCTTTTTGTTGGATTTTGGATTTTGCTTGATTTGGATGGTTTGATGATTGATTGTTGATGTCTAGGACTAGATAAACATTTGTTCTCATGATAGGAAGGATATTAATGCTTGGATTGAATTGAAAACTCATTTTCTAGAACTTAGATATTTCATGCACACAAGGTGTTCGATGAAATGTCTAGAAAGCTTCTAAGCATGCTTTTCATTCTAAGTGATCGGTGGATGCTGACTTTAGGATGAATTGTTGACTAAAATGAACTTGTGGTAAACTATGGATTATCTAAGTGATCGGTGGATGCTGACTTTAGATGATTCATACAATGATTAGTGTCATGGAAGTGAACTAATCTACTTGAAAGTGTTCCATGTCATAAGAATAAATGTGCATTGAATGTTTAGGCATCGTTAGTCAATTGTCTTGATGGTTAGATGATGATGATTTAGGTTGATTCTTGTTAGGTCATTCACTTAGGTTGACCTTAAAGCTAGTTTTGGATTGAAAGATCAAAACTAGAGCTTAAGTGATATATCATGGTTTTTACCCTGTTTAAGTCATGATATAAGTCTTTTTATCGAGTCTTTATTCTATTATAGAGTCTTTTAAAGTCTTTTACAGGTTTTAGCACGTTTGGAGCTTAATTGGAGTTTTTGGAGGATTCTGGAACATTTTGGTAGAAAAGGAGCAGAGTCATGCAGAGATGTCAGAAGTTTGGCATTCGTTGAAGAACTTCCCACCGATGGATTGAGCGCAAATTTGGACACAAGACAGATAAATGGATTAGCTTTCATTTGGAAGTGGTTTGAGGCCATTCCAACGGTGCGATCGAAAGTTATGCCAGTTTTCGTGAAAACTGTCCAGTCTGGTGAGCAGAAGAAGCAGGCTGTCGACCGACACTGTTTGGTATCGACCGACACCGCTTGGTGTCGACCGATACCGACTTCAGGAAAGCAGATACGCGATTTTAAAGGCCTGCAGAGTTTCTCCCTAAGCCCAGAAGACTTTATTAATTACAGAAAAGGCCCAGAACGTGTTTTAGCTTATAAATTAGGTTTTCAGCCACCTGTTTAGGCTATGCTTTATTTTTCTGTGTTTATTTTACTCTGGGTTTGAGAGACAAGTGTGAATCTCCCTTTGTCCGAGATCAGATCTCAAAACCTTTGTGATTATTCTATTGATGATTTATTTAAACATGTTGTCTTCAATCTCCATGTCTGAGTAGATCACCTGTTAGGTTTAGGGTTTTCTCATAGGGATTTCTTTGAATGCTAGGTTAATTATCTTTTAGGATTCACCATCTGAATTAGTTCTTCGCTCAGGTTGTGTTCAAAACTTGTTCTAGATTAGCTACCTAGAATATAGATCTTAGGATAATTGATTAGGCACGAGAGTGCGATTAATTACCTGATAGAACCTAGGTGAGCAAATTAATTATTCGCAAAGAGATTTGGTTTAATTAATTTGTGAACATATCAAACTTGAACTTTAATGGTGTGACTGCTGGGATTAGTCAAAACTAGAGCTTAAGCATTTCACGCCCGATAGGTGTTCGATGAAATGCTTGAACCAAACCTTTTGTGAGCTTTTCATGCCTAGCCAATGAGAGTTGATGTCTAGGGTGATTAGTGAACTAAGTGGAATTGGAGGTATAAAGCTTGTTAATCATCTTATCACAAACGAGAGTTTGATCTTGATTTGGTGATTAACAAAGTGATTAGTGCAACGAGAGTGGATTAGTCGTAATTGTGAATTCCATGTTCTAGGATAGTGTTTAATTCAATATTTATCATCATTGTTTGTTCATTAATCATATTCTTGATAGTTAATTCATTTTCCAACACTTTTATCTTTGTTTACTTCCTTGCATTTGTTTCTTTACCCATAAATATAAAACCCAAAAATATTTGCTCTAGCTTAGGAATATTCATGTATTCCTAGTGCTTCAATCTTAACTTCATTGGTTCGATATCTCAAATACTACAATGACATGAGTGGGATTTGAGTAATTGACTAGTAAAAATCCTACTATCAATTTGGCGCCATTGTCGGGGAGGTTTAGCATTGATCATTAGGATTTTGATTCTTCTTGAGACTAGAGCTTTTTATTTTCTTTTGTTGCTAATCTTTTCAATTTTCTTGTGATTTTCATGAAGGGAGTGACAATGAGGAAGCAACCGTCAAGCTAGTGACGTTAAACGTGCCCTTGGGGACCTTCCCAAGCCTATCCATTGTCGAGCTTGAGACACAAAACAAGAAATCAATAAGGGTCTTTTGAGTCCAAAGTCGTGGCAAGGCTCATTGGTGGTGATGTCGAAAGCGCTTCCTTCATCTCCATTCATCTAGCCTCAATCCTCATTTGTAAGTACTTCTTTCCTTTTGAGTCTCTTTGCATTTTTTATCTTTCGTTTTTGGTCTCTCTCTTGAACATCTTTCACACCGAGACGTTGTGATTTAAGTTTGGGGGAGGGACCGGTGTCTAATTATGTGTTTTGTGATCTTATTTTGCCTTTTGCATCTTGAGTCTCATGCATTTTCAATAATTTTGAAATTTTTTGAAATTTTTTGCATTTCATATCTAGGATTGAGTCTAGATGCATATCATATTAGGTAGCTTTGCATGAGCAATGATAGATTATCCTTGTAAATTATCATTTTTAGAGCTTGATTCAATGCCCTCGTTGCTTGTTGTTTGATGATTTTGATCTCGTGTTGAAATCAATGATGAACCATATCTCGATCTTGCGTTTCAATACTAGGGTCTTAGCTAAAGCAAGTTTTGATTTGATTCCAATCCTACCTAAGTGAAAACCATAATTTTGACATTGAAATTATCATGCTTGTGCATTGCATAGTGAATTCNTGGATGACATGAATACTTGTGTAGGTTGAGGCTTGAATTTGATTCGTATAGGGAAGGATATGGCTAGCTCTTTTTGAGTAGACTTGTTTGATCGCATCTTAGAGCTAGTAACTTGGACATTGAGTTGAATTATTTTTATGGCACTTTAGGATTTGAACTCCCATATTTAGTCTTCTCCCTTTCTTTATTCTTGTTTGCTTGAGGACAAACAAATGTTTAAGTTTGGGGGAATTGATATTCCCATATTTTACCTCTTTTTAGCATGCATTCTTGTTATTGTTTTGTGTCTCATGCATGTGTCTTGCATAGTTTTTATAGAATTTTGGTATTTATTAGAGTATTAGGTGTTTGCATTAGGTCCTAGTGAGTCTTTGCATGCATTTGGAGTGTTTTTAGGTGATTTGAAGACAATTGATGATATTTGGAGAAATGGGCCGAAGTAGAATGCAAAGACCATCCGAGACGCCGGAAATATGTGACTGAACGGAGCCCCTCTGTTATGAATAAGCTTGCAAAACCTTCATAGAAGTTGTATAGGAGTGAGTTAGCTGTCCAGGAGAGTTTTAATCAGGTCATTTGGACATTTGGTTGAGGAGTTATCGCGGATTTACTGAAAACGTCTCTGCCTGGCCGAGGAGCTTTCTCTTGTCTCCTTAAAAACTCTTTAGCATCGACCCAGTTCTTCCCACATGTCGATGTTGATTCTACATGCAACATCAGGGCCTTAGCATCGACCCAGCTCCCCTTCACATCGACCAACAAATCGATGTTCAGCTTCAGGGCGTTTACATCGACACAGTTCCTTCCCACCGGGCGATGCAGCCGAAGTGACTCAACGATCAGGACAAATGAAGATATTCCCGTGCCCAGTTTAATCTGAAGTCCTCATGAAAGTTGTAGCCAAGTGCGTTATCTAACTACAGGAGGTTATTTCGGGTCATTCGGATACGTTGTTCGTTAGATATGGCCACTTTACTGAGAGTACGTCAGTCTGAACGAAGCCACCCGATATGCCTGAAAGACCTAGCTGGTCGAATGGTTTGCAATCTGATTTAGCCTCGGTGGCCTTCACAAAAGTTGTATCCATGTGTATTAGCTATCCACGGGAGGTGGTTTGAGGCCATTAGGACATGTATCCCAGGAGATATCACGGTTTTAGCAAATGTTCTACACAAGACCATATTTGACCCATTTCGACCGGGTCGGTACCCGGTTTGTCCAGGGTCGACCCGGTCCGCCCCCTTTCTCTATATAACCCCTAAAAACCTAATTTTCATGTTAAGTTTTCTTCTTTCTAGAGTTGGGTTTTATCCCAAACTCTTCTTATGATGATTTTGGATGGATCTTCATCATTCATGCCACTCTAGTGAAGGATTCTTCAACATATCTTTATATAATGCTTATTTAATCCTTGTTCTTTATCTTTATGTCTCTTTTTCTCTTGTGTTCTTCTTTGTTCTTCATGTTTAGGCTTTAGACCCCTTTTTGTTGGATTTTGGATTTTGCTTGATTTGGATGGTTTGATGATTGATTGTTGATGCCTAGGACTAGATAAACATTTGTTCTCATGGTAGGAAGGATATTAATGCTATGATTGAATTGAAAACTTATTTTCTAGAACTTAGACATTTCATACACACAAGGTGTTCGATGAAATGTCTAGAAAACTTCTAAGCATGCTTTTCATTCTAAGTGATCGGTGGATGCTGACTTTAGGATGAATTGTTGACTAAAATGGACTTTTGGTAAACTATGGATTATCTAAGTGATCGGTGGATGCTGACTTTAGATGATTCATACAATTATTAGTGTCATGGAAGTGAACTAATCTACTTGAAAGTGTTCCATGTCATAAGAATAAATGTGCATTGAATGTTTCGGCATCGTTAGTCAATTGTCTTGATGGTTAGATGATGATGATTTAGGTTGATTCTTGTTAGGTCCTTCACTTAGGTTGACCTTAAAGATAGTTTTGGATTGAAAGATCAAAACTAGAGCTTAAGTATTTCATGCCCGATAGGTGTTCGATGAAATGCTTGAACCAAACCTTTTGTGAGCTTTTCATGCCTAGCCAATGAGAGTTGATGTCTAGGGTGATTAGTGAACTAAGTGGAATTGGAGGTATAAAGCTTGTTAATCATCTTTCACAAACGAGAGTTTGATCTTGATTTGGTGATTAACAAAGTGATTAGTGCCACGAGAGTGGATTAGTCATAATTGTGAATTCCATGTTCTAGGATAGTGTTTAATTCAATCTTTATCATCATTGTTTGTTCATTAATCATCTTCTTGATAGTTAATTTATTTTCCAACACTTCTATCTTTGTTTTCTTTCTTGCATTTGTTTCTTTTCCCATAAATATAAAACCCAAAAACATTTGTTCTAGCTTAGGAAGATTCATGTATTCCTAGTGCTTCAATCTTAACTTCCTTGGTTCGATATCTCAAATACTACAATGAAATGAGTGAGATTAGAGTAATTGACTAGTAAAAATCCTACTATCAGAAATTTGGAGAAGATATTCCCCCGATGTTTTCTTATGTTGTGAAACATCTTCCCATTCATCTCCCTCACAAAGCAGAATTATGCGGACATGTTCAATTTAGGTGGATGTACCCATTCAAGCGCTTCATGAAACATTTAAAGGGAAATGCCAAAAATCGAGCAAATGTTGAAGGATCGATTGTTGCAGGAAGTTTGACTGAAGAAACTTGACACTTCACATCATACTATTTCGCTACAAAAGTCTACACACGCAAACAGACTCCCCGAAGATATGATGATGGTGGGTGGGACGAACTTATCCAGTAGAGGGTGTCCCATACATCTTCTCACCAATATGTCGTCTTAATGGAAAATTGAAGGAAATTTTGGTGGTCTAATGAGAATGACTATCACAACGCACATACGTACATCCTCATAAACTGCGAGGAAGTGATTCTTTACGAGAGGTAACGTAACTAATCCACTTATCAATTATAGTTGATTTCATTATTAATTAATTAACGGTGTCAATTT
>PKML01009676.1:0-18747 GCA_002933935.1 Eutrema yunnanense | reverse complement strand
AAACAATCTCAAAGGCGAGACACCGGGAATAAAGAAACGTTGATGGTTAGAAAAAATTCTGCTTTGACCTGAAAACAAAAGAAAAGATTTCGATTGCATTCACTTTGATCATGTTGTGATTTGTCTTTGAAGCCTTTTGGGTTTATAAACAAGAGTGCCAATCTGTGGGAATTTGTATATTCAAAACCTTCAGCTGTTTCTTAGGTATTCAACTTGTAAAGTTAGAACCAGAATCAATGTTTCAGGTCACTCAGGTTTTAGTGATGTTTGTATTTATCACTCTGCAGAAGAACGGTTTAGCCTTGGTTTGGTCTAAACCGACTAATACTGAATAGCTTTAGTAGTCATCCAATTTTCTTTTACAAGCCCAACCTGATGCTTTTATTCATCATGTAAAAGATACATGAGAATCATGATATCAGTAGTCATGCAATTAAACTTTTCACTAACGATTGTAAAATATCAATCTTAATTATAGAACCCAAACAAATAAGTGGCAGGCATTAGTTAACTTAAATCAAATAATAAACACATAATCATGATTTAAAAATTTGTTTCATGCGTATTTTTAAAGGCATAAATTTTTGGGCAATTCTCTAAAATACCACATTGTAAGTTTAAACCCTAAATTAGAAATAAAGAATCCAAACATAGTGTTTTAATTTTATTTATAATATATGTAGGGTAAACAAGTATTTTTCACACAATAATTTATGTGGGCGTTCGGATCTTCGGATCGGATTCGGGTCGGGTATTTCGGATTTCGGGTATTTCGGGTTTAGGGATTTAGGTACCGATCGGGTATTTTAAAAATTCGGATCGGGTTCGGTTCGGGTTCGGATCGGATCATGTATTTTTTTAAGATCCGAAATTTTTCGGATATGTTCGGATCCGGATCCGAAAATATCCAAAAGTATCCACAATACCCGAAAACCCGAATAACCCGAAATCCGAGACAAAACACAAAAACATGAATATTCATTTCAATAAAACCAATATACTTTCAAACCAAAAGTATCCAAAATACCCAAAAATTNTTTGATATACCCATAATATCGAAAATATACCTAAAATATCCGAAATACCCTAAAAATAATTAATATATTCGGGTTTATAGTTGTAATTTTGGGTATTTGAGTTATATCAAGTCTAAATATAATTAATATATTTGGGTATATAATTACACTTCGGGTATTTTGGGTACCCATTCGGTTCTCGGTTCGGTACCGGTTCGGGTTCGGTTCTTCGGGTATAGGAATTTAGGATCCGATCGGGTATTTTAAAACTTCGGATCGGGTTCGGTTCGGGTATTTTTGGTTCGGTACCGGTTCGGATTTTTGGATCCGGATAATTTGCCCAGCCCTAGTATTATTAGAAAAATAAACTATTGATGATACATTTGGAACAAAAACCTAAAAAATTAAAAGCGGGGCAGAGGAAGAAACTATTAATCGCACTCTTCGAATGTCCACGGCCTTAAAAGCTTAGAGCATCTCCAATGTATTTCTCCATTTTCATCTTCAAAATGGAGTAACTCCATTTTGGAGTTGAGTTTCTCTCCATTGTATTTCTCCATTTTCTACTCCAAAAGAATATACTTAGTATATTCTTTTCTATAAATTTATTGTTAATTGCTAATAATTCACTATATTTATAAAATTTACAAATAGACCTTTTATTTTTTTTTCTTTTAAATTTTCCATCAATTTTGATATTATTTAAATATAATAATTATAATACAAAGAAGAACACATTACATCACCAAAAAATAACAAAACAAAGTAGATTTTAATTTAAACGTCACAAAGACTTGAAAGTAATTTAAGGAAGAAAACAAATTTTTGTTCCAAGACTTGAACTCGATACAAGATCCGACTCTTCGGGCATATGCTCAGTCTGAACAAACACGGATTTATCGAAAAAGGGCCGAGCAATAACAATATCAACAAAATCCGCCTCAATCTGGTTCATTTGGACAATACTTTAATGATCTTGGTGGATCCGGAAGTGGTTTACCAGATTATTATTAGTCATTGTTGCATCAAATTTATTTTATACTGTTTCTAATTTCAGCACTTTCATGTATTTTTAAATTTATTATGAGTTTATGCTATTTTATTTTCTGTTTTCAATTTTTAAATTTACTTATCCTTTCCTTTAAATTAAATATATATCATCATTTTATATAGGGATGGGCATTTCGGTTTAATTTCGGGTTCGGTTTGCTTCGGTTTATTCGGGTTGAATAAAACTCTAGCCGAACTCAACCGAAATAAGTTTGGTTCGGTTTGGGTTTAGTTCGGTTCGGTTGTACTTTGGTTTGGTTTTAGTTTAGTTTTTAAAAAATTAACTTATATAAAAAAAAAAATCTAACGAAACGTAAACAAAACGAAGTCATAAAAAACTCATTCCCTAAAAGTCTAAAACCACTTAGTTCGGCTTATGACCTTTATGGTGAAGAACCGAATATTCCACCATATGTGTTATTAGTTTAATATTATTAATTAACTAATTAACAAAAACACATTGGTTTATCGGTTCGTTTTAGTTTAAAACCGAACCAAACCGAACCGTTCGGGTTGAAAAAAACTTCAACTAAATTGTTGGGTATTAACTCTGGTTTGGTTTGGGTCGATTTGAGTTTGGTTTGGTTCAGTTGGTTCGGTCCGGTTCGGTTAAAATGCCGATTTTTATATTATATTTTTCAAAACAAAAAGTAAATGGGGGTAAAAATCAAAAGTATAAAATTTTGAAAGACTATATTATAAATAAAAAAGTTCAACTCCAAAATAGGGTAGAAAATGGAGTTAATCCATATTTGGAGGAAAAAATGGCATTTCTCCATTTTGAAATTGAAAATGGAGTTGGGTTGGAGAAGAAAATGGCATTTGGAGTAGAAAATGGAGTAGGGTTGGAGATGCTCTTACCTAAACCATAAGTCGGGTAATATGAACACTCAAATTTGGAGGATCAATCTTCTCCAATTATTTTTTGACGAGTTCATTATTTCCAAGTGAAGTTTAGTGGTTTCTTGTTATCCTTCATTCCATCTTCAATGAATTTAAAAATTGTCTACTAGATTTAGATCTATTTTTACTTTTTTTTTTGGGTTTTCTGCAAATAAACCCTCCAAGTAGAATTTTTTTGCAATTCTATCCTCCACTTGCAAAAAATGCAGGTTAAACCTACCAAGTCCGATTCAACCCGCAATATAACCCTCGGCCGTATATTGATTTTGCAGTCTGTATAAGACTGTGTATATGTCATTAAAACTACGTCGTTTTGATTGTTTTTTTAAAACCAGATAATGCAAAATGGAGATTTGAACCCCCAACCTCATGCACACTTCACACAATTGCATTACCATTGTGCCGAGATCGTTTTTGTTGTTATAACCAATAGAAATATATTTATATATATATATTAAAAAGATGTGTTTTGTTCTTTGAATATTTTTCACATCAAAACCGCAAAATAAGGTTTTCCCGCCAAAACCGCAAAATCAGATTTTTCCATCTAAACCACAAAATCATGTTTTCCCATCTAAACCGCAAAATCGCGTTTTCCCGTCCAAACCGCAAAACCATGTTTTCCCGTCAAAACCGCGAAATCATGTTTCCCGTCAAAACCGCAAAATCACGTTTTCCCGTAAAAACTGCAAAATCACATATTCCCGTCAAAACCACAAAATCACATTTTCCCGCCAAAACCGTGAAATCATGTTTTCCCGTCAAAACTGCAAAATTACGTTTTCCCGTAAAAACCGCAAATTCACATTTTCCCGTCAAAACCGAAAAATCACGTTTTTCCGCCAAAACCGCAAAATCACATTTTCCCGTCAAAACCGCAAAATCACATTTTCCCGCCAAAACCTTGAAATCATGTTTTCCCGTCAAAACCGCAAAATTATGTTTTCCCGTCAAAAAACAATTTTGCGGTTTAGATGGGAAAACGTGATTTTGTGGTTTAGATGAAAAAATCTGATTTTGCGGTTTAGGGGGAAAACATGATTTTGCGGTTTTTACGGAAAAATGTGATTTTGCGGTTTTTACGGGAAAACGTGATTTTGCAGTTTTTACGGGAATACGTGATTTTGCGGTTTTTACGGGAAAACGTGATTTTGCGGTTTTGACGGGAAACCGTGATTTTGACGGAAAAACGTGATTTTGCGGTTTTTACGAGAAAACATAATTTTGTTGTTTAGATGGGAAAACGTGATTTTGTGGTTTAGATGAAAAAAATCTGATTTTGCGGTTTTTACGGGAAAACGTGATTTTGCGGTTTTACGGGAAAACGTGATTTTGCGGTTTTTACGGGAAAACGTGATTTTGCGGTTTTGACGGGAAAACATGATTTCACGGTTTTTGCGGGAAAATGTGATTTTGTGGTTTTGACGGGAAAACGTGATTTTGCGATTTTTACGGGAAAACGTGATTTTGCGGTTTTGACGGGAAAACATGATTTCGCGGTTTTGACGGGAAAACATGATTTTGCGGTTTGGAAGGGAAAACGCGATTTTGCGGTTTAGATGGCAAAACGTGATTTTGTGGTTTAGATGGAAAAATCTGATTTTGCGGTTTTGGCGGGAAAACTTGATTTTGCGGTTTTGACGGGAAAAATATTCAAAGAACAAAACACATCGTTTTAATATATATATAAATGTATTTATATTGGTTATAACAACAAAAACGATCTCGTCACAATGGTAATGCAATTGTGTTAAATGTGCATGAGGTTGTGGGTTCAAATCTCCATTTTGCATTATCTGGTTTTAAAAAAACAATCAAAACGACGTAGTTTTGATGACATATACACAGTTTTATACAGACTGCAAAATCAATATACGGCCGAGGGTTATATTGCGGGTTGAATCGGGCTTGGTAGGTTTGACCTGTATTTTCTGCAAGTGGAGGTTAGAGTTGCAAAAAAATTCTACTTGGAGGGTTTATTTGCAGAAAACCCTTTTTTTTTGTTTTCAAACCTTACCTCTCCTATTTGGTTTTCCTTACCAAATCAGTTTATAAAAAATTCGGTTGAAAAAAAAAATATTCATCTATCTTCCATATCCCTACTGTAATGTTGATTATCTCAAATATCATATCCTGTTATCATTTAGTTCATTTATAAACAAATGCGAGTTTTTTGTAAATTAAAATTTGTAATATATTTAACCAAATTAGTGGTGGCCTAGTGGTAGGGGTCGACTTGGGAATCCATGAACAATGGTCCCCTCGAGTTCGATTTCCGCTGGGAACTAAGTTCATGCTAGTTTGGCCAAATGAGATATGAGGCTAATGTCTAGGCCCCATTTGCAAACCCGGGTGTACGCTTAGCCCGTTGGTGGTACACCCCAGAGGATTAGTCTGGGCCTCTCCATGGGCCTAAGATTTACCCCTGAGTCATAAAAAAAAAAAATTGTAATATAAAAATGTAAAATAAAAATTAATTTAGTATTAATGATTCAAATATGTTTAATTTATAATTCTTAAGTTTTTAGTGAGAAGTTAATATTTTGTTGATTTTGTTATGCAATATATGTTTTGATGTTTATATCATATTTCTGAATTAAGATATTTTCTTTCTAATTAGAAATTTAATATAAGTTGTTAGGGATAAATAATTCTCCTTTGAATCGGCGAACCGCAGAGTGACACGTGTCATATTAGATTAAACGATCAGTTAACCTAAAAGCGAATCACTTCGAGAGGGTGCGGTTATGATGCTAGGTGATCGAACCTTAGGACATGTTTTATGACGTGTCACCATAGACTAGATGACCACTTGACCTAAAAGCGTACCACTTAGAAGAGGTGCGGTTACGAGGCTAGGTGGTCGAATCATATGACATGTTCGGACAGGGAAATGAACCACCACCTTCTCCCAAAACCATTCTCGACTAGCGAGAGTGGGAAGTAAGGAGACGAGTTGTCCCGAAGTGATGAGTGGTTGCCTTTTCTTGAACCCGCCAACTCATGCCATGTTACCTGGAGAGAACGGTAATAGGAAGATGAGTAACCCGGGCATGCACATGTTGACTTCCCCGATGATGGCAACATAAACCGGGTAGCGATACCTGGGAAGGTAAGACTCCCAAATAACTGGGTAGATATACCCTGGAAGGAAAGAGGAACCCGATATCCCTCAAAAGTATATCGGGAAAGGTAAAACCTATTCAAATATACGCGGGATTATATATGTATTTTCCCTCCAATACTTCTTTGAACCAAATTAGACTCTCAAAATTAATCTTATTTCTGGCTAATTTTGGCTTATATGGCAGAACAAGCAACCAATCACTACTTATTGGGAAGATAAAGGTATTAGCGCTCAGAACACGTGACAACGCATAAATTGCCGAAACAGCACGAACTCGGCGCAGCGCCTACATAAACTGCTTTGTCGGGGATACATACATAAGCGACAAAGAAAATATGCAGAAAAAGCACTCGAGTACCCTGTACCTGATACAACAAAGGATCCATAGTCCAACCCACCCAAACCAACATAACCCGATATACTAACACGAGTCAGGTATTCCTATAAATACAACCTCCACTCCCCGAGAGTGGGAGATCCGATTTTTCATCTCTCTCTTAGAGAACTCTCTAAAAACGCCTAGCTTTTCCTAACTTTCGAGACTAGATCTCACCTCTCTTCCGATGAATATTTAGTCTTGTGCCTCGAATATTCCGACCAAACTTCCGATAAACAATCACCCAAATCTGTCCAGATTCTCCGCGGATCCATCCTTTTCCAAGACTCAAAGTCACCATAACTTTCTCTCTTCCCCGTTTTCCGACTTGATATGTTGCGTTTTTAACGCATTCTAACCCAAGTTTTCAAGTGTTTTTTGAGTCTTTTAGTGTTTATCGAGTCTTTTCAGGTTGAAACATGTTTGGATGGAATTTTAGGCGCCAAGAGCAAGGATTGGACATAAAACGAGCCGAAGGCATTCAAATGGAGATCCGATCCTACCAATGGATCGATCGATCCTTTTTCGCAGCTCGAACATACAGCTTTTCGATCGATCGATCGATTTCATGAATAACGGACATGAGACTTTTCGATCGATCGATCCTTTCTTGTACCGACCGGTTAAGCGACATTGAAGAAAAAGGAAATTTATGTTTTCCTTATTTTATACCGGTTTCGCCTTAGATTTGAGAAAAACGTGTTTTACACCTATTTATTATTTTTCAGCCATTGTTGCGGCTACGCTTTATTTTCTTTTCATCGAGACTTTTGGCTTTGCACTTGTAAGCTTTGAGGATACGAATCTCTGACTCGCATACTATGAGAATATTTCTTAACCATGCTTTGATTTCTATTCTTATTATGCAATTCCTTTAATCTCTCTGTGTTTTCTCTGCGATTATGAGCGAGTAGTTTCATAGTTATGTTTTTAGGGTTTCAAAGAATTTTCATGAATCATTGAAACGGATATTTTAGAATAAGGAATTACATAGAGCTCTTCATCTATTGTTGAGTTCTTCATCTATTGTTGAGTTTAAGGCTTAGAATAGATCTATTAGTTTATGATCTTAAGATTAATCTATTCATCAAAAGTGTTTTAGATTTCCTTATAGAACTTAGATGAGCAAATCGTCCTTAGCCAACAAAATTTGATGCTAAGGCGATTTGTGAAGTTATCAAACATGAACTTTAACGCATGCCTAGAATTCTAATGTCAAACGACAGTTTAGATACTTAAGTTATTAGACATAGTAGTTAGAGCCACAACAGTGGACTAGCTAGAAATTCATGTTTGAGTTCGAGAACAGTTCTTAATTCATTATTTGTTTGATAATATGTTTAGTGAGTCTTGGATTCCTGCGAATTACTTGAAGACCTAACGCTTTTCTTATCCGAATTTACATAGTTTCAATTGTCATTCTTATTTAGACTTTAGAAATTACAAACCACAAATCATTGCATTCGTCTTAGATTTACTTTCCTCCTGCATTCTCGTAGTGTTTCACTTGGTTTATGTGGATTCGATCCCTTCTATACTACTTCGTTTGATGTGCTCTTGCAGTAGTCATTTATAGGGTTAAAACTATGTGTATCAAGTTTTTGGTCCCGTTGCCGGGAACCAATTGCGTTACCTACGAGTTTTGGATGAAAGTTCATACTAAGAATTTCTTTTTGTCATTACTAACCAGTTTTATTTTTGCTCTCTCTCTCTCTCTCTCTCTCTCTCTCTCTCTCTCTCTTGTGTGTGTTTCAAGTGTATGACCAAGAGCGAAGGTTCTAGAAATCTGCTTGAGGTGAACAACGAAGAGTTGGCACGAATAGAACGAGAAAAAAAAAACAGGAGAAGGAGAGACATGGCTAACCGTGAACTCCAAAATCCACTTATTGATGACAACGATCAGGACGAGGAAGGAAATCCCATAAACCCTCTTCTCCATGCTCGTGACGATGTTGTTGATCCAAACAATGTTTCTGACGCTGCTGCTACGGCTCAGAGACAAGCTGTTGCAGCTCAACAGAGACATGGGCAACTTCGAAATGTGGGTAACTAAAATGCACCAAACCAGAGGAATCAGAGACAACCTCCACACAGACTTATTGGGGCCATCGATTCTCCTCATCATTCTATCAAGACATGGATGCTATACGCCCACCGCCTATTCAGAGGTAGAACTTTGAGATTAAGCCTCAAATCATCGCTCTTGTCGAGAGGCATCCGTTCTATGGGAAAGCCTCAGAAAATTCCATGGATCACATCGAGATGTTCAAAGAGATTTGCAGTATTATAAGCTCAAATGGAGTCCATGTGGACTATTTGAAATGCAAACTTTTCTCTTTCTCTTTGGTTGATCGAGCAGTGAGATGGCTAAAATCTCTTCAACCTGGTTCTTTGACTTCTTGGGATGTAATCATATGAGCTTTATTGGATCAATTCTACACCAAAGCCAAGACAATTTCACTCAGGATTAAGATCACTCAGTTTCAGCAGAACAATGGATAACCTTTCAATAAAGCTTGGGAGAGATTCATGTAGTATCTCAGGGAATGTCCTCACACGGCTCTTCGGATGAACAAGTGATGAACATTTTCTATGATGAAGTAGATTAAGATTCCAAGAATTGTCTGAATGCAGCCAGTAATGGTAACTTGATGACAAAGACCAAATAGAAGGCATATGAACGTATTGAGAATCTTTCTACGAGTTCAAGTCATCGTAATCATGAGTATGATAGAACAAGACATGTGAACAGTGTAGAGACACATAGGATGGATGAGCTTTTCGCCAAAGTTAACGACATAGCTGCACTCCTTAAGGAAAATCAACACACTGTTAACTATTGTGAGGACACCAGAGAAGATATATTCTACCAAGAGGTTGCTGAGGGAGAGCCAGAAAATGAGGATGATGTGAACTACGTGCAGAACCATAGATTTTTTACCAAGGGGTTCAACAAGAACTACATAAATCATCCCAACTTGTCTTACAGAAGCACAAAATGTTGAGAATCCTCATGATTAGGCTAATGCACAGCAGATTGGTGTGCAAAATCAGGGACTGCACAATTTTTAGCCGAAACCGTCCGTGTAGAACCATGAACATAAATCATTTGCATAAATTTTCAGGGAAAATCGTTCGTGCAAAGTCAGGGGCATAACAATTTTCAGAATCGGGGTGGTTTTAAGCAGAAACAACAGTTTTCTAACTCTCAGCCTAACCATGAGTCTAAGCTTGAAGCAATGATGTAGCAGTTGATAATAAATTAGCAGAACACATCTAATGAGATGAATGTCAAGGTTGATGCGATGTATCATGATCTCAACAACAGGTTTGAAGCCATCCAAACTCATGTGAAGAAGCTTGACACTCATGTAACTTAGACAACAGAGACAATTAAAAGGTCTAGTGGAGTTTTTCCTGGAAAAGGTGTACCGAATCCAAGAAATGAGTTTGTCCAAGCGATCACATTGAGGAATGGGAAGGAGATTAAAATTGTGGTTGACTCTAAAAAGAACACTAAGACTCCTGGGATCATAGACTTAGAAGACGATGGTGCAGCAGAAGAGACAAATACTTCGTCTAAACCTCAGGTAGCCGTTGAGGAACCTGTAGCTCCACTAGCACGTGTCTATATGCCTAAGGTTCCTTATCCTAAGCGCCCGAAGAAGTTACAAAGAGATCTTGAGCAGGCGAAATGCAAAGTGCTTGTGAATGAACTTTCTGTGAGACTTCCTTTTGTTGATGCAGTTCAGATGGTTCCTGCTTTGAAGAAGTATGTGAAAGATATGGTCACCAACAAGATCACTAGTGAGGAAGGTATGATGAGAATCACAGAAGAGTGATGTGTTGCAAGGTAGGATACCTAAGAATTTGGGTGATCCAGGGAGATTTGTGCTTTCTGTGCAAATTGGAGCGATAACCTTTGAGCGCTCTCTTTGCGATTTGGGAGCTAGTGTGAATCTCATGCCTTATTCTGTTGCTAAGCGCCTTGGCTCACATCATTAAAGCCAGCTAGATTCTCTTTGGTATTTGTTGATCGTTCTGTGAAGATTCCTCTGGGTATTCTCGAGGACTTGCCACTGAAGATTGGTAATGGCTACATCACAACAGATTTTGTGGTTCTTAAGTTAGACATTGAGCCAAAAGATCTTCTCAATTTGAGAAGACCTTTATTGGCTATAGCTGGAGACATCATCGATGTGAAGAAGGGAAAAATTGATATTTATTTGGGTGACTTAATAATGAAGTTCGAGGTGGATAAGATGTTGAAGAAGCCAATGATCGATGGACAGACGTTCTGAATTGACTGCGTTTCTGAAACCACTAAGGGAGCATCGGACGAGATGCTGGTAGACGATCCCCTTGAGATCGCTTTGACACAATCTAAGAGTGAGTTCGGGTACTTGAGCGAGGATACAACTAGTTATGCGAATATGCTTAATTCCAGCACGAGAATGGAGAAGATGGTAGCTTTTGTTGCACTTGATGGAGCTGTAGAGAAATCGCCAACTACTGAGCCTCCTGCACCTGCTGTCAATCCATGGAGCGAGCTAAAAGCTCCTAAAATCGAGCTCAAACCACTTCCCACTGGGTTAAGGTACGCATTTCTTTGTCCTAACTCCACATATCCTGTAATCATCAATGTTGAATTGAACAATGCTGAGACTGCCTTACTCTTGTGCGAATTGAGGAGATATCGTAGAGCATTAGGCTATTCTCTAGATGAAATTACATGAATCTCACCTGATCTTTGCATGCATAGGATACATCTAGAAGATGAATCGAGGACTTCTGTAGAACATCAGAGACGGTTAAACCCGAATCTAATAGATGTTGTAAAGCAAGAGATAATGAAACTTCTAGAAGTTGGTATCATATATGCTATCTCTGATATCACATGGGTGAGTCCAGTGCATGTAGTACTTAAGAAAAGTGGTGTGACAGTAGTTAAGAACGATATGAATGAGTTGATCCCAACTAGAACTGTCACTGGTCATAGAATGTGCATTGACTATAGGAAATTGAATGCTGCAACTCGCAAAGATCATTTTTCTCTGCCTTTTATTAATCATATGCTTGAGAGATTGGCTAACCACCCTTACTACTGTTTTCTAGATGGCTATTCTGGTTTCTTTCAGATTCCAATTCATCCAGATGACCAGGAGAAGACCACATTCACATGTCCTTATGGTACTTTTGCTCATCGCAGAATGCCATTTGGCTTGTGTAATGCGCCATCCACGTTCCAGCACTGCATGATGTCGATTTTCATTGACATGATTGATGACGTAATGGAAGTTTTCATGGACGATTTCTCTGTCTATGGATCCTCATTTGTTGTTTGTTTTCTAATTTGAGCAGGGTGCTTAGGTGCTGCGAGGAAAAGCATTTGGTCTTGAACTAGGAGAAAAGCCATTTCATGGTGAAAGATGGAATTGTTTTAGGCCACAAAGTTTCAGAGAAACGGATCGAGGTTGACAAGACGAAAATCGAGTTTATGACAAGCTTGAAACCACCAAATTCTGTCAAAGGCATCATGAGTTTTTTTGGGCAAGCTAGTTTCTACATGAGGTTCATCAAGGATTTCTAAAAGATTGCTAGGCCTCTGACGCAGCTATAGAGCAAAGATGTGAAGTTTGGCTTCAACGATGAGTGTTTGGAAGCTTTTCACACAATCAAGAGAGCACTTGTCAACACACCTATCGTGCAACCACAAGACTGGGAATTACCTTTCGAGGTGATGTGGGATGCCAGTGACTATGATGTGGAAGTTGTTTTGGGCCAGCGAAAGGAGAAGAGGCTGCATGTCATTTATTATGCAAACAAAACTCTTGATGATGCCCAATGCAAGTATGCTACTACGGAGAATTATCTTCTTGCAGTTGTCTATGCTTGTGAGAAATTCAGGATGTTTCTTGTGGATTCCAAGGTCATCGTTCATATAGACCATGCTGCCCTGATGTATATATATTCTCTAAGAAAGATACCAAGCCTAGATTGTTGCGATGGATGCTCTTGCTGTAGGAATTTGACCTCGAGGTTAAGGACAAGAAGGGCATCGAAAATAGAGTTGTAGATCACTTGTCCAGGTTGCGCGTAGAAGAGGTTGACCCCATAAATGAATTTCTCCCTAAAGAAAACATCTATGCAATAGATGTCGTGCCTCCTCGAGACGTTAAGTTTCCTGAGATCCCTTGGTTTGGTGAGATATCCAATAATCTAGTTGCAGAGGTGAAGCCAAAAAGTTTTACAGGGTATAGAAAGAAGAAGTTTATGCGCGACATCATACACTATTTCTGGGATGAACCGTACATGTGCAAGCATTGCTCTGATGGCATTTTCAGAAGATGTGTGGCAGAGGAAGAGATTCCATGTATTATTTTCCATTGCCATGGGTCGAACTACGCATGACATTTTGGTACCTTCAAGGCTATGTCTAAGGTGTTACAGGTTGGTTTCTAGTGGCCTACCATGTTTCAAGATGTCCATGCTTTTGTTTCTAAGTGTGATACCTGTCAAAGGCAGGGAGATATCAGCTAGAGAAATGAGATGCCTCAGAATTTCATACTGGAGGTTGAGGTGTTTGACTGTTGGGAAATCGACTTTATGGGTCCTTTCCCATCTTCATATGGGAATAAGTAAATCTTTGTTGATGTGGATTACGTGTCAAAGTGGGTCGAATCAATGGCCAGTTCTACGAATGACTCCACGGTGGTTCTCAAGATGTTCAAATATGTGATTTTTCCAAGGTTTGGAACGCCAAGAGTTGTAATAAGCGATGGTGGATCTCATTTCATCAACAAAGTCTTCGATAATCTTTTGAAGAAGAATGGTGTGAAGCATAAAGTAGCCACTCCTTATCATCCTCAGATGAGTGCCCAAATTGAGATTTTCAACAGGGAAATAAAGAGTATTCTTCAAAAGACGGTGAACACTACGCGAAAAGATTGGGATGTGAACCTTGATGACGCACTTTGGGCGTATATGACTGCTTATAAGACACCTCTTGGCACGACCCCATTTCATCTTGTCTATGGGAAGACATGTCACATTCCATAGAGCTCGAGTATAAGGTAGCATGGGCAGTGAAGTCGTTGAATTTCGACATCAAATATGCATCTGAGAGAAGGTTGATTCAGCTGAACGAGTTGGATGAGATTCGCCACACAGCGTATGAGATCTCGAAGATCTACAAGGAGAGAACCAAAGTTTATCATTACAAGAAGATCATTCCCAAGAACTTCTCTGCCAATAACCAGGTTATGCTTTTCAACTCTAGACTGAAACTTTTTCCTGGGAAGCTGAGATCGCGTTGGTCTGGTCCATTCACGATCAAAGAGGTGAAGCCGTACGGTGCTATAGTATTATGGGATGATGCTGGACGAGGATTCATGGTGAATGGACAACGTCTCAAACCATATTTTGCTGATACCGATATCACAGAGGGAAATACCATTTCCCTCAGTGATCCACCTCTAGCCTAAGAGGCTCCAAAGTCTAGCTAGTGACTTAAAATAAACGTTTGGTGGGAGGCAGCCTACCGGTAAGTGTATATACTTTTATTTTCCTTTTTTTTTTTCACTAATATTTTCTAACTTTTAGTTTTGATTCTAAGTGTGTCAGGATCCAAAAAAAAAAAAAAAACTCGATCTTGACTCTGACCGATCGATCCACAGCTACGACCAATCGATCAGACATGTGACGACCGGGCAGAAGGAAAATCGACCGATCGGTCTCGATCTAGATCGATCGATCAAAAATGTGATGGTTGGGCAGATGATTAAAGGACCGATCGATCCTTCTTCAACCGATCGATCGAGAATCACAAGTAAGTTTTTCGGTTTGGTTGACTTAATCTCGGTTCTCCTTAACCAGGTTTCACTCGAATTAAACCAGAAAATCCCTTTTTCTTCCTTCCCCGCCACGATTTTTTAGATTCTTCCTTCCTCAAAATCTCTCTCCAAAAACGTTCTTAAGAGATTTTCAAAACCTTTGAACTTCAAATCCTCCTAACTCACTCGATTCTCCACGGTTTTGGACGATCTTTGGCTCTAATCCACTCGATTTTTCCTCATATTTCTGTTTCTAGCACTCCTATATTCGATCTGCAAAGGTATGACACTCGAATCTCTAATTTTCGGTCCGAAAATTCATGGTTCTTGAAGCTCAAATTCTAAAACTTGTTTCTAGCTTGTTCTTGGGCTGTTTTCTAACTTATAGAACTTCTATAGACCGAATTTGACTTGTGTATTGACATGGAACACCTAGAATTTATGTGGTTGGATTGAAGTTAGGGTTTGACACAATTCGACTAAGGACCGGCTTGCTCTAGGTACGGTGGAGGTTGGATAATCCTTGACTTCAAAAAATCCACAAAGAAAGATGCTAAGGCGTGAGTAATGAACTCGAAAATCCTTAGGCCCGATCGATAATGAACGATTCGAAACGAGGCGGTGGCTGCGATGCTTGAGGGATTCGAGAACAAAGATGATAGAGCGTGGGAGATGAATCCCGAAAATCTCTATGCCCCTTATTACGAGAAGAATCGAACAAACAACGGATCGAAGGTTGCGTCGAAGTGTTGCGGAATACACTCGATAAACCGAAAAGAATTTCAATGACTAACCATCAAAGAAATCGAAGAACAAGAGTTGAAAACTCAGAAAATATTTGATAAAAGATTGATTAATTTCGTGGCTGCCTTACAAGGGAAATATAAAGAGAAAAAAATCAAAGAGAGAGTCAATGGTCAATCTCGAAAATGAGAGAAGACCACCTCAAAAATTACAACAATAATTAAAACAAGTTTGAATGACCTTAGAAATTCCCACCGAGAATTCCCACAGAAAATCCCCCCGGGAAAGTTCCCCCGGGAAAGTCCCTCGGGAATAAATCCCTCGAAAAATTCCCCCCGCGGAATTCTCGAGAAGTCGGACCGTTAGACGGTGTAAGCCGGTTGCCTCGTTAAAACCTCTATACGGAAAACCCATTGGGACAAAACCGTATACATGAAAAAGAGTACAACACAACTTACACAAACAGCCAAACCTCAAGAAGAATTCGAAGATAGTGAGGTGAAGACGGGGTGCGTAAGTTGATCCTCCTTAACCCGTTGAGAAGTTGAAGCCTCCAAATGACACAAGTCGAGGATTCGTTGACTTAGAAATTGCATATCTTCCAAAAGAAAACTGGTCTTGACTTGATTCCACTTCGCTGTGAGCCTCTGATGGATCAAGATTGTAGAAAAATTTGATTCGTAGCTTAAATCGTCCTGGTGTTCATGGAAACCTCCAATTAGGGATGGTATGTCCAAATCGGGTAGGCTGGGAATCACCCGATTTGTAAATTCAATAACTCCTTCGTTTGAGCTCCAAATGGACTGATTCCACTTCGTAGTGTGCTCTGGGTGAGCTGCGAATGTTTTCCAAGTGGTCTCATGCTTTGAATCTTCGTGGTTGATTACGTATGCTCCAAGAAATGCACATATGTCCTTGTTGACTCTTATGCGGTTTGTGTGGCATGTTGGATGAAGTTCTGGTTCAAGCTGTTCCTCCTTGATGCTTTCTAGGATCATATCATCCTCCCCCAGTTGAAAAGGATTTGTCCTCAAATCTGTTAAGAACAAAGCTAAGTTAGAACCATTGAAGTAAATCAAAATATGCTCACCTTGCAAACATATCTTGTAGGCATTGATATGTTCTATGACTCGGGGTTGACAATCTCTTCTTAGCGTTGGTTTGGACTCCTCTTGGGCTGAAAAACGTTTCTCCTTCATACGAATCCAAAACTGATATCCATGCTCGACGTTCACATTGCTCTCCTCTTGTATATCCTGTGCACTTTCAAAGACTCGAAACAAAAGATTATAGATGCAAAAGACATACTCATTACGACTAGCACACAATTCCTTTCTTAGATCATCCAAAATAAATTTCAAAGGCTCAGCATGATCATCTAAGTTTTTATTAAAATTCAGAGTGCTAACAAAGTAAACAATTTCTCTAAAGAAAGATTCAACGAGTTGTGAAGCACTAGCATTTTTAGAGATTTTATCAATCAACACAAAAATTTTCAAAGCATAATTACGCTCACACGATTTGTTCTCATCAAATAGAAAACCTTTTCGCTTAAAGAACTTCCCAAAGAAAAATCTCTCACAATACTGAAATACATCTAGCAAATTATCATTGAGAGTATAGAGTAAATCATACCTTTGAATTATTGTATCAACAACAATAATTTCCTTATCTTTTTTGATGTCATAAGAATTCACCTTAATGTTGGCTTGCACGTGATGCTGTTTCTTTTGCAAACGCTCCATTGGTTCAAGAACAACAATTTTCTTAAGCCACTCATGGTAAAGCCACGTTTTTGGTGCATGAAAATTCAGCTCTTCGTCATGTATACCCTGTGCTTTCACCACAATAACTTGAAACACAATATCAAACACACAAAGGGCATACTTCTCCATTTCGGCAAACAATTTATTATAAATCAGAATGTAGATCATATCAAACATCTTAATGAATGATCTCAAATCATATGAAATTCCTCTGAATTCATGATAAGAAATGCAGTGTGTTCTCCTAGAGAGTCTATCAAAATCCATAAGCACATAATTTATTTTTGGTTCACACGTTTTATCAAAAAGAAATCCTCCATGCCTAAAGATCTTTTTATGCTCAAATTTCACAAAATAATGAATCACATCTTTAAAATCAATACTTGATATATAAAGTTCTTGGATGTGTTCATATTCTAGCAATTTAGATTCAGAGACAAAAAGAAATACATACCTTTGAATCGTTGTATTAGGCACAACAATTTCCTTACCTTTTCGGATGCAACAAGGAATTGTCTCAACGGTTGCTCCTTGCAAGCATTTCTTGTAGGTCTTGCACACGATCTGTGCTGGGATCTGAAGTTGCTCGTGCTTCCTAGAGTCTTCAAAGTCAGAATAGTCATTGTGCACAGATTTCAGTAGTCCCTCAGTTTCCGTTCCTTCTCCTTGTCCGAATTGGTCTCCATCGGGTCCGATTCGTGGTTTGTGAAACAACTTACAACCTGTATGATCAAACAGCCAAATACCACGACCATTAGTCCTTAAATGTATGTTTGGTTGAAGAAACTTACCTTCAGTGGAAGAGAATCGGTCATTTAAATGCTCTTTTGGCTCGACATGCTTCATTTCGACAATAAGGCCATCGGAGGGGATTTGTGAAGGAAGTATAAAATCCATATGTCCGAATTGATTTATGCCTTGACCAGAACCTCCACAAGGTTCACTTGGTTGATGAAAATCATCTCCCTCAGTAGAGATTCGAAGTTTTAGGCGTTCCCTCATTTGTTGCAAGTAATTTTGGTGCTCGGGAACTAAGGATCGCTTGGTCCTTTTGTTTTCTGAAGTTGCGTCTTTAAAGTCAGTGCTTTCTTTCTTCCTTTGATCTTGAGAAAGAAGATCATGCCTAGCTATAAATAGCTCTCCATCAACCGCATGTTCCTCATACTCGTCAAAGATTGGCGCGGGTTCAAGCTCTTCTTCCTCGTCATAGTCGTCATAAATAGGTGCGGAATCAAACTCCTTATCCGTGATGAGATATTCCTTGGCCAGCAACTCCTCAAGCTTCTCTTTTGAACCTGCATCAATTCCCTTTGGCAAAGACAAGTGTATGATACTAGAATCAAAATTTTCAGAATTTATTTGAGATGGATCAACACTTATCTTAGTTACTTCTGGATTCGGCTCTAGAGTTTCGTTTGGATCAAATAAGGACTGAGGAGCTCGACCAGCACGTCGGGAATGGTCACTTGGTCGATGAATATGATATCCCTCAGTGGAAATTCTATGCTTTTGCTCATCCCTTAAGCGTTGCAAGTAGTTTTTGGATTTTGGACGAGAGGATCGATCGGTCGTTTCCTTGTCTCTCCTTTTGAGCAATCCAAATTTGTAGCTGAGTTCTTCTCTGCCTTTCCTCACACCTCTAAGACTCCTTTGATTGTCAAAAGACAATTTACCATCACGTCCATAGCAATCATATGCTGCTTCTTCCTTTTGATGTCTCGCTTGCCTTCTCGGTGTCCGGACCTCAAGTGCGGCCATACTGTCTCTCATCTCGTGGAGTAGTTGTTTGATGCCATCGAATTTTTGGTTCATGCCATCGACTTTGTGATTCATGGCTGCCTCTCGTTCTCTCCTTGATCGTAAGGTAGCGGTTTCAATTTCCTCGGACATGTTGTTCCTTGCACAAAATCAACAAACTTTGTGAGTGTATGCA
>PKML01009634.1:168698-203964 GCA_002933935.1 Eutrema yunnanense | reverse complement strand
AATTGAATCAATAAACATGACTGAATAAATACTCAAATAGATAATAAGAAAGAGTAACAAGATGTTTGAGATCTGAATCTCGGACGAGGGGAAATTCAGACTTGTCTCTCTTCTCACCAAGATCTCTCTTAAAATCAGAACAAAATAAAGCATAGCCTAAACAGATGGCTGAAAACCTAATTATGTAGCCTAAACACGTTCTGGGGTCTTCTTGCAAATATCAAAGTCTTCTGGGCACTTTTGCAAATCTTAAGTCTTGGAAAAAGTCGCGGCCCATGAATTCTCGATGAGTGTCGATCGATACCAGGGGGTATCGATCGATGCTTGTTGCTCAGTTTGGGCCAGACTTCAGTTTAGCTCCAGAATGCTCCAGTATCTCCAATAAAACCCCAAATGTGCTAAAACCTGCAAAAGACTCTAAAAGACTCCAAAATACTATAAAGACTCTATAAAAAGGACTTATATCATGGTCTAAACAGGGTAAAAACCATGATATATCAATGAGCCAACTGTCATAGACGTTTTAGATGGTCCTTCTATCATCACCAAGAAAGACATCAAAACGGCTAAGGCAAAGAAGAAGGTGAGGAACAGAAGAGTCGAGAGTGCTCCCCATGTGACCTTAATCCCTCAGAAGTGCTATGGAGATTCGATTGAATACAAGGTGAGGTGCAAAGGAACCTCAAAACCATTCTTTAAGGCTAGAGTTATTCTTACTCTGGAGCTAAAAGAGAATGGAAAGGAGGTTGTGGAGAGCATGTTGAGCAAAACTCTGAAGCTGGAGATATCAAGTTGCATGCGGAGCTTGTTTTGGAGCAAATTCTCACTATTATCCTGACTGATCGTCGGTACAGTCAAGCTAATGACATTAAACGAGCGCTGAGTGGGAGGCACCCCACTGGTGAGTCTTTTATTTTTGTATTTTTCGTTTTTGTGTCTTGTGTTTTCATGTAAATCAGATGAAAAACGTATGTGTCGACCGATACCATAACTGGTATCGATCGACACCAGGAGATACAGACGTTGCATCGACCAATGGTCCTTGTATCGATCGATACCAGTAATGGTATCGGTCGATACCCAACGCACATGTAAGTTCTCTGATTTTCACGTTTTCAGTCTGTTCTTTTGCTTTCTTTCACCAACCTTGGGCTAAATAACACTGGGGACAGTGTTGTTCAAGTCTGAGGGAGGTAGTCGCTGACATTGTTTTTGTTTTTCTTAAAGTTAGTCCTTTTTGAGTCAGTCGTTTTTTTTAGTCAAAATTTTGTTTTATTGAGTCAAAACTTTGTTGGGGACTGTGATCTTTTTCTTGACTCTATTGTTCTGACTCTACTTCTAAGTGACCACTGTTACAGAATCAGTTCTAGATCGTACTAATGAAAAATCCAAAGGCTGACTAGTTAACTAGAAGACACCCATGTTTCCAGCAAATTTCTTTAAAGCCTGAGCCAAATTTTTGCACTTCATTGATGTGACTGATGTCCATAGAGTTTGATTCCTCATTCGTATCTGACAAAGGAACCCATGTGTCTAAAGTAATGGTATTTCTCTCCCTGTTACAAGTTAATTAATAAGATGCATTAAAAGATGAGATGATTTTCTTCTGAGTAGAGGGTTAGGAAAATTTTCAGCAACCCATTATTCTACTTCAGAGGAAATGATCACACAAAGGTGGAAGCGAGGTTAGGAAAATTTCTTGTCATACCATTATTCGCCCACACCTTTGATTACTTTTGAGGGAAGAACCGGGGATTCGGTGGCAAACACCATTAATACTTGCGTCTCGAACCTTAATATGTATATGCAAGAGACATAATAAGAAATAAACATGGGGGAGAGAAAATAATACCAGAAATTGTGAAATTGGATGGTTCTTTGTCATGATATTGTATGGGAAAGAATCTAGAAGGTTCTTGGTATTAATCACAGCAATGAAACTGGCGAGGAAGGCTTGATTGAACGATGCTGTGAAATAATGTGTGTAGTCTGGGAAGCTGCGAATGTCTACGGAGAAGTACATGGTGGTTAGATTTGAAACTGGTTAGGTGATATGTGGAGCACTAAGGAAAAGGGTCATTGCAATGTTTCATGAACAGGTGAGTCTCTATGTTTTCAAACCTCTTTCTCTGGTTTAGTTTTCTGTTTTGCTTGAGGGTAAGCAAAGGCTAAGTCTGGGGGAGTTGATATATCTTGGTTTTTACCCCATTTAAGCCATGATATAAGTCCGTTTTATAGAGTATTTATACTATTTTGTAGTATTTTAGAGTCTTTTACAGGTTTGAGCACGTTTGGAGCATAATTGGAGATATTGGAGCTTTCTGGAGCATTTTGGAGCAAAACAGAAGTTCGTGTAGCTGAGTACCCGATTTGAAGCCTCAGTATCGATCGATACTAACTAGTATCGGTCGATACCCACAGCAGCAAGACACGAGTCGCGGCTTTTATGAAGAGTTGAAGAATTGCAAAATTGCTCGGAAGACTCTATTATTTACAAGAAGCCCAAAAACGTGATTTATGTTATTTATTAGGATTTTATAGCCACTTTGATGGCTATGCTTTATTTTACTTTGGTTTTGTGAGAGAGCTTTTGAAGGGAGACAAGTCTGAAACTCAGTTCGTCCGAGAGAAGATTTTGAACCCTCTTGTTACTCTTTCTTATTATCTATTTCAGTATTTATTCAGTCATGTTTATTGCTTCAATTTCCATGTCTGAGTAGATCTCCTATTAGGTTTAGGGTTCTCATAAGGGATCTCATTGAATGCTAGGTTGATTAGTTGTTTAGGGTTCACAATCTGAATTAGTTCTTCACCATATGTTGTTCTCATAGCTAATTCTAAATTGATCACCTAGAACTTAGATCTTAGGATAATTGATTAGGCACGAGAGTGCGATTAATTACCTAATAGAACTTAGGGTGAGCAAAATAACTATTCGCAAAGAGATTTGGTTTAGTTGTTTTGTGAACAAATCAAACTTGAACTAAAAGCTGGTTTAGATTTTAGGATTCGCAAAGAGATTTGGAATTCTAGGATTTAGACTTAGATAATTCTTGTAACGAGAGTTGGTTAATTATACTTTAGTAATTTGAGTTCAAGAACCGTGCATAACCTGAACCCTGATTAGTTAGTTTATCTGCATTCATTGATTTCCTGAGAAATACCTTGAACCTATCTTTCTCCCATCGAATTTACAACAGTTTAATTTACGTATTTGCTTTCAATTACATTGATCACTTAGCTTGATTTTCATATATATAATCTATTGTGTGTTTCCTTGAGTCTCTGTGGATTCGATCCCTAAGTATTACAATCGACAAAGCTTTAGTACTTTTAGGGTATTAATTTGAGCTTATCACCTAGCAATGAAGGAGCTCTTTTGGTACAGCAGGGAAGATTAGTATGCGATCGAAGATCTGTTCGAAGAAGCTAGAAAGAAGCTGTCTAAACCCATAACATTGCACAAGCTCGAAGAACCAGGATGCTTCGTCGTTCCATGCAAAATCTCCGGTTCCAACTTCGACAACGCTTTGTGTGACTCAGGAGCCGCTATAAACCTTATGTCATAGGCAGATGCAAAACGGTTGAAGATCGACAACATGAAGCCCTCGAGGATGCGAATCGGGCTTGCGGATGGCTCAACCACCACCACGGTTGGCATGATCGAGAATCTCCCTTTGAAATTTGGAAATTGCATTGTCCCAATGGATTTTCAAGTGGCGAAAACCCCCTAGTTCCTGGAAGACCATTCTTAGCAACAGCATGGGCCATTATGGATTGGTCAAATAGGAGAATGTGCCTTGCGAACGTCGACAAGGAGGCCTTCTACCTAGCAGCACCCCCAGGGTTTACCTCGAAACACATTCGCTACACGGTCGAAGGGAAAAGAGGATGCAAGTTACATAATACCCTTGATGACTATCCAAGCACAGATGAAGACGAAAGGGCCTTAAGGAGGAGACCAAAATGAGCTAAGAGGAGTGCGAACTTCCTAGATCTATCACCCGCCTAGAACACTCGAGAAGTCGAGCTAACGACTTAAAACAAGCGCTTGGTGGGAGGCAACCCACTGGTACGTATTTATTTATTTGTTTTAAGTCCTTATAACATTAACTTAATAAATTTATGATTTTTGTTTCTTAAATTCTCTATAAAAAAAGGGGGGGCGCAATCGATCGATGCAGAGTATGCATCGATCGATGGAAGGCAAGCTGGCACGCCGAAATCGATTGATTTAACACTCTGCATCGATCGATGCCAGCCTAGGTAAGTAAATCGGTCCGAAACCCAGTTTATTCCGGTTTATTTCTCTAAAATCGGACCGGTTCCTCCTTCTTCTTCTCCTCCCCCACGATTTTCACTCACTTCTCCTCCTAAAAAAATCGATCGATGCTCATTGTTTTTCAAGAACACAAAATCTTCAATCTCACATAACTCTCTTGATTCTCAACGGATTTGGATGATTTTGGTCTCTATACCCATCGATTTTTTTGTGCTCTACAAAACCCCCAACCCTGATTTCTCGATTAGCAAAGGTATGACCTCCGAAATCCCCTTTTACAGTCACGATTTTGGTGAGAAAAATCACCCAAAGTTTGTTCATTTGATTCATGCATCCACATGTGGATATAGTGTGTTATTTACCTTGTAGGCTGTTAGGTCATTAATTTCGACCACCCATTCGCTACTTTTGTTTGATATTGTAGAAAAAACTTCATTACCTAGGGTTTATGTTCTTAGGAGAATTTGGGGGTTTTGTCTAATTTCTGGAAAATTATATGTGTGTCGTAGAAAGAATATGTTTATCCTGCGCCAATTGTGACTATTGCATAAGTACACACCCTCGGTTCATAATTTTCATATGCTTCGCGAGTCATGGAATTGATTTGTTGAGATGATTTGTTGTGGCCACTAGATTATGATGTCTAGCTGTTTGCTATCGCATAAAAACATCTTGATATATCTATGTACTAGTCGTTGCAGTTGGGACTCACTTTGCAAAATTATGTTGTTCGTTTTCTAGGAAAATGGCACGGATTACCCAGCACACCAAAGACAAAGGTAAAGGAAAGGCACATGAAGCTGAACATAAGACGCCTTGGCCTCGACCTGCTGATTTGGCTTTTCCAATACCAATGATGATCAAGCAGGAGTTACAAAGGGATAAGGTCTACAAAAACCGAACGATGTCAAACAAATGGGGGAAGTACGACAACATGTTCTACAACGGGTTGTTAACCGTAGAGATGTGCCCCATGCACTTCGCAAGCTCCTACACATTGGTCAAGATGGGTATTCGGCAGGACATCGAGACCATGATTGAGCGAGTTGGATTGGGACGGTTGGCCACTCTAGACAAAGGTTTCGATGCTGATCTCACTCGCCAGTTCTTGGCAACCGTTGAACTGCGATATGACAACCCGGGAGAGCCCGTCGCTAGTGAAGGGACACTCACGTTTTTTGCTCATGGCATCCTCCGCCAGATCTCGATCCCCGCTCTCTGCACTCTCTACGGTTTCGAGGCAAGCCACGAGGAGACTTCTTTTCCTGACTTTTCCAACGCCAAGAGCTTATGGGCAAAGATAGCCAGTGGGGGTTTGCTGAAGAACAAAACCATGGTGATGAAGATTTGGGGAGCACTTGCTAAGATACCGACTCCCAGAGTACCTTCCTGTTTCAGGGCACCTGCCACTGACGATGATCGTGATGATGAGCCAGCTGCTGGCATGCATGACTTTGGGACCGCACCTGACGTTGCTGGACGCATGTCTAGTGTAGGTGAATCCAGTGGTTCACAGCCACCCGATGAGAGACTTCACCGGAGGAGGCGCGCGCTAGGATAGGACGCAAGCGGTAGTTCGGAGGACCACTGATCCTTTAGTAACATTCTCTATTGTTTGTTTTTATTTTCTTTCATTTTATATCTTCTTGAGTCTGCTTGGCCTTCTTCTTGATTTATTTTCACACCGAGACGGTGTGAAGTAAGTGTGGGGGAAGGTCTCTATCGTTACTAATGCTATTTCTTTCTTTTGTTTTTCCTTTTAAGTCATTTTGATTTTGATGTCTTCTTTTTAGTTTTTCTGTTTTATTGAGTCAAAACTTGTTGGAGATTATGATCACAACCTTTGAATTCTTAACTAATTTTACATCTAAGTGACAATTGTCGCATGACTAGTTTTAGATCAGACTAATAAAAAATCTAAAGGCTGACTAGTCAAACTGAGGCACCCATGTTTCTGAGAAAATTCAAAAGCTTGAGCTAGTTTTTGAGCTCTTTTTTTTACCTCATCATCGTGATTGGCGCCTTCAGAGCTTGACTCCTCACTCGTATCTGACAAGATAGCATGTGTAAAAATATGGTACTCCTCTCCCTTATTTAAGAAAAAACCAGAAAAGATGAAATGACTTTCTTTCGGGTATAAAGTTAGGAAAATTTCCATCGAACCCATTATTTTACCTCGAAGGAGATGATCACACTAAGGTCGAAAGCGAGGGTAGGAAAATTTCCAGAGATACCACTATTCGCCTACACCTTCGAATGCGAAATTATAATAAAAGGGTGGTTCTAAAATGAACCAGGGATTCGGCGGCAAAAACCATCAATACTCGAGTTCCATTCGCCATTAACCCTACTAAAGAAAATGAGAAAATAATAAGTCTGGGGGAGGGAAAAAGTTCCAAAGGTTGTGTTGTTATCCTGTCACGATATCGAAAGGGAAAGAGTCTAGAAGGTTCTTGGCACCATGATCTTTGATGAGACCTGATATACTCATATATTGCATGTTTTATCATGCATTTCATTTATAGTTTTGTGTAAATTACATGCATAATCATGGTCTTGTCTTGCATTTAGGTGTCATTTAGAGATTAGGGCATTTTCACTAGGTCTAGTGTGTTCTTGCATGTTTTGGAGTATTTCCTAGGTAATTGGAGGCAATTGGGCGTATTTGGAGAGTTGGACCTAAGTGGAGTACAAAGTCCATCCGAGACGCCAGAAATATGTGTCTAGACGAAGGCCATCCGATCCGAATCAGCCTTGACAACCTTCATGAATATTGTAGAGGAGTGCGTTAGCTGTCCAGGAGAAGTAGAATCAGGCGATTTGGATGTGTGGTGTGTTAGTTACCGCAGTTTTACTAGAGTGGTCTCTGCCTGGCCGATAAGACAACGCCTTGTACCGGCCCGGGACAACACCCTTCATGAATCCGGTGCTGGAAACTAGCTTAGACAGGGACATTGCCGGCTCATGCACCGGTTGGAGTTGGCCCGGCATCAAGGGACATCACAAACGACGAAGATGCATGTGCCGTCCCGGCACCATATCACGCGCATACCCGGTGCCGAACGTTTGATCGGGTAAGGACATTACCGCCCCAGGACACAGCACCTGTATCGGCCCGGTGTCAGCACACAGGACACACTCATCCCGGCCAGGACACAGCCGGTACACCCAGCCGGTGCCAAACTTTCACCAGCTCGTCCGAATTGTTTCAAAGATGTGGATAGACGGGGACCTTACAATCCGATTCAGTTTCAACTGCCTCCATAGAGGTTGTAGGGGAGTGAATCAGCTTTACACAGGAGTTTGAATCGAATTATTTGGACGTATGGATAGGGAGATAAGACGGATTTACTGAAGATATGCCTGTCTGGCCGAGAGAAGATGACACCGTCCAAAGAATTGGCAAACCGAAGGCCTTCCGATATGAATCAACTTAAACGGTCTTCATAAGAGTTGTATAGGGACGAGTTAGCTGTCTACATGAGGTTTATTCAGGTCATTCGGATGTCAGGTTCAGGAGTTATGACCGTTTCACTGAAGACGTATCCAAGTTTCGGCCGGGTCAATACCCGGTTTGTTCCGGGTTGACCCGGGTCCGACCCAACTCAGCAAACACCTTTTTTATATTTTAGAGATCTGATTTTTAGATCTATCTCATTTTTATCCCTTTTTCCATTTTTCTCTCTCTCTTTTCTCTCTAGAACAAGACCTTGTCTTTTTAGGGTTCTTGTGATTTTTCCCTTGGATTCTTTTGATTTATGCAAGTTTAAGGTTATATCTTTTCATCTTTATCTAATCTTTCACATTCCTATTCCATAATCATGATTAACATCACCTCTTTCACAAGATTTGGTGTGTTCTTCATGATTAGTGCGTAGTTCTTCTTAAGGCTCATGGATGAGGTAGATTAGGTGAATTTCGTGGTCGATCTTGATGTCTAGGACTTAGTTTACATATTCCCTCTCTTATTTGGCGTTCAGAATGCTAGATTAGGCTAGATATAGTTAATCTAGATTTTAGAGAATTTCATGCACACAAGGTGTTCGATGAAATTCCCCAAAGAACCAAATAAGGGATTTTCCTTTCTTAGCCTATGAGAATAGTTGTCTAAGGAGCATTAGGCCCATAGGAACCTATGTTTATTGCTTGTTAATCATCCTATCACAAACGATGGTTTGTTCTTGATTTGTATGATTAACAAAATGATTAAGACCATGAGAGTAGCTTAATCTTGCTTAAGTGTTCTACGCTAAGGGAATAGCTTGTTTGTGTGAAATGACATTTAGATGGATCATGGACGGATCCAAAATCAATAACCTCATCCAAGAGCTTGCCTTTATCTTATTGTTAATCACGTTTTTAGTCTTTGCTTACTTGTTCTTGTTTGAATTTGAATCATTTAGGTTGCTAGAAAACTAAAACCACCATTATTTGCTTAACTTACAAAGTTGTATGCATTCCTAATGCTTGGAACTTATACCCATGGATTCGATACCTCATATGCTACTTAGGCATTTGAGTAATTGATACACGGCAAAATCCTTGTATCAATTTGGCGCCGTTGCCAATTGGGTTTGGCTTTCAACATTAGGATTTTACTTCTTTTTGAGATTAAGTCTTTTTCTTATCTTTTGTTTACTAATCTCTCTTTCAAGCTCTCTCTTGTAGGTACATGAACACAAGAGCTAGAGGTGTACACAACCTTGTTGAGCGAATCGACAACATACACCTCTTGGACCGTGGAGTTAGAGAAATGAGAGAAAGAAGACATGCTCAACACATAGAATTGTTGGGTATGGACCGTGAAGATGAACATCTGTTGGATCACCATGAAAACGTGGACCAACACCAAGCACATGGCCATGGTGGTAATGGAAACCACCACCCACCCGCCCATAATGCTAGAGCTCCAAACCCCTTTGATAGAGCCCGAAACGTTGTTGGAGCGGGGGATGCAGCCAATGCTCATGTCAACCGTCAATGGATTCATGCGCTACCGGTTGAGTGCAATGACTTTGAGGTCAAAGCAAGCTTCATCAACATGGTGCAAAGTAACAAGTTCCATGGCTTGGCGGTAGAAGATCCACTTGATCATTTGGATCACTTTGACCGGATTTGTGGCTTGACAAAGATGAATGGAGTCTCGGAAGATAGCTTTAAGCTATGGTTGTTCACATTCTCTCTTGGAGACAAAGCAAGGCAATGGGAAAAGAACCTACCCCAAGGTTCCATCACTTCTTGGAATCAATGCAAAACCGCCTTCCTTGCCAAGTTCTTCTCCCACTCAAGGACTGCCAAGCTAAGAAATGAGATCTCAAGCTTCACTCAAAGAGCAAATGAGAGTTTCAACGAAGCATGGGAACAGTTTATGAGCTATACATCACAATGCCCTCATCATGGATTTTCGGATGCTTCACTCTTAAGCACACTCTACCGTGGAGCATTGCCTAAGATCTGGATGTTGCTTGACACCGCTTCCAATGGAAATTTCTTGGCCAAGGAAGTGAATGATGCGATGGAGTTGGTAGAGAACCTTGCATTGAGTGATGGAACTTATGGTGATGACTATAACCAGTCTACAAGAAGCACAAGTGATTTTGAGGAGCAACAAAGAACCAAAGCCATGATGGCTCTCAATGAGAAGTTGGATAAGTAAGCCAAGATGGTTGACAAGCTTTTCAATGCTTCCACTAAACCGGTCCACTTTGTTGGTGAAGAAATGGTGGATTTGAGCAACACTGAAGAAGTGCATTACCTTGGGAACAATGGTGGCTACCAAAGAGGTTTCAACAACAACTATGGCAACCAAGGTCAAGCCCCACTAAATCACCAACAAAGCTATGCCCCAAAGAACAACTTCCAAATGAACCAAAGTGGTTTCCAACAAAACTTTGCCCCACAAACTCAAGGCAACAACTCAATGCCTCAAGACCTTGATGTGAAACATGTTATTCAACAACTTCTTCAAGGCCAAGCAAGTGGAGCATTGAATATAAGCAAGAAGATGGAGGAAATCAATACCAAGGTAGCTTGCTCATACAATGATCTCCACAAGAAGCTTGACGCATTGAGTTCAAAAGTGCAAGAAATGGAGACCAAGGGAAACAATGAGGACAAAGCACAACAAAGCTCTTCAAATGGGAAAGCAACAAAGGAATATTGCAATGCCATATTTTCAAAGGAGTCACGTCCCATTGATGATCATGAAGCCGCCACTAAGGAAATTGAGCTTCTACTCTATGGATCATAAGCTCCCTTGAAGCTCAATGAGGACATTGAGGAACAAGGTGGGGGAGTGACACTTGAGAAAGATGAAGACGTGACCATGGTCCAAGCACAACTAGACGTGACCAAAGGGTAGTATTTCTTGCATTGATTCATCAAGCACAACTAGGATCGAGCCTAAGTCTCTCCCCAAGCTTGGTAATCCCGGTAAGTTCTCAATAGCTTTCTCTCTTGGTGATTTGGACGTTGAGGATGCTTTGTGTGATTCCGGGTCATGTCTCATGAGATGTTCAAGAGTCTAGGGATAAGAAACCTCACCTATCACCCATCACCTATCACATTTAGAGATGCTTCTTCAAGGAAGACACTTGGTCTCCTCGAAGACTATCCGCTTAAAGTTGGGGATTGCATAGTCCCAACGGACTTCGTGGTCATGGAAATGAAGAAGACCAACAAGCTGCCACTACTCCTTTGAACTCCATTCCTACTTACTACTGGTGATCGAATGGATTTCAAAGATCAAAAGGTAGTTCTCTTGAATGTGAATGAAATGGTGTATTACCCAATGAGGACTTCTTCCAACAATCTTTGTGGTACAATTACCATAAAAGATGATGAATTTCGTGAAGGAGAAGTGATGTATGTGGGTAGTTGTGTGGTGGTTGAAGAAGCTCCACCCCCAAAGGTCTATATAGAGGACGAGAAGTCTCTTGAGAGAAAAGATTTGGGTTATGGTAATGACAAGGAAGTTTCGGAAGTTGGCATGATCACTTATTTGAAATCGCTTCCTCACACCACAATGGAGAATGACGTTGAGGGTAGTAAGGGTGCAAAGAAAAAGACAAAGGCCAAGGCTAAGATAGGAAACTGATCAATCAAGCTTGATGGGTCTAGGTCCGAGCCAAGCCAACCTTCTATGATGACTCTCACTCCATGTAAACACAAGGATGGAGTGATCGAGAACAAGATCAAATGCAAAGGCCGACCCAAGCTCTTTGCCTCGGTCAAAGCAATCCTCACACCGGAGCTCAAAGCAAAAGGAGAAGCCGGTTTTGAAGAGGTAATGAGCAAGGTGCTCAAGTTCGAGCTCAAAAATCCGCCTTGGAGTGCTCACACTCCTCTCTCACCCGCCTAAAAGGGTAACCAAAGTTAATCTTAGTGACTTTAAACAAAGTGCTCTTGGGAGACACCCCAAGTTTATTATTGTACATACTTTCGTTTCTATGTCTTTTTATGTTTTCTTGTTCTTTTTGATGGGGTTGCTTAGTGTGAATAGGTTCTTGATGGTCTAATGGTCATGAACTTAAGGACAAAGGTGTGAAGGATTGAGGTGATCACTCTTGTTCCCATCATTCATTTCCAAGGTAATACTCCAAACTTTGTAGATAGCATTTAGAATCATATCTTCTTTCTTTCTTTCATGCATTATTTAGCTCTCTCTTAAGCTTCTATTACACAAGGGAATGTGTAATTTAAGTTTGGGGGAGGGTTTGTGTGTTATCTAACTTTGTTTTTGGTGATCTTATTTTACTTTTTGCATCTTGAGTCTCATGCATATCATGCATTTTCAATAAATTTGAATTTTTTTTAATAATGTGCATTCCATATAGGATTGAGTCTAGATGCATAGCATTTTTGGTAGCTTTGCATGAGCATTAGGAGCAATGATAGAACTATCCTTGTAAGTATCATTTTTAGAGCTTGATTCAATGTCCTCGTTGCTTGTTGTTTGATGCTTTTGATCTCGTGTTGAAATCAAGGATGAACCATGTTTCGATCTTGCGTTTCATTACTAGGGTCTTAGCTAAAGCAAGTCTTGATTTAATTTCAATCATACCTAAGTGAAAACCATAATTTTGACATTGAAATTATCATGCTTGTGCATTGCATAGTGAATTCATGGTTACCATATACATACTTGGGCTCTCTTATCTTTTTTACCACTCTTTTGCTAGTCCAAGTAGCTGATTCCCATCATTGGAACGGTTTACCATACCTTTAACCTACCCTCCTTTCAAGCCAAAATCTTTAGTTTGCGTATGTGAGGCATAATCTTTTGAGTAAGCTTGGCAAAAAGCGTTGAGTTTAGGGCGACGAGGATAGGTTTGCATGTAGATCTAGCCGAACATCAAAGGTTATACTAGGTTAGGCTTGGGAAAAGGGAAGTTTTAGGTTTGATGTAAACATTGTGTGACTAATGGGGTTGTGAATAAGAAGGAAGTGAGTTCAAAAGAAGGAAGTGAAGGTGATAGGGGAATGCAATATTGTGATGTGGTTAGTGCAAGTTATCAAGAATGGCTCTTAGTGATAATTATAGCCTCATAGAAACAAAGGAAAAAGCCAAAAATTGGCTAAATCATCATTGGTAAATGATGAGGCAATGCAAAGAAAAAGAAAGAAAGAAGAGCTAAAGAAACAACAAAAAGAAACACGAAACCACAAGATTCAATGGAGAAGAAGAAATTTCCCAAGTGAGAAAAGATGAATTGGAAGAAGAAGTTCAAATATGGGGTGTGAAGGCAAAAAGGCCAAGTGAGAAAAGGGTAGCTTAGGATGAGGACCTCATGGGTAGATATGCTAGGATTAGAGACGATTTAGGCATTGGGTAGATGTAAGTCTATCCTTGTATGTATAGATTGCCTTTTACTCTTAACATTTTGCTAAAGCTTGCTCATTCATTGAGGGATCCCTTGCATTGGTGAAACCCCATACATTTGAGATAATCTTAGTCTCAAGCCCTTTACCCTAGCCAAATGAATTCACTTGCCTTGCATGAGCATGATTCACTTGAACCAAATAATGAATGTTAAAGGATTGGATGATATTGATGCTTGTATAGGTTAAGGCTTGAATTTGATTCGTATAGGGAAGGATATGGCTAGCTTTTTTTAGTAGACTTGTTTGATCGAATCATAGAGCTAGTAACTTGGACATTGAGTTGAATTCTTTTCATGGCACTTTCGGATTTGAGCTCCCTTTTAAAGTCTTCTCCCTTTTTTTATTCTTGTTTGCTTGAGGACAAGCAAATGTTTAACTTTGGGTGAATTGATATACTCATATATTGCATGTTTTAGCATGCATTTCATTTATAGTTTTGTGTAGATTACATGCATAATCATGGTCTTGTCTTGCATTTAGGTCTCATTTAGAGATTAGGGCACTTGCACTAGGTCCATTGTGTTCTTGCATGGTTTGGAGTATTTCCTAGGTAATTGGAGGCAATTGGGCGTATTTGGAGAGTTGGACCTAAGTGGAGTACAAAGTCCATCCGATACGCCGGAAATATGTGTCTAGAAGAAGGCCCTCCGAACCGACTCAGCCTTGACAACCTTCATGAATGTTGTATAGGAGTGCGTTAGCTGTCCAGGGGAAGTTGAATCAGGCGATTTGGATGTGTGGTTTGATAGCTACCGCAGTTTTACTAGAGTCGTCTCTGCCTGGCCGATAAGACAACGCCTTGTACCGGCCCGGGACAACACCCTTCATGCATCCGCTCCTGGACACTAACTTAGACAGGGACATTGCCGGCTGCATGAACCGGTTGGAGTTGGCCCGGCATCAAGGGACATCACAAACGACGAAGATGCATGTACTGGCCCGGCACTATACCACGCGCATAACCGGTGCCCACTACAAGAATACAGCGATTTGGCGACTGCAGAAGGAGTCGCACAATAGTCGCTAAAAGTTGTAATATGACTATATAGCGACTAAAACATGTAGTCGTTAATGTTTAGTCGCTAAAGTAAGTAGTCGTAAGACTATTTAACGACTGGACAGTGTAGAAGTTAAATAGTCGTAAATTAGTCGCAATATTTGCGACTAATCAGCGACTACAAATGCGACTACTGAACGACTATAGAATGGGTAAGATTCAGTCGGATAGTTGTAGTCACTAAATAGTCGCCTAATTTAGTGACTATTTACCGACTATTCTATGACTAAGTTAACGACTATTTGCCGACTATTAGGGACATCAGACTTTGCGGGTGTAAATATGTTGTGACTACTCAGCTACTCTTCTGCGACTATTTGGCGACTAAAAAGCGACTGTTTAGTGACTATATTTATTGTTAAAACAAGAATATGGTATGATTGAATTGTGTTTGTTTTGTTTCTAAAATGGTTTCAAACCTGTGTTACAAAGATAAAGATACAAAGTAAAGGAAAGACATTATACTGAAAAGAACATTTCATTACAAATATTCTTGTTTCAAACATGAGTTCACAAAAGCCAAAACATAAAAAAAAACAAGTGCATGAGTTCAAGTTCACAAACAAAAACAGGGATTAGTGACCTAAGATATGTTCCTTGGATCTTGTAGAGAGGCTGATGGAAGCATTTCGGTTGTTGCTGGAGTTGAATGAGATGCCACGAAGTCTAGAAACCGCGGATCGGTTTGTCTCAGGTATTTTTCCACCAAGGAGAAGTGCTTGAGCTTGTCCTTTTGCTCAACTTCACAGGCAGCAACCTCAGCATCACGTTGTTCATTGTAAGCAGACTGCTCTTTGATTTTCTTCTGAGCTTCCTTCAGTTGCTCTTGTAGTGCAACAAACGATGAAGAGTCTCATGGTTGCTTGCGCTTGCCATTGGGAAGACTCTCCTTCAGGCTTCAAACTCCATAAGGAGTTCCTCTTGAATCCTTATCGGTTGCATGTGAAAAGTATGAGAAAAAAACCAGAATTCAATAGTCAACAAAACCAGAATATAAGACTAACTGTGGAATGTGAAATATGAAGTATTACCTGAAGAAAGATTGACGTATAGTCATCTGTTGATAGCTATGGAGGTCGTGACGCACCGTCACAAACTTCTGAAGTCTTTGTCCCGAGCTTAGACAACTTCTCTTGCACCTTATTCTCATATGCTTCAACAATTTTCTCCGCCTTCCTATCGACATACGTACCATCTGCGTTTGTATGTGTCTTTTTGAAAACCTCGCCAAGACTAACCGATCTTCCTTATTCCTCTTCCTGCAATGTTAAATAAAAACAAGGATTAGGACATAATACAATATACAACCAAACAACAACAAAATATGACAAAACAGAAGGAATATGACAAAAAAAAATTGTAAAGTTACTAACCATTTCGGATTGGATTTGTTGATAGGACTTAGGCGCTGATAAGTGGATGTGATGTCCTAGACCGTTACGGTCAGACATACGAGCAGCTGAATTTGTGAGACTCTTTTGCTTTGCTTCTACATTGTCCCAGTACTCTGTCATCGTTCTTCAGAGAGTATCGCTGATCCAATTAGGTCGCTCTCGACTAGTCCTCACACTGCTTACCATGTCTTTCATCTGTGTTGACAGATCAACTCGAAATAGCCTTGAACCGTCCATGTTATCAATGGATCCTATGTGTGGGTTTTCTACATTACAAAGAGAATATAATGCTGTTAGTAAAAACATCACAAGTAAACCTATATGTGAATGGTAAAGAACAGAAAACTGTACCGCGAACTCGAGAAAGTATATTTCTTGTCTCTCCCGAGGCACACATGTCCATCTATAGTAGGGAGCATCAAATTTGTTTGTAAAGACTTTAGTAATTGACCTAACCAATTTAGATCCCTTGTCGCGTGTAAACCTGCAAACTCCGAAACTCAGAAACTCGGAAACTTAGAAGAAAACAAACCAGAAACATTTATAGTTTAGTAGTACATTACACTTTAATTCTACATTACAGAAACTTAAACTGGTTAGGTCATCGAGTCCTGGAATAGTTGTTGTGACATAAACAGTTTAGTAGTACATTACAGTTTAATTCTACATTATAGTTTAATTCTACATTTCTGTAATGGCCGAAGCCACAGGTAATTCTTCTCCACGGCGTTGAGGCATCGAGTCCTGGAATAGTTGTTGTGGCGGTGGAAAGCTCTGAAAAATTGGTGCTGACAATGACGGTTGTGCATTCACGGGGACTTGAGGTGTTGACGACTGATTCGTGAGTTGGACCGGCGGCGTGAAGTTGTATTGCGGCGGTAGAGGGGTCGGTGTTCGCGACGAAGAAGGCGCCACTCCGGCTCTCTGAGTAACGTTGGGAACAAATCTTCTCTTCTGTCCTCCTTTGCTCTTCTCTGCTGGCATCGTTCTGGGGATTCGCAGAAGAAATTGAAAGGCGAAGAAGAGATTGAAAGGCGAAGAAGAGATTCGCGATGGGGATTCGAAGAAGAGATTGAAAGTCGATCGAAGAAGATGAAAGAAGAAGATCAAAGAAGAAGAAGATCGAAGGCGATGAGAGCAAAAGGGGAAGGCGATGAGAGCAAAAGGACTTAGGGTTTTCGAGGTTAATCCGTTAATCGCAGACTCATAAACTGGTAAAGTAATTTTTTTTAATCGCACACAAAGAAGAAAGAAGAAAGAAGAAAGAAGAGTTGTTAATTGTTTTGTGTGTTAATTGCCAATGAATGACTCTAGCATATTGGTAAACATCCCACTCTTTGATCCATTAGCCCAGGGATCGAGTCTCTTTGAAGACCGAAATTTTTTTTTTAAAATCTTTTCGGCTTACTTATTAATATGTATGTCTGATTAATACCAATTAATGACTCTAGCATATTGGTAATTCTCCCACTCTCTAATCCATTAGCCTAGGGATCGTATCTCTTTGAAGATGGAAATGTTTTTTTTAAATCTTTTATGTTTACTTATTAATTCTCCCAATTAAATTATATTTTTTACGGATAACGACAAATAATGTAAACGACATATTACACCGAAATTGTGACATAAGTAACATAGTTAATTAGTAGGGTTCTTCGTCATCTGATTCTTCATCAGAAGACGACAAATTACATCGAAATTCATCTTCTGGGTCTGCATCTCCGACATCGTAATCGAGGTTTACTGGGTCTCCTTGTACAAAATTGTCGAGTACGAGATCTTCAATTGTTGTTATCAATACAGCATCATCATTTTCTGTTTGCAAAAGAGTCGGTTCTTTTTTTCATATTCCCCTGAAATATTTCCCCTCGGATTCACTTTTAAAACATTGAGCCACAACTGTTTCGGTTTCTTTGTATATGGATACGGAATATAACAAACTTGATCCCCTTGCGAGGCTGTTTGTAATATAAAAACGTATATATAAGTTATACATATGTATATCGACATTAATAAAATGATATATATAAATATTGACATAAGTACGTACCTAGAATAAATGGTTCATATTTATTGTATTTTCTCGATGAAAAAACGTTTACAACGCCACCATTCCTCCTCCGAGTGCCTCAACCGATAACAGGGTCATACCAATTACAGTTAAAAAGTGTGATTCTCAAATTGACCATCTCCTCGTACTCGAGTTCTATGATATATGTTAAGGTCCCGTAGAAATCAGCTGCATTGGATGCATCAGTGTAATTTTCACCTTTAACACTGACCCCATAGTTACATTTCTTTCGTCCAGCGCCGTGATTCTGCTTATGAAACAAATAGCCTCTTGTAAAATACATTGGCCAAGTTTTGGTCTTATTCAGAGGTTCATGCACCATCTCTTAAACACAAGTAGGAAATGGATTCGTGGCGTTCTAGTAAGTAACCTGCATATATATAAAAAATAGCGTAAATATTGATATATCATGGATTTTACCCCTTTTAGACCATGACATAGGTCCTATTTATGGAGTCTTTATAGTATTTTGGAGTCTTTTACAGGTTTAGGTACGTTCGCAGCTTAATTGGAGATATTGAAGCATTCTGGAGCATTTTGGAGCATATAGAGATGCAGAGTCATGCAGAGACGTCAGAAGTTTGGCATTCGTTGAAGAAATTTCCACCAGATGGATTGAGCTCAAATTAGGACATAATACAGATCAATGGATTAGCTTTCATTTGGAAGTGGTTTGAGGCCATTCCAACGGTGCGATCGAAAGTTATGCCATTTTTCGTGAAGACAGTCCAGTCTGGCGAGCACAATGTACTTGTGTCGACCGACACCAGCCCAGTATCGACCGACACCAACTGCAGTCGGGAAAAACGTGATTTTACAAGTTTAAAGACTCTGCAACTTGGTCCAGAAGACTTTAATAATGATGAGGACATCGACTCTAAAGCCGACCCAAAGGAGATGCCCATCGTCCAAGAAGGTCCCATGACCCGCTCTAAGGCCAAACAGCCCAAAAGGAGGTTTGGGACAGCCATACAAGCTTTCATCAACTCCCTAAGACCAGACAATCCATTTCAAGAAATGGCCGAGCCATACAAGCTTTCATCAACTCCCTAAGACCAGACAATCCATTTCAAGAAATGGCCGAGACAAAATCAGTTTTAGCCGAGGGAGCTTGTGCGGAATCAGTTTTAGCCGAGAGATCACAGGCTGTGGGAAAATCAGTTTTAGCCGAGACGATTTTCCCCAATGAAAAGTTAGCCGATAAAAACCAACCCGCAGCAGTTTTAGCCGAAGCAGTTTTAGCCGAGGCAAAAGAGCCAATTCCAAACGATGGTCCAAACGATCTGATCATCACTGAGGGAGGTAAGTTCCCTCGTCCAAGTAGTCATTTTCAGACTAACAGGACATGTGATTTTAGCCCTAAAGACGCGGAATCAGTTCTAGCCGAGAGACCTTATGCGAAGGCAGTTTTAGTCGAGAGAAAGGATCCAACTCCAAATGATAGTCCAAACGATCCGATCATCACTAAGGGAGGTAAGTTCTCTCGTCCAAATACATCTTTTAATACTAACAGGACACGTAGTTTCCCTCTTAGAGATGCAGAACAGCCAGTTGCTTCACTCACAAGCCATTTAGCCGAGGAGAACCCAAAAGGAGCTGAAGAAGAGATTGAAGCTGAGGGATCGCAAGAACTTGAAGATGATGGCTTCTCTGTTCAAGAAGACCTTCTAGAAGACTTCGCCAAGCTGATGCACGCACCAGAACCAGAGTCACCTTCAAAGGCGCCCCAAGCACCACCTTGGACCCCTTCACCTCAATGTAAGCTGTTTACATTATTCACTATTCTTGCAGGTGTTCCAAGCACCAAAAACGACTAAGAGCAGCATCAAAATCGACCTTAAGTCTTTAGTTTAGATCGCGCGGCCAAACTTTCCTTTTCTTCCTTTAATGAAACGATGAGCTTTTGTTTTAGAGTCTTTTTGCTTCGTGTTGTTTTTGTTTCAAACGTCCTATTGTTTTGAGTCTTTCTTGTCGTTTTGAGTCGAACCCTAGAAGGTTCAAGCTAACGGACTATTAATAAAGTCCCATACGCAGCTTTGTATTCACAACTTTTACCCTAGATCAATAAAGAGCCGCACTTTCTTCTAAGTGTTCTTGAGAAGCAAGTTCTCAAACTGTTCTTGTTCTTGCTCGTGTGATTCGATCAAGACCAAGTCCTTGTACCGTATCAGAGAGTAATCTCCCATCTGTGTCGTGTATACACTCCATCATCCTTCCCCCATCTAAGACTCCACACGAGAGAAGCGATCGCCATCGTGTCAAGTCCAATTCCACCATCAATCATCACTCGGCTAAAGGAGAGGGCGACCGCCTGTCTTTAGTCCCATCTATATCTCCTATAAGCTCTCACCACCGAGGCTTATACCATCTGGTATTAGAGCCAAAGGTTCCACCTTTGGTTTTCTATCCCTTTGCTTCAAGTTGTTTTCGTAGTTCTTATTGCTAGGTTGTTAGTTTCGTGTAGTCTAAGAAAATACAAAAAAAATTTGGTTAGGGTTTATTAGTTCTGTTCGTGTCTTCTTGTTAGGTCAAAGAAAAGCAAAAAAAAAAAAAAAAAAGGATTTAGAGATTACTTCTTTTAAGTTAGTTCTTTTCTTTTGTGTTTACGAAAGTCAAAAAAAAAAAAGGAAAATTGTCTTATCGTTAGTAGTAGTTTGGAAAAAATTCCTCAAAGGATTTTTAGAATTTTTCCTTTCGTATTTGAGTCTTGCGAATTGTTTAGGACCCCTGTTAGAACGTCTAATAATTTTGACAAAGGTTTTAAAATAGTTTCGAGTCTCTTTCTGAATTTTCTTGTGAACCCACTCGGTATTTGACGAAGTTATTGTCTTTGAGTGTTTAACAAGGGATACAAGATCTTAGAAATGGGAGAAGAAGCCAACAACGCGCCCCAAGATGCTATTATGCAGATGCTTACTGCCATGAAGGAAGAGCTGAGAGGATTTGGCCAGAGACTAGGCCAACTTGAGCAACCGCAACCAAGAGCAGCCGAAGGAGCCCAACAACAAGCAAGGAGGAATGCTCCTATGAACAACCAGCAAGATGCGATGGATGATGATGATGACAACATGCCAGAGATGGAGGAGGACCTTCCCCCTGAACCCCCTCGCCACCAGAACCAAAGGAGACGTGATCCCATTAGAGGGCATCGCCCAAGAGAGCGTGAAGCCAATCATGACATGAAGCTGACACCACCTATCTTTGCTGGAAAATCCAATCCAGAAGTGTACTTGGATTGGGAGAGGCGCATGGAGTACATCTATGAGTGCTATGGCTATGGAGAAAGCAAGAAGATAGCCTTGGCAGCTGCACAACTCACCGAGAATGCACTTGCATGGTGGGATAGAACTGTTGCCGAAAGAAGGAGGCAACTCTTTGGGCTGATCCAAACTTGGCATGACATGAAATACCTCCTAAGACTAAGGTACGTACCTGATCATTACCACCGTGACTTACAAAAACGTTTCAGGAAGCTAGCACAAGGCAGCCGGACCGTAGAGGAGTATTTTGAGGAATTTGAGAAACTGATGAACTCGTTGGAGTTAGAAGAATCTGAAGAAGCTTTGATGGCTCAATTCATTGATGGGCTTCAAGAGCGTATAGCCAGGAAGGTGGAGAGAGCTAGGTATAGTGGGCTTCAAGAGCTACTACACTTGTTTGTGCAAGTGGAGCAACAAATCAAGAGGAAGACTTCACTCTCCAACAGAACCAGAACCAATCAACCGTGGCAAGCAAGTGGCAGCAAGCCAATAGATAAGGGCAAAGCTGTTGAGATCGATCCTCGATTCAAAAGCAAAGCCAATGACTTCTCTAAGACATCACGACCAGAACAAGATAAGTTCTCTAACACTAATCAAGCTAGGACTCGTGACATTACATGTTTCAAATGTCAGGGGAGAGGACACTATGCTAGAGACTGTCCAAACCAAAGAGTCATGATCATTACGGCAAGTGGAGGTTATGAATCTCAAGATGAGATGGAAGAAGAAGTAGATGAAGCTGGTAACGACGTTGAGTATCCAGACACTGGTGATCTACTAGTGACTAGGAGAGTACTTAGAGTGCTGATTCAACCCGAAGAGAAAGTTCAAAGAGAAAACTTATTCCACACGTGATGCACCATTAACAACAAGGTATGTTATCTTGTAATAGATGGAGGATCTTGTGCTAATGTGGCTAGCAAGTTTATGGTAGACAGGTTAGGCTTGGAGAAAACTAAGCACCCTAGACCATACAAGCTACAATGGCTCAATGACACCACAGAGCTCAAAGTGACAGAGCAAGTGAGTGTTCCCTTTAGCGTAGGCAAATACCAAGACCAAGTGCTTTGTGACGTAGTTCCTATGCAAGCTGGCCACCTCCTGCTAGGGAGACCATGGCAATTTGACCGAGAAACTATTCACAATGGCCGGACAAATTACTACTCATTCGTTCACAAGGAACGCAAGCACAACTTAGCCCCTCTAAGCCCTACGGAAGTGCATGAACTTCAAGCTAGGATGAGCAAGGAGACCAAGGTAAGTATTTCTAATATATATATCAATACTGGTGGTTTAAATCGTGCTATGAGTGCCGAGGGCACTATATTACTAATGCTTTTTAAAGAGTGTCTAAGTACAGAAAACAAAGAACTAGCGTTGCCGCCGGAAGTATATGCTTTGTTAAGCAAATTTAGAGATCTATTCCCTGAAGAGAACCCACCAGGCCTACCTCCCCTACGAGGAATACAACACCAAATAGACCTTGTCCCAGGCTCTGCCTTACCAAACAAGGCAGCATATCGAATGAATCCTGAAGAGACTAAGGAGTTAGAGAAGCAAGTCCGGGATTTGCTTGATAAAGGCTACATAAGAGAGAGCCTCAGCCCCTGTGCAGTACCCGTGCTGTTAGTGCCAAAGAAAGATGGCACTTGGAGGATGTGTGTGGATTGCCGAGCTATCAACAACATCACCATCAAATACCGGCACCCTATCCCACGCTTAGACGATATGCTAGACGAGTTAAGTGGCTCTACTATCTTCTCAAAGGTAGATTTGAAGAGTGGATACCACCAAGTCAGAATGCGTGAAGGAGATTAGTGGAAAACAGCCTTCAAGACTAAGCAAGGGTTGTATGAGTGGCTAGTCATGCCTTTTGGCTTGACTAATGCACCAAGTACCTTCATGCAACTAATGAACCAGGTTCTTCGTGCCTATATAAGTAAATTTGTGGTTGTTTATTTCGATGATATACTTATATATAGTAAGAACCTACAAGATCATCTCAAACACCTAGAACTAGTGCTTAAATCACTTCGCAAGGAAGGCCTTTATGCTAAACTTAAGAAGTGCACATTTTGTCCTAAGCAACTTGTGTTCTTAGGTTTTGTAGTAAGTGAACAGGGACTACAAGTAGACGATGAGAAGATCAAACCCATAAGAGATTGGCCGACACCAACGTCTATAGGGCATGTTAGGAGCTTTCACGGTTTGGCAAGCTTCTATCGACGGTTTGTGAGGGATTTCAGTACTGTTGCTGCTCCACTCACAGCTGTGATCAAGAAGAATGTACCATTCTCATGGGGAACAGCTCAAGAAGCTACCTTCAACGATCTTAAAGATAGACTCACTCAAGCACCGGTTCTTGCCTTGCCCGATTTTGATGAGATGTTGGAAGTAGAGTGTGATGCCTCCGGTTTAGGAATTGGAGCTGTGCTACACCAAAGGAAGAGGCCAGTAGCTTTCTTTAGTGAAAACCTAAGTGGAGCAACACTTAACTATCCAACTTATGACAAGGAGCTCTACGCTCTTGTCCGAGCTTTAGAGACTTGGCAACATTACTTGCTGTCTAAGGAGTTCATCATTCATATGGATCATGAGACTCTTAAACACTTGAGAGGTCAGACATCCCTAAAAAGAAGACATGCCAAGTGGCTTGAGTTTGTGGAGACGTTTCCCTACGTCATCAAGTACAAGAAGGGGAAAGAAAATGTAGTAGCCGATGCCTTGTCAAGGAGGCATGCTCTCATAACCACAATGGAGGCATAAGTGCTGGGATTCGAGCACATCAAAGACCTTTACCAAGATGATCCTGAACTTGGAGAGTGCTACAAAGACCACGGCAAAGGAATATACGGTTCATTCTATCTCCAAAATGGATTTCTTTTCAAAGATAAACGTTTGTGTATTCCACAGGGATCAATGAGGGATCTAGTGCTTAGTGAAGCACACGGAGGAGGATTGATGGGACACTTCGGTGTAGACAAGACCTTAGCCATAGTGAAAGATCACTTCTATTGGCCGCACCTCAAGAAAGATGTGGAGAGATATTGTTCTAGATGCGTCCAATGCCACAAACCCAAATCTAGGTCACATCCTCATGGTCTTTATCTCCCTTTACCTATTCCTAACGCCCCATGGGTAGATCTTTCGATGGATTTTGTTCTACGGCTCCCCAAGATACGACACAAAGACTCCATCTTTGTTGTTGTGGACCGGTTCTCTAAGATGACACACTTCATCCCGTGTGATAAGACAAATGATGCAACCCAAATTGCTAATTTGTTCTTCAAGGAGGTGGTGCGCTTGCATGGAGTCCCAAGGACCATAGTATCCGATCGTGACACAAAATTTTTAAGTCACTTTTGGAGAACCTTGTGGAGGAAGCTAGGGACCAAGCTAATCTTCTCCACTACATGTCACCCCCAAACTGATGGCCAAACGGAAGTGGTAAACCGTACACTTGGAACTTTACTTAGAGCTACTCTTGGTAACAACATGAAAACATGGCTTGATTGTATCCCATTCATAGAATTTGCTTATAATAGGGCTATTCATTCGGCCACTAAGCTATCTCCATTTGAAGTTGTCTATGGAATTAACCCCCTATCTCCAGTAGATCTAGTGCCAATTCCACAAGTAGAACAGGTTAACCAAGACGGTCTTAGGCGTGCTGAGCTCATCAAAAAGTTGCATGAGAAAGCTAAGGCCAATATTGAGAAGAAAACCGAAGGATACAAGAGGAGCCATGACAAAGGCCGGAAGGAGCTCACCTTTGAGCCATGAGATTCGGTCTGGCTACACATGAGGAAAGAGAGATTCCCGGACAAGCGTGCATCCAAGCTCGCTCCAAGAGGCGATGGTCCATTTAAAGTTCTAGCCAAAGTCAATGACAATGCCTACAAGCTAGAACTACCAGGTGAGTTTAATATTTCACACACCTTTAATGTTGCTGATTTATCTTTATATGACGCAGGAGATCAAGTTTTGAGGTGAAAACCTCTTGAAGAGGGAGGGAATGATGAGGACATCGACTCTAAAGCCGACCCAAAGGAGATGCCCATCGTCCAAGAAGGTCCCATGACCCGGTCTAAGGCCAAACAGCTCAAAAGGAGGTTTGGGACAGCCATACAAGCTTTCATCAACTCCCTAAGACCAGACAATCCATTTCAAGAAATGGCCGAGACAAAATCAGTTTTAGCCGAGGGAGCTTGTGCGGAATCAGTTTTAGCCGACAGATTCTATGCGGATCCAGTTTTAGCCGAGAGATCATATGCCGGATCAGTTTTAGCCGAGAGATCACAGGCTATGGGAAAATCAGTTTTAGCCGAGACGATTTTCCCCAATGAAAAGTTAGCCGATAAAAACCAACCCGCAACAGTTTTAGCCGAAGCTGTTTTAGCCGAGGCAAAAGAGCCAATTCCAAACGATGGTCCAAACGATCCGATCATCACTGAGGGAGGTAAGTTCCCTCGTCCAAGTAGTCATTTTAAGACTAACAGGACAGGTGATTTTAGCCCTAAAGACGCAGAACCAGTTCTAGCCGAGAGACCTTATGCGAAGGCAGTTTTAGCTGAGAGAAAGGATCCAACTCCAAATGATAGTCCAAACGATCCGATCATCACTATGGGAGGTAAGTTCTCTCGTCCAAATACATCTTTTAAGACTAATAGGACACGTAGTTTCCCTCTTAGAGATGCAGAACAGCCAGTTGCTTCACTCACAAGCCATTTAGCCGAGGAGAACCCAAAAGGAGCTGAAGAAGAGATTGAAGCTGAGGGATCGCAAGAACTTGAAGATGATGGCTTCTCTGTTCAAGAATACCTTCTAGAAGACTTCTCCAAGCTGATGCACGCACCAGAACCAGAGTCACCTTCAAAGGCGCCCCAAGCACCACCTTGGACCCCTTCACCTCAATGTAAGTTGTTGACATTATTCACTGTTCTTGCAGGTGTTCCAAGCACCAACAACGACTAAGAGCAGCATCAAAATCGACCTTAAGTCTTTAGTTTAGATCGCGCGGCCAAACTTTCCTTTTCTTCCTTTAATGAAACGATGAGCTTTTGTTTTAGAGTCTTTTTGCTTCGTGTTGTTTTTGTTTCAAACGTCCTATTGTTTTGAGTCTTTCTTGTCGTTTTGAGTCGAACCCTAGAAGGTTCAAGCTAACGGACTATTAATAAAGTCCCATACGCAGCTTTGTATTCACAACTTTTACCCTAGATCAATAAAGAGCCGCACTTTCTTCTAAGTGTTCTTGAGAAGCAAGTTCTCAAATTGTTCTTGTTCTTGCTCGTGTGATTCGATCAAGACCAAGTCCTTGCACCGTATCAGAGAGTAATCTCCCCTCTGTGTCGTGTATACTCTCCATCATCCTTCCCCCATCTAAGACTCCACACGAGAGAAGCGATCGCCATCGTGTCAAGTCCAATTCCACCATCAATCATCACTTGGCTAAAGGAGAGGGCGATCGCCTGTCTTTAGTCCCATCTATATCTCCTATAAGCTCTCACCACCGAGGATTATACCAAATAATTATCAGTAGCCTCAAAACGTGTTTTAGTTTTATAATTAGGTTTTTCAGCCACTTTGGTGGCTATGCTTCATTCTATGTTTTATTTTACTTTGGTTTTGTGAGAGAACTTTTTGAAGGGAGACAAGTCTGAAACTCTGTTCGTCCGAGAGAAGATTTTGAACCCTCTTGTTACTCTTTATGATTTATTTGATGATTTATTCAAACATGTTTATTGCTTCAATTTCCATGTCTGAGTAGATCTCTTGTTAGGTTTAGGGTTCTCATAAGGGTTATCTCTGAATGCTAGATTGATTAGTTATTAGGATTCACTATCCGAATTTGTTCTTCACCATAGGTTGCTTGCAAAGCTAATTCTAGATTGATCACCTAGAACTTAGATCTTATGATAATTGATTAGGCGCGAAAGTGCAATTAATTACTTGATAGAACCTAGGGTGAGCAAAATAACTATTCACAAAGGAATTTGGTTTAGTTATTTTGTGAACAAATCAAACCTGATTTAAAAGCTGATTTAGACTTTAGGATTCGCAAAGGAATTTGGAATTCCTAGGATTTAGATTTGGATAGTTTTCGCAACGGAAGTTAGTTAATTATATCTTAGTGATTTGAGTTCAAGAACCATTCTAAATCTGAATCATGTTAGTTAGTTTATCTGCATTCATTGATTTCCTGAGAAATACCTTGAACCTATCTTTCTCCAATTGAATTTACAACCATTTTAATTTACGTCATGTTTTCAATACCATTAATCGTTTAGCTTGATTCTCACCTATACAGTCTATTGTGTGTTTCTGTGAGTCCTTGTGTTCGACCCGTACTATACTGAAACTACTGCTTAGTACTTTTAGGGTATTAATTTGAGCATATCAAATTTGGCACCGTTGCCGGGGTCTCAATTCGCCATTAGATTTTTGTCTGAGAATTTCGACTAAGCTCGTCGGTATCGGTCGATACTATCTAGTATCGGTCGATACTCACAGTTCTCTTTTTGTTGATATCGATCGATACCACCCAGTGTCGGTCGATACTCAACGTGTTTTTTTTTGTTACTTATGTGCCGTGCCTAGTGTGTTTCAGGTGTAAGTTTGGAACGTGCAAATAGGAAAGCAAAGAAGCCAGCGGAGATGAACAATACAATGATTCTGATTCAGGATGATGCTGGAGCTTTGAGAGACCAAGAGGGTCGGTTGTGCAATGAGAAAGGGCAACGTCTGGATGGAGAGGGGAACATCATTCCACCTGCTCCTGTTGTCGATGAGAATGTCGTTGGAATCGTTGTGGTTAATCGTGTTAGAACGATTGGTGAGTGCAATAGGCCTGATCAGTTTTACGCAAGTCGATCTGCAATTCGTCCTCTTGCTTTTATGAGGAATGTCTTTGAGCTGAAACCTGCATACTACACTCTTGTGGGACATCACCCTTTTCATGGTCTTTCCAGCGAACATCCCATGGATCATATTGAGAGGTTCGAGGATTTGGTCACTAGAATCAAAATCAATGGAGTGTCCTACGATTACCTTTTCTGCAAGCTTTTCCCATACTCTCTTGGTGGAGAAGCGACTTACTGGCTGAATCAGTTACCTCATGGATCGCTGAATACCTGGGAAGAGACGAAGAAAACCTTCCTGATGCGAGATCTGAGGAGCTCAGGAACAAGATCTCTCATTTTTCTCAAGGACCAACAGAAGCACTCAAGGCTGCTTGGATTCGTTTCAAGTCGTATCAGAGAGATTGTCTGCACCATGGGTTCACTCATGTTCACTTGTTGGGTACTTTTTTCGGAGGGATTGATTGGAGGTATCAGATGGCTCTAGATGATGCGAGCAATGGAAACTTATACACGAGGTATCCTGACGATGCCTATGTGCTTATTGAGAACTTGGTTTCTAGCAATAGTACCAAGAATGCAGACATGTGATACATGACTTTTTAGTCTCTATGAGGTATCAATATCCCCAATACGATGTAGTAAGGAGATTATCAATCCATAATCGGGATTGTTCTAAACACTAAGAATGCAAGGTTCATAAGTAATTTAAGCTAAACAAGGTAATTGGTGATTAAGTGTTCAAGTTCAAATTAAGTGAAGTAATAACTAAACGATTTATGATCCAAATAACAAAAGCGGATCAAGAGATAAGGTTAATGATATAAGGTGATCCAAGTCCAATTAGTGGTGTTCATTTACTCAAGAAGCTAATTCCTAGGCAATAGATCTCTAATCTAGATTAGTTCTCTTTCAAGCAACTAATCACTTTGTTAATTATCAAGTCCATTAGCAAATCATCATTTGTGGATTAACAACTAGCAAGCATTAAGGATCATAACAAGATCAACCAAAGATATGCCCTAAACAACTAATATCTTAGGTTAGGAACATAAATCTTTTGTCTAGTTGGTCTTGGCATTTCATCAAACACTTGGTGTTCATGAAATGCCTTGTGATCTAGATCCACTCTTTCAAGCTAGATCTAGCATTGGGGACTCTAGACAAGAAGGAATATAAGATTATCTAACCCTAAACACCACTAATCAAACATTAGATCACCCTAATCTACCCTATCCCAAGGTCCTTAAAATTACTCACTAATCATCATGGGTTTAACAAATCCAAGAAAACAAGTGTTAAAACTCATGATCAAGATGATTGGATGATTAGAAAGTAGAAGATAGATGGATTCAATCAAGAAAACAATACTCAAATTGCATAAAATCAAAAGGATCAATCTCTTACAAATCACTCTTAGAGAGGGTTTTTGCTTAAGAAAAGACATAGCCCTTCCAAATTAGGTTTTTGGGCTTAAATAGTGAATAGTGACAAACCGGGTCGACCCGGGACAAACCGGGTACCGACCCGGTTTAAATGGATAAAAAGTTCTGGTTTGGCCAATACCGAGGTCACTGCTCGGTGTAACACCTCGGTATTGAGCCTGGGTTAGTGCACCGACGAGGAGCACCGAGCAGTGACGTCAGTATCGAGGAGATGTTTGGCTGGTGATCTTCAGTGGATACCGAGGTCACTCCTCGGTATCGTTGCTCGGTATTAAGGACTTTTCCCCCGGGTTTCTTCCTGTGGCAGCATCGAGCAGGGACACCGAGCAGTGACACCGAGCAGTGACATCGGTACAATCCCCTGAAGCTTCGATACCGACGTTACTCCTCGGTGTTATACGTCGGTATTGTGGCTGTTTTCCTCCGTCGGGCTATACCGATTAGTTACACCGAGCAGTGACCTCGGTGTAACTCATCAGCTTTTGATACCGAGCACCAATACCGACCAGTGATGTCGGTACGGTTTCCGTCTCCTCTCCTCGGTTCTCGAATCTCCTCTTTAGCACCTGAAATGCGATCCAAAACATGCAAGGACTCTCTAGGACTAAATGTGGACACACTAAACTCCTAAAGTGACTAAAATGCTAAAGAGATATCATGAACTACATGTAAATGACTCGAAACCTAAGGGAAACGGATGCTAGAATGATGCAAAATATGATGATATCAATTCTCCCAAACTTACTTCTTTGCTTGTCCTCGAGCAAAAGCATCACTAAAAGAGTTCAATTCCAAGTGCAAACTCTAAAGTATGATCAAACATGTCTACTCAAAAGGGGTTAGCCATGCTCATCCTTACATGAACCAGGCTCAAATCCCAACCTACACAAGCCTTCAAATCATCCAATCCTTTAACATTTATTAGACTTTTTCCAAGTGAATCATGCTTATGCAAGGCAAGTGAATACATTTGGCTAGGGTAGAGGTTTCGAGATAAAGGTGATCTCGATACAAATGACGGTTTCCGAGCGAGGGTTTCTCTCAAAAGGAATCAACTAATGCAAAATGCTAAGAGTAAAGCCCAATAGATGCATACAAGGTTGACTTCCATCTACCCAAATGCCCCATATCGAACTTGACCCCTAATCTCTAAACCCCAATGAAGATCCTCCTAAACTACCCTTTTTTGCAAGGCATTTTGCCTTCACTACTCATATCATCTCACTTTCCTTCTCTCTTTAAACACTTAGGGGATTTCCTTCTTCACCAAACAGTTTGGCTTTCAACATTTTTCTTTACTTAGCTCTTCTTTATTTTCTCTAGTCTCTCTTGTTTCTTTTCTTTGCTTTAGACTTTTTGGCTTTCCTTCTTTCTTTTGAAGACTAGAGACTATTTTCTTTTCTTTTTCACTTAGAGCCTTTTCCATAAACGACTATAGCCAACCATTTCAAGCTTTTTGCTTATCCCCTATTCTTCTTCATCCATTTTTCTCATTCCCGCAATCTCCTCTTTCTACCTTGTCCCAAGTTCCCAACCTATCTAGCCTTATCCTATGTCTAGCTCATTTATAACGAGCTAGTTCTACATGGAAGTTTTTCCTTGTCGTTCTAAACTCAACACCTTTTGCCTAGTTGATTCGAAAAAGGCCTCACAATCACAAGTAGCATTTGGCTTGAAAAGAGGTTGGGTTAAAGGAGTGGTTAACCGTTCCAATGATGAGAATCGGCTATTCGGGCTAACAAGAGAGTGGCAAAACGGATAAGATAGCCCAAATATGTATGTGGTAACCATGCATTCACTATGCAATGCATAAACATGATAATTACAATGTCGAATTATGGTTATCACTTAAATAGGAATGGACTCAAATCAACTTGCTTTGGCTAAGAACTAAGTAATGAGACATGAAATCCAAACATGGTTCGACCTTAATTTCGCACACGAGATCTAGAGCATAGGACTTAAACTCTTAAAGCAATACTTCACAAAGGGGAATCATTCTAGCTCCTAATGCTCATGCAATGCATTATCTACGTGCTATGCATTCTAGACTCAATCCTATATGAAGTGCAAATGCATCCTAAATGACTTCTTTTTGTCTTTTCATTTTCAAAATTTTTCAAATTTATTTGGTTTTTCAATGCCTTAGATGTATGCATGAGACTCAAGATGAAAATATAAAATAAGACCAAAAACAAATGTTATTAGATACCGGTCCCTCCTCCAAACTTAAATCACACCGTCTCGGTGTGAAATAAACCTAAGGAATGGACCAAAAACAAGGGATGGCTATACAATGCAAGACTTAAAAGAAAGTATATACAAGAGTTTTGGATTCGTACCTAAAAGCTTGGAGATGGGGATGTAGACCCCATTGAGTAGGATGGATTACTTGAGACGGGAGACGGAGACCGCATCGCTCTCCTCTTTGTTGCCCTTTCCGGTCGGGCCGTGGGACGGCTAGAACCAATGGCTAGCTCCCAATCATCTCCTCAAGGCGCGAGGTTAGCATCCGTGACGACATCACCTCCTTAACCGGCTCTTGATGAGCTCGCTCCACAACCTCCGTCTTTTAGCTCATTGATGGTTCGACCCATGGCTTTCACCGTCTTCTTCAAAGACTTGATCGTTTTGACCATCTTCTTAATGTTTTTGTTTTGCCACTTGTACATTTGTTGGAGGAGACGAGTTTCGTGGTGAGCGTGTCTTGTGGCTTGGCTAGTGATAGCCCCATCATAGGGGTCAAAGTGGTAGCGCTCACTACCGTAGGCGGTCTCGGATGATGACTCATTGGGTCCTCCCTCGTCGAGGTCAATTGGCTCCTCGATAGCGGTTCTCCGTTGTGTTTTCTTGCGGAACGCTTGCATAGGTGGGTCGACGGTGGAGTTGTAGAGGTACTCTTGTGGAGGGATGAACATGACGTTCCTTGGGTCATGGAAATTGGTGATTGCGGGATTGGGTAAGGGGATTTGTGCCAAGGATGTCTCGGTGAGTTGGAGGTTGTAAGCCATCTTTCCTTCGATGTATCCTTTGAAGAACTTAACCTTGGAAAGGTATGCCATATCCAAAGATTTCCAATCCTATTGGCCAAGTGCTATTTTTATCCCCTTTGCCATGAGAATTGGAGTTATCACCCAACCGAGGCAAATCGCGGCTTTCTTCGACTTTGTCTTCCAAGCCCAATCCTGGTAATGGAACAAGTGTCTCACCAAGAGCGTTGCGAGACAAGGAATTCTCCCCGGGCCCTCGAATGCCATACCGTTTGCGAGAACGGGTAGGATAGGCTTTAGACCAAGCCCCAACAATTCCATCTCCTCCATAGTAACCGTGTCAATCTCTACCTTGTGGTAGAAATTGTGGACAAACGCCTTGTGTGCGTACCGGATTGTCGGGTGCCTTATGCTCGCACTCTTAGAGTCACCAGCTCTAAATTCCCCGCTTGCAATTGTTGCCCAAAGATTTCGGAGCTCGTTTGCCGGGTAGTCAAAGTATTGCCCGCCGTAAGTACCTTCTTCTTTAAACCCGAATATCTCGCAAAGCTCGTGGAAGTTGACGGTGTAGGTTGTTCCCTCGAGTCCGAACTTTAGAACTCCAAATCCTGAGTTTGCGTTCTCCGTGTCGTAGAACTTAGCTCGTAGGGTGGCTAGGAACTTGCCGGTGAGTGCCTTGGTAGCTTCGTGTTTCATGCTCATGAACTTCCTTAGCCTCATATTCTCAAAGAGAGCCCACACTTCGTCGCTTATACCCATTCTCTCCATTGTCTCCGTATCGACAAATTTGCCTTGCTCGGATTTCATTAGGCAAAATTTCTCGAAATACTCTTGCTCACTTGGCTTTGTCCGTCCCGGTATGGGGACATCTCCACTTGGGTTCTCTCTCTCGACCACTTCTTCGACTCTCTTGCCCTTTCCCTTTGCCGTGGTCGTGGCTTTGGCTTTTGCCTTGGCACTAGCTTTGGCAATCCCTTTTCCTTTTTCCGCGGACGTAGCTTGGGCAATTCCTTTCCCTTTCCCAACTGTTGAAACCTTGGTTCATGCCCGTGTCGATGGAGCGCCCTTGTCCGACATTGTACCTGCAAATATGCTTGAGACTATTCATGAGCATAGGTACAATTTCTTATCAAATCAACAAGGGGTCACCAAAATATGATCTTTGAGTAATGAACGAAGGTCACAATTCGCACCTAACAAACAAATTATCCCAATTCACAATCCCTAACTCTCAAAATCCCAATTTCTCAAAATCTTGCATATGAATCATCAAGTTTAAGCATAGATAAACCATCCCCAAGGTATTTGCATAAATGAACAACAATATCAAACCATATTCAAGCAATGTTTCTTCAAGAACAAAATCATGGTTTTCAAAAATTTAACTGAATAATACCTTGGGGAATTTGGATTAGATGCTTGAAATGATGATAAATCCAAAAAGAGCAGTGAAAATCGAGATTATAGGGCTTTGAATCACAAAATTTGGTTGAGAAAAGAGGGAGATTGAGAATTTTCTCTCTTGAAATCGTGAAAGAGAAGGTAAAAAAATTGGGTCTGGTCGCGTGGAAGAGGAAGAAGGAGACTTACCTGGGTCGGGTCGGATCTTACCTGGATCGGGTCCGAATTTTTAAAATTTTCGGCGAACACCGATGTCACTCCTCGGTGTCACACCTCGGTATTGATCAATACCGAGGTCACTCCTCGGTATCGCTCGTCGGTGTTAAGGAGGTTTTCCTCCTGTCTCCATACCGAGCTGTGGCACCGACCTGTGACGTCGGTAGTGGTCCTCGTTTTACACGGCATACCGAGGTCACTCCTCGGTATCATATCTCGGTATTGGTCAATACCGAGGTCACTCCTCGGTACCACTCGTCGGTATTAAGGAAGTTTTCCTCCTGTTTCCATACCGACCTGTGATACCGACCTGTGACATCGGTATTGTTCTTCGTAAATCCATACCGAGGTCACTCCTCGGTGTCATCGCTCGGGATTTGCCTTTTTGCCTTTGAACTCCTATGCATACTCAACAAAAACATCAAAAAAATCTAGCAAAGATAGAAAAGAAAGATAAACAAAAAGAAAATATGTACAATGATAAGCTTGGGGTGCCTCCCAAGAGCACTTTATTTAACGTCGCTAAGTTCGACGTTTGTTCCGTTCTCAAGCTAGAGGGACATCATCAAGGGGGATCGATCCTCCCTTATCGACGGTTTGATATGCCCGGTTGGGTTTGAGTCTTTGGCCGTTTGTAATGAAATCTTGGCATTCTTTGTTAACAAGCACAACGGCCCCATACGGCCTTACTTCCTTAACCTCAAACGGACCCGACCACCTTGACTTGAGCTTCCCGGGAAAGAGCTTCAACCGGGAATTGAATACCAACACTAGGTCCCCAACCTTGAAGTCCTTGTGCACAATCCTCTTGTCGTGGAATGCTTTGGTCCTCTCCTTGTAGATTCTCGAGCTCTCATAGGCATCGAGCCTAGTCTCCTCTAACTCGTGAAGTTGGATCAACTGCCTCTCTTGTGCGGTCTTGATGTCGAAGTTAAGTAGCTTCACCGCCCATTGGGCCTTGTATTCCAACTCAACCGGTAGATGGCATGACTTCCCATAAAGCAAGTTGAATGGTGTAGTCCCTATAGGTGTTTTAAAGGCGGTCTGGTATGCCCATAAAGCATCATCCAACTTGTTGGCCCAATCCTTCCTTGAACCCCCAACCGTCTTCTCAAGTATGGCTTTGATTTGCCGGTTTGACACTTCTACTTGGCCACTCGTTTGAGGATGGTAAGGCGTTGCTACCTTATGCTTCACACCGTGCTTCTTTAGTAAGCTTTCAAACACCTTGTTGATGAAATGGCTGCCCCCATCACTAATGACCAGTCTTGGGACTCCGAACCTTGGGAAGATTACAGACTTGAACAGTTTTAGAACGACTTTGGCATCGTTGGTCGGGCTTGCAATGGCTTCCACCCATTTGGAGACGTAATCGACCGCCACCAATATGTATTGGTTACCATACGATGA
>PKML01009634.1:142257-156541 GCA_002933935.1 Eutrema yunnanense | reverse complement strand
AAATCACACAAAGCCTTCCCTCGTGTTATTTCTGTCGATATTGCCACACATAGACGCTAAATCTCGTGTAAGCAAACCGACTAACACTTAGGCCATTTTCCATCGTTTTACTCCTTAGCAAAACAATTAGCAAATTTATTTATAAATTAACCTCCATCCGAGGAGAAATTTATAAATCAAGCAAACGGCAGAACGGACACACATGGTCTGTTCTCACCTTAAACACGCATAGAAATTTTATAAATTAACATCCATCCGGTGGGAAATTTATAAATCAAGCAGGCGGCATAACGGACACACATGGTCTGTTCTTGCCTTAAACACACACATGAATCTTATAAATTAACCTCCACCCGGTGAGAAATTTATAAATTCAACAAACGGCAGAACGAACACGCTTGGTCAGTTTTTGCCTTAAAAACACATAGAAACTTCATTTATAAATTAACCCCCATCCTTTAGGCAATTTATAAATCAAGAAAAATGATAAGAATAAACTCCCCGAGATTTATTCTTACCCAACAAGCAAGTTAATAAGCATAAACTATGCTACCAGAACTCACCTTAATTTTTGATCGGATAAGCAAAGATTAGACTTTTAGCCACGATTCTTCCTGAATCGGCAAGTCCCCTCTCGGCTAAAATACACTTGATTTTAACCCAGAATCTTCCTTTGATCACTTTCTCTCTCAAAGTTTCCTTTCTTTCTCTAAGTGTTTTATTTGTAATTTTCGCAAAATGTACTTACCTTTGAACTCGAGGATGCTATTTATAGTGCAGCAAGGTCGGTTTCAGCCAGCACACTTGTCATCAGATGTATACCACGGTTCTGCATGATCTCCACCTCCAGCTCGGCTAAAATCAGATCATAGCTTAGGCATGTGCATTTCCATGCATCGCGACACCTCCTGCTTCGGCTAAAACATAGCTTTTAGCCTAGGTCTACATGATAACATGCATTACGACTCCTCCTTCTCGGCTAAATCCGTAGCTTATAGCCTAGACCTACATGCAACGTAACACCTCTTGCTCGGCTAAAATCATAGCCTTTAGCTTAGGCCTGCACAATCGCATGCATCGCGACACCTCCTGCTTCGGCTAAAACATAGCCCAGGTGCATATCTGTCTCGGCTAAAATCATATCCGAAGTATTTTGGCACGATCTTATCCGGCTAGAATCTTATCTCTTTGTTTTAGCCTACACCTTAGGTTCAAAACTAGCTTCCTGCAGCATAGCATTCTTGTCCCCCAAATCTCTAACATCCGCATGTGATTAAAGAGACTTGGTCGGTAAGTAACTAAAACGTGTTCCCCACGTTTTTTTAGGGCTTGAGCTTATCCAAACAGTGTCCCTCGGTGACATGTTCCCTCAGCTCTATCCTTTAACAGCACGTTTTCCACATGTCGGAAAGAAAACAGATATTTTCCCCCGAGTCAATTTTGGCGGCTATGAATAGTGCCTGGCACATGTCGCCTTACCAGCCGTTCAATTTTCATCGGCTAAAAATCTTCAGTCTGGATAGTTGGTCAGTCGGTTTCCCCCTGGAAAATGACTCGCCCACGTTCTGATCTTTCCCCGCACGGTCAGATCTTCTTCTTCGGCAAAAAATTGCTTGAAATGTATCCCACGGACTGATAATTTCCCTCGGCAATTTTCTTGCTGTCGGCTGTTTCTATAATCATCAGCTAACTTTCCCAGATCCTTCCCCGGGTCAGTTTTTATCCGAAGCCCATTTCTCTTTTTTCAGCTATTTTAGCAAAAATCGAATAACTTTCGATTCCTTCAAAATTTTCTCATTCTGATTCGACCAGTCATCTTCTTTTGACCTTCCCAAGTCAAATCAACAATCCCTCAGAAGTTTGGCCAACTTTGATTTTTCCTCGATTCTTCTCTCGGCTATTCTTGTGAAAACTTTTTCTGGTTTGTGATTTCAGAATTGGTCCGTGCCAATCTCTTTCTATCTCGACCAAAGCTTTCCTTTAACTTAGTCTTTGAAGAATCTTCTTTCTCTTGGCAAAAATTTCAACTTGAAATTTTCTCGACCATATTCTCATACAGGCTATTACACCCTCCCCTACTCATTAGAATTCGCCCCGAATTCTTCCTTCCTTCCTTGACCTTAGCATCTCTCCTAGATGTTATACTGAAGTCTTCTGTTCCTTCCATGAACATTTTATGGCTTCCTTCTATCGTTACTCTTCATGTGGATATGACTCTCTCCTGAGTCCGGCTATTGTTCGTCATAGTCCATCTTCTGGAAAATTCTCCCTGCTCCAAGGTTTTTCCATTCTCCTTTCTTTCTGGGTAACGATCTTACCTAGATCATTTTGTTTACCCTAGCTTGATCTCTTCCCTCTGGATGGATACTTGCTTCTTCTTTCTTGAAAGAAGTTCGGATTTTCTAATCCCTCAAACTTCAAAATCCCGCCAAGTTTGATCTCTCCTTTTTCCTAAGGTAATCACTCCTTCTTGGCTTTTCATCCAGACGTCCTTGTCTTCTCGACACGTCCATTTTTTCTCATTGTGGTAACCCCTCTTTGGTTTTCCACCTTTAATGTGACCATTCCTTGGTCTAACGTTTTCCAACGTTCTAGGGTCGTAGAATTTCCCATTCTACTTTCCTTTCTGATATTTGACGTTGTCCAACGTCTTCTCTTCATAGACCTTTCCTTAGTCTATTCTCATTTCCTTCTGGCTTATCTGATCTTCTGATCTCTTAGCCCACCGTCGTTCTTTCTGATCAATTTCCCTCTTGATCTACAGATAGACTTGTCCTTTAGTCCATATGTTTCTTTTTCCTTCCGTCTTCTTTTTCTGATCAATTTCCTTATTGGTCCGCAGATAGACTTGTCCTTTAGCCCATCTGATCTTCTGGCTTCGTCTTTCCTTGGTTTATCGATTCCTTTCGACAAATGAAGCTTCTCCCTTCTGACTATAAATAGTTTCCCCCCCTCTGGTTCTCATTTAAGCGAAAAATCACAATACACTTACCAATTCCTTTAGGGTTTTCAAACTTTTAAACATGCCTTCATGGCATCCGTTTTTCTTCGGGCATTCTTAAAGCAGTGATGACTATGCTCACAACTTTAAGTGTCCCTTAACAATCATCCTTGATTCATATTATATGCATAATATAACCATCCATGATTTAAACAACACTTGTTTTATTGATATAATTTTCACATTATACAGTACAAGCGACACGGCCTCGTCTACCCGACTATCCGTTCACTTATACACAAGCGCACACACACACACACAGGATCCTAGCCTACCCGGCCCCTGCGTGCATGTTCCAACACACAACAAGTAAAAACTTAACTATACATAAGATAAGTTCAGAACCCATGCGTACCTTTTATTGTACATATGTACAGGATGCACGGTTCCCTGCTTCCTATACTACCTTATCTAAGGTCTCTTCCTTAATCCGAGACGTTAGATCTTCCCGATCCTTCCGTCGCCTCTCTCCTGCTTGCACCACTGGATGCCGAGTTGGAAGCATCCGAGTCCAGAGGCTGTACTAGTTCGTCCATTTCTTCGGGGTGTCCACCGTATCCACACATAAAACACAGCCCTATGGGCGGCAAAAGCCGTCTTCCCATTGGCGTGCTATGGCACTCCCAGGTCATGTGGTTTGTACATCCACAGTGACCACACAATTCCAACACTCCCGTGGGGCTCTCGGTTCTCATCCCGATCCTCCTTTCCAATCTGAGAGCTTGAATAGGCAAAATGCCTAAATTGTACCTTTCGCGGTAAGCTGGCTCTCTTTCGTCTCCGCCGAGGTTTCCCTTGTCTTCTTCTTCTTCTTCAAGTGGGTACTCACGTCCCTCATTTCCATCTGACATTCTCAGCTGCTCCTCCCAAGCATCTATGTCATTCACCCTTGATCCTTTGGGTTGGTCATTATTCTTGAGGTTTAAATACCTTCGGACCATCTCATGAACTGCGTCATGGGCCAAAGTTATTGACTCCTCCATTGCTTCAGCTTCCGTCGTTGCATTTCCCATCTGCGGGTTTTGCATACTTTTACTTCCGTCTCCTTCTTCGATTTGGTTTCATCCTTCTTCAGTTTGATTTCTTGGTTCTTCTTTCATTCCCTCGCCGGATAACCCGTAGCGGTCCAACCATTCTTCTACGGTTATCTCTACATTGTATTCTCGGTTGCCTTCTTCCAAGGATATCCCCTCTACTTGCACTTGCCCTACTATCGGGACACTCTCCTGCACGGTCCGTGGTGCTGGCGTCTGGTACTGATAGTGGCAATCCTGTGAGTAGACAGGTGGCATATGAATCATCGATGTGTCTCGCTCTCCTCCTGAGAGAGACAGATTTGCGGTATTTGTGATAATGGTGTCGCCAGACGACACTCCTTGGGTGTTCGAAGATTGCGGTTCCCAAATCTCCACATCTGAATACGCCGTTCGCTCCGGGACGTATTCAACCTGTTGAGTTACTTCCGTGACTCTTCCTCCTTCTGGCTCCTGAGGAATAGACTCCATGTCCATATCCCACCAGTCTTGCAAGTCTGAATTGCTTAAGACTTCTCCGGGAATTTCTCCTCCCGCCATTTCCGGATCATATTCAAACGATGAGTCTGAACTGATCAAGTAGATCTCATCCAATGAATCTGTGCTGGAAACGTGAATCATATCGTCCCACGAGTTGGTTTCCACTGACCCATATCGTGTCGGATATCGGTCAACATGCTCCCCTTCCGAACTAGTCATCCCCTCAGAACNAAAACCACCATAATCTACTCTGGATGGCCTAACGCCCGATACTTCCCTTCTAGAACTCTCACTAAGGTTACCTGCGAGACAAAAATTTATCATGAGCATTCCTAATGAATACTCAGTGAGCTCGGGACCCTCTACCGGCACCTGCACGTTAGTCCCCAAATCCCCATCCCCAGATAGCCGAAGCCTATATATGCATCGGGAAGCATCACACATGCCATCCCATCAACGAGCATTTAGTATAACAGTATTAACAAGCAAATTCCCAATCAACAAGCAAGCAATACCAAACTACATACTTTGCCTAAGTATGCACAAGCGGAAGCTATAAAAACGCACGCCGGTGGCCTTACCGGCGACGCCGAAATCACACAACACATTAAAGGACTAAAACTTAGCCCTAAAATAACCTTACGAAGATCTCCTCTAGATGTGTCACCCACCCGCCATCATCGTAACCTCCATGTCCGTTCACCACAAAGGATCCCAGACAATATGTCACCTATGATCTTGGTCCATCACGGACACCTATCAAATACGCCGTCGCGCACTTCCCGGCCCTGGGTGCGACCTAAGTAACCCTCCGAGATTTTTCATGGTGGTGGTGACTACATCACTTATCATAATCTACTCTAGATTATACTAAAAAAAATAAATTGTATGACAATCCCTCCTGGATCGCCACACCACGAATTTGTGAACTCCTTAGCACACAAATTCAATACAACAATAACAAACAAGGGTTTTCCTCAACCCAAAATTTTATGTATGAACCTCCTGTCACATACATAAAATCACACAAAGCCTTCCCTCGTGTTATTTCTGTCGATATTGCCACACATAGACGCTAAATCTCGTGTAAGCAAACCGACTAACACTTAGGCCATTTTCCATCGTTTTACTCCTTAGCAAAACAATTAGCAAATTTATTTATAAATTAACCTCCAACCGAGGAGAAATTTATAAATCAAGCAAACGGCAGAACGGACACACATGGTCTGTTCTCACCTTAAACACGCATAGAAATTTTATAAATTAACCTCCATCCGGTGGGAAATTTATAAATCAAGCAGGCTGATAACGGACACACATGGTCTGTTCTTGCCTTAAACACACACATGAATCATATAAATTAACCTCCACTCGGTGAGAAATTTATAAATTCAACAAACGGCAGAACGAATACGCTTGGTCCGTTTTTGTCTTAAACACACATAGAAACTTTATTTATAAATTAACCCCCATCCTTTAGGCAATTTATAAATCAAGAAAAATGATAAGAATAAACTCCCCGAGATTTATTCTTACCCAACAAGCAAGTTAATAAGAATAAACTATGCTACCAGAACTCACCTTAATTTTTGATCGGATAAGCAAAGATTAGACTTTTAGCCACGATTCTTCTTGAAACGGCAAGTCCCCTCTCGGCTAAAATACACTTGATTTTAACCCAGAATCTTCCTTTGATCACTTTCTCTCTCAAAGTTTCCTTTCTTTCTCTAAGTGTTTTATTTGTGATTTTCGCAAAATGTACTTACCTTTGAACTCGAGGATGCTATTTATAGTGCAGCAAGGTCGGTTTCAGCCAGCACACTTGTCATCAGATGTATACCACGGTTCTGCATGATCTCCACCTCCAGCTCGGCTAAAATCAGATCATAGCTTAGGCATGTGCATTTCCATGCATCGCGACACCTCCTGCTTCGGCTAAAACATAGCTTTTAGCCTAGGTCTACATGATAACATGCATTACGACACCTCCTTCTCGGTTAAATCCGTAGCTTATAGCCTAGACCTACATGCAACGTAACACCTCTTGCTCGGCTAAAATCATAGCCTTTAGCTTAGGCTTGTACAATCGCATGCATCGCGACACCTCCTGCTTCGGCTAAAACATAGCCCAGGTGCATATCTGTCTCGGCTAAAATCATATCCGATTGATTTTGGCACGATCTTATCCGGCTAGAGTCTTATCTCTTTGTTTTAGCCTACACCTTAGGTTCAAAACTAGCTTCCTGCAGCATAGTATTCTTGTCCCCCAAATCTCCAACATCCGCATGTGATTAAAGAGACTTGGTCGGTAAGTAACTAAAACGTGTTCCCCACGTTTTTTTAGGGCTTGAGCTTATCCAAACAGTGTCCCTCGGTGACATGTTCCCTCAGCTCTATCCTTTAACAGCACGTTTTCCACATGTCGGAAATAAAACAGATATTTTCCCCCGAGTCAATTTTGGCGGCTATGAATAGTGCCTGGCACATGTCGCCTTACCAGTCGTTCAATTTTCATCGGCTAAAAATCTTCAGTCTGGATAGTTGGTCAGTCGGTTTCCCCCTGGAAAATGACTCGCCCACGTTCTGATCTTTCCCCGCACGGTCAGATCTTCTCCTTCGGCTAAAAATTGCTTGAAATGTATCCCACAGACTGATAATTTCCCCCGGCAATTTTCTTGCTGTCGGCTGTTTCTATAATCATCGGCTAACTTTCCCAGATCCCTTCCCGGGTCAGTTTTTATCCGAAGCCCATTTCTCTTTTTTCGGCTATTTTAGCAAAAATCGAATAACTTTCGATTCCTTCAAAATTTTCTCATTCTGATTCGACCAGTCATCTTCTTTTGAGCTTCCCAAGTCAAATCAACAATCACTCAGAAGGTTGGCCAACTTTGATTTTTCCTCGATTCTTCTCTCGGCTATTCTTGTGAAAACTTTTTCTGGTTCGTGATTTCAGAATTGGTCTGTGCCAATCTCTTTCTATCTCGACCAAAACTTTCCTTTCACTTAGTCTTTGAAGAATCTTCTTTCTCTTGGCAAAAATTTCAACTTGAAATTTTCTCGACCATATTCTCATACAGGCTATTACACCTTAGGTTCAAAACTAGCTTCCTGCATCATAGTATTCTTGTCCCCCAAATCTCCAACATCCGCATGTGATTAAAGAGACTTGGTCGGTAAGTAACTAAAACGTGTTCCCCACGTTTTTTTAGGGCTTGAGCTTATCCAAACAGTGTCCCTCGGTGACATGTTCCCTCAGCTCTATCCTTTAACAGCACGTTTTCCACATGTCGGAAAGAAAACAGATATTTTCCCCCGAGTCAATTTTGGCGGCTATGAATAGTGCCTGGCACATGTCGCCTTACCAGCCGTTCAATTTTCATCGGCTAAAAATCTTCAGTCTGGATAGTTGGTCAGTCGGTTTCCCCCTGGAAAATGACTCACCCACGTTCTGATCTTTCCCCGCACGGTCAGATCTTCTCCTTCGGCTAAAAATTGCTTGAAATGTATCCCACGGACTGATAATTTCCCCCAGCAATTTTCTTGCTGTCGGCTGTTTCTATAATCATCGGCTAACTTTCCCAGATCCTTCCCCGGGTCAGTTTTTATCCGAAGCCCATTTCTCTTTTTTCGGCTATTTTAGCAAAAATCGAATAACGTTCGATTCCTTCAAAATTTTCTCATTCTGATTCGACCAGTCACCTTCCCAAGTCAAATCAACAATCCCTCAGAAGTTTGGCCAACTTTGATTTTTCCTCGATTCTTCTCTCGGCTATTCTTGTGAAAACTTTTTCTGGTTCGTGATTTCAGAATTGGTCCGTGCCAATCTCTTTTTATCTCAACCAAAGCTTTCCTTTCACTTAGTCTTTGAAGAATCTTCTTTCTCTTGGCAAAAATTTCAACTTGAAATTTTCTCGACCATATTCTCATACAGGCTATTACACCGGGTCTCTTAGCTTCTTGGGTACCATCTTCTTTTGTATAATGGCACTACACTCATGAGTTAAAATGACCATGGATTCCATCTCCTTAGCTCTTTTATTCACAGCATCTTTCAAAAATTTGGCATATTGGGGGACAAGTAAGAATGCATCCACCAAAGGCATTGTGAGTTCCACTTTCTCCATTTGCCTATCAAAAATAGCTTTATACTTGTCCATGAGTTGTTTCTTGAAACGACCAGGAAAAGTTAGCTTTGGGACGTATGGCTTTGGGACGAACACATTCTTCTCTGGCTTCTCTTGAGCAACAACATCTCTAGGCTTGATGTTCTCAACTTCTTCAACCTTATCGTGCTCCTTTACTACCTCATCTTCTTGAAGTTCCACCCCCCCCCCCCACTTTGGTCCTCAATGTCCGCATTGAGAGGGGCTTCTCTTGTAGGCAAGACCGTGCCACTTCGCAAGGTTATGGCATTGACATACTCCTTGGGATTCGCTTCGGATTTGCCCGGTAGTTGACCTTGTGGACGTGAAGAAGAAAAAAAAACCTTTGTTCTCCATGTGTTTGACCTTGGAGTTCAAAGCCTCAATCTTTGTGTTGAGGTCATTGTAAGAGAAATCCACCTTCGTATGGATCTCCGCTTGTCCCTTAAGTAGTTGTTGGAACATGGAGCTCAAATCAAGTTCTTGCGGTTTAGACGTAGGTGCTTGAAAACCGGGTGGAGCTTTGTGTTGAAATCCACCTTGGAATTGATTCCTTGGGACAAAGGCTTGATTGTTGGTATTAGAAGCTTGCCCTTGAGGTTGAAATTATTTTTGTGGGTGATATGATCCTGGATGAGCAGCTTGAACCCGAGCATGGAACTAAGCATGAACCTGTTGGAGAACTTGTAGCCGAGGAGGAGCTTGAAGCAAAGGAGCAGCTTGAACCGGAGGATGAGTGTAATAACCCGTATGAGAAGATGGTCGAGAAAATTCCAAGTTGGAATTATGACCAAGAGAAAGAGGATTCTTCAAGGACTTGGTGAAAGAAGAGCTTTAGATGAGACGGAACTCGAAAAAGTTTTCACTAGAAAGGCCGAGGGAAGAATCAAGGAAAAATGAAAGTTGTAGAATCGACTGAGGGAAGATGGATTCATCAAGGGCAGGCCAAAAGAAACGTTTTGGTCGAAGCAAAAATAATTTTGATTACGTAGAATCAAAGTTATGGAGCCGGTAAGGATTTCGCCTAGGTGGAAATTCTATCCGGGGAAAAATTATTTTCTGAGGGAAAATATTTTCTACAAGACGAGACCAAAAGAAGCACTTTGGTCGGATCAGAATTTAATTTGATCAAGTCTGATCAAATTTATGGACTCGGCAAGGATTTTAGCCGAGAAGGATTTTTGCGGAGAAGAGTCTTGCCGAGAAGGGGGAAATCTATCTTAGGGGGATTTTGCCGAGAAAGGGGAAAATCTAGCCGAGGAAGATTTTGCCGAAGTTAGAAATTCAGCCGGGAAGGATTTTTGCCGAGACGCATCTTAGCCGAGAAGGACCTTAACCGAGAAGCATCTTAGCCGAGAAAGCAGATTTTTGCCGAGAAATGAAGTTTTGCCGAGAAGTTTAGTTGGGAACCGGGAAGGAACGGTGATCTGATCGCCGAGGAAAAATTCCGCGGAAATCTCGAATTAAGCACGACAAATCAAGTAAGCACGACAAATCAAGTCAAGCACGACATATCGAAAGCACGACATGTCGCGTGGAGAAGGAAACTTAGTGGATAAGTTTCGGGGAAACCTTCGGACGAGGGAAAGGTCTGAAACTTAGTCCCCAAGTCTCAGGCACATGCTTGGCGGAACACATGTCGCCGGGAGAGATCGCCGCCGCATGCGACGAATCGGAAACGCCGCCCACGGCAACCAATCGAAAGCAAGGACGAAACTTGGTCCCCAAGTCTTGCAATGGCTATAAATAGGACCCAACCCCCATTAGTTTTAGATCATTTCGAAATCTTAGAGAGCTTGGAGAAAGTTAGAGAGAGAAGTGATCCCGAGGGAAATTTTCTCGGTTAAGGCTATGGCCGAAATCGCGGAGGAATTAACCGAGGGAATTTTTGTGTCGGCTTAAATCATGGGGATTTAACCGAGGGAAGGAGTCTTGGCTAGGAGCAAGGTGGTTCAAGAGCTAGAGTCTTCCTTTACGTTTAAGGTGAGTTCCGGTAGCGTAGTTTTCGTTTTTGTGTAAGAACGAACCTCGGGGAGTTTGTTCTTATCGTTTGCTTGATTTATAAATTACCTAAAGGTTAGGGGTTAATTTATAAATGAAGTTTGCGTGTTTTGATGGGAAGTAAACAAAGTATGTTTATTCCATCATTTTGTGTTGCATTTATTAACTAGAGGGAGGTTAATTTACGTTTGGACTTAGATGTTACTAGGTTGTAAATCTAAGAAATTGAGCTAAGTGTTAGTCGGAATGCGTGCGTAAGGCGGAGCGCCTAGGCATGGCATCGTCGACAGAAATAACACGATGCTAAGAAATAGAATTCATGCTTGAAATTATGTGCGTGTGACGGGGGTCTACGCAAGATAATTCTGGGTTATGAATTTTGTTATTATTTGTTGAGTGGCCTTCGGGCATTTTTGTTGAGTGGCTGATATGATCCTGGATGAACAGCTCGAACCAGATGCTGAGGGAGTCGAGGGAAAGCAAGCTGAGGGATCCGAGGGATCCTTATCCGAGGGATTATGCTCCGAGGGACTCCTAGCCGAGGGACATCCGACTGAAGGAAAATCAATCATTACGAAGAAAGGAGCTAAGGCAAAACGATTCAAGAAAATCTCGGGGAAATTATTCCATCAAGTGGGACTCGACCAGATTGCTTGGGCTCGGTGGAAGAAGTGTTTTCAAACCTCATTGGTTTTGAATAACAAGCCCAAGTAGATCAACAAATGGCTAAGTGATTTATTTGTGCTCTTTTCCTTCGCTTCGGTTTTGTCCCAATGGGTTTTCCGAAGCAAGGTTTTTAACGAGGCAAATATTTCACTTCCAATAAAACCCATTTGTTGATCCAAGCCCATGAAGCCCATTATCATTTTCGAAATTTAGAAGGGCAAGAGTCATATTTTAAATTCAAACTTTTTAGTCAAGTCTTTGTCTTTATTTTTCAATCATTTTCGAGGTGGTTAATTGCTGTGCATGCAACCCCTCTTATTTTCCTATATAATCTCTTTGTAATCTCATTATCGAAATCATCTAGTCTTTTGAATAAAAATCTCTTTCACTTCTAGATCAATCTCGTTGGTGAGTAATATCCATCGAAATCCTTTGATGCTTTTGGTGAGTCATATCCAAAAGAATCAAAGCAGAATATCAAGGGCCTTCCGCAACCCTTGTGAGACCATTCGATCTACATCCCTTGAAGTGATTCGTTGCTTGCAAGGCTTATCCCGTTTTACCCAAACCGTAGAGTGAGCATCCTTGGGAGGAGTGTGTCAGTGGCCTTCGGGAATTTTTGTTGTAACTACATGCAATTAGCGGAAGGGCTATGCATGGTAGTTAGGTCGAATGAAAGGGGAATCTACATGTGACACGTGATCCATGTAGAGATGGACCCGAGTAAAGAGACGTGAGCCATTTGTTATGGCTGTTTTGTGTTTATTTGCTGCTTGTTGTAGTTATGTGTGACAGGTGTTCCCATAACTCATTTTGTGGCAAAAGGTACATTCCGGTAAGGATGTATTGTTGTATGATTTATATGCCGGTTAGGATATAGATCAGGTAAGCGATGTAGTCACCACCGCCACGATAAATCTCGGATGGTTAGTTGGGTCGCACCCATGGCCGAGAAGTGCGCGACGGCGCAGTGGATAAACGTCCGTGACGGACCAAGATCAGAGGTGACTATTGTCTGGGATCCTTTGTGGTGAACGGACATGGAGAGTCATGGTGACGGCGGGTGGTTGATGCATCTAGGAGCGCTCTAACTTATCGAACTTTATGCATAAAGAACTTTGCATATTTTCGTGATTGATTGCTAGATGGATTTAGCATGTTGTATGTTGATTGTGATATGTGGCTAATAGGTAATTAGCACATGTCGTTTGATTGTTTAAACTTCCGCTTGTGCTTACTTGTGATAAGTAGGCTGTTAGATTGCTTGCTTGTGGAGAGAACTTGCTTGCATGTTGAATGCGTGGTTTAAGTGCAGATTGCTAGGCTTGCATGTGCATTGCTTTCCTGGTAGCATTTAGGCTTCGGCTATCTGGGGATAGGGTTGTGGGGGACTAACATGCAGGGGGCGTGTAGAGGGTCCTGAACTCACTGGGCATTTTGTAGAAATGCTCATTATACAATTTTTGTCTCGCAGGTAACCGTAGTAAGGGCTAGAGGGAAGGCATTAGACACTAGACAGGCCAGAGTAGATTTGCGGTGTTTTTGTAAGAACCTTTATGTGTTTATTATGTAAGGTTTTGTGAAAAAGATGCGTCGAGATTAGTCTTATGCTTTGTAAAGTATTTTGGAAGATTAATAAAGTACGTCTTTTTGTGCATAAAACCTCGGTTCTTACGATACTAGACCTAGTCCAGGTCGAAACAACTCGCGACTGCGGAACGGGTTGAAAAGCCTTAGGCCGTCAGTCGGGAGGAAAAGGTGACAGGGATCGACCTCCGGGCCGATCTAGTTGGCGGTAATGTGATGTTGCCTTCGGCTAGATTGACTCGGCGATTGTCCCCTAACTCGTAGCGCCACCCGGTTCGGCTCCGCGGACGGATCCGTGGAAACCAGATTCGGGGGTGTTACAATGAGCCTAGAGCGGAGAAAGAGTATGGAAAAGATGTTATCTTAACCTCACTGGTTTTGATACATGATCATCAAATGGGCATGTGTCTCATTTGTACTCTTTTTCCCTTGTCAAGTTTTGTCCCAATCGGTTTTCTTGACAAGGTTTTTAACGAGGCAAATGATTCACATTCAAATCACCCATTTGTTGATCCAGCCCATGGCGTCACCTTTAGAAATTGGTACAATTGATTATACATCAAGTCCAACCTATTTTCTACCCATTACAAGCCCAAGAAGAGCCCAAACCAAGTGGTTTATTTGCTGGTCAAAAGGGGTGACGAAAATAAGAGTGCAAGAGTCATTATGGAGCCAAGAAAGGGAATGGTTATTCAAACTTGAGTCTTTATCTTCATTCAAACTTGTGTTTATTTTTATTTGTCATTTTCGAGGCTTGTTTAATTGTTGTGCATGCAAGCCTTGTAGTTTTCTATTTAAACTCTTGTATTCCTCATTATCAAATTATCTAGTCTTTGAATAAAAATCTCTTTTCTCTCTAGATCAAATCTCGTTGGTGAGTAATATCCATCGAAATCCTTTGATGCTTTTAGTGAGTCATATCCAAAAGAATCAAAGCGGAATATCAAGGGCCAATAGTCCCTTGGTGATAGATCCTTGTCACCCAAAGAGAATGGGAAGAGACGAAGTTTGAACCCATCTTCGGAGACCCCATTGATCTTCGTGAGACCACATATCCGGTCAAATTGGTCAATGTGGTCCAAGGGATCCTCCATGGACAAGCCATGAAATGTTTTGGCTTGAACCATGTTGATAACTCCCGGTTTTACTTCGAAGTTGTTATTCTCCACCGGTGGAGCTTGAATGCCTTGGCGGTTTTAGGTGAGCATTAGCGGCATCGCCTTCTCCAACAATGTTTCTAGCTCTTGGTAGATGGTTGGGACCTCTTGGCCGGGCGGGTGGATGAGGGTCATTGTGGGCGTTCCCTCCTTGTGCGTGGTGGTTTCCATTGCCACCCCCTCCTTGGTTGTTGCCGTTTCCATCCCCATTCCCAC
>PKML01009634.1:90381-136991 GCA_002933935.1 Eutrema yunnanense | reverse complement strand
GGGGGTATCGATCGATACTGGCCGTGAAAACAGATACTCAGCAACACGACTTCAGCTTCTGCTCCAAAGTGCTCCCATAATCTTCAATATCTCCAATAATCCTCCAAACGTGCCAAGACCTGTAAAAGACTCTAAAAGACTACAAAATACTAGAAAGACTATATAAAAAGGACTTATATCATGGCCTAAATAGGGTAAAAACCATGATATATCACCTACCTATACATCTCTCCTACGAAGCTGAATTAGGAGGCCCCGTGCAATACATGTGGATGTACCTTTTTGAAAGGTTTCTCAAAAAGTTGAAAGGAAAAGCAAAGAACCAAAGATATGCAGCATGATCGATTGTTCAATCATATCTAAGGGAGGAGGTATCTTATTTCACAGAGCACTATTTTCCCTCGGGTATACAAACGAAATCAAGGTAAAAGCTATAACTATTCGCATGTTCACTAATCCATATGGTATACACTTGGTAGCTTTTATAAAATGATTTTCACTACTTTGGTCAGGTCAAGGCGATTTGCTGAAGGTGAAGTCCCCGAATATCATTTCGATGGAGTCCCCGATATATTTACTCACGTAGGTTGGCCTAGTGGTGAAACGCAGGAAATCTGGCTTCCAGATAAATACTACCGATGCGCACATGCATATGTTTTGCGAAATTGTAGTTATTTCGAGCCACTTGAGAGGTATAAGTTGGAATGGCTTTAACTAAAAATGTTTTATAGTCCATACTCGATTTCTCATATATTTTTATGGTGTTACATAGTTTCTTCGAAGATTATATTAGTACTCAATATTCAAACCTCTCTGAGAAAGAAATCATGGCGAAATGTTTGATATTTAATTTGACTATTGGTACTTCAGTATATTTTATATTGACTTTTTATATGCAGGTTACTTACTGGAAGGCCACAACTCTATTTCCAACGTGGGTGCACGGCATAATTTATGGACCCCAGAAAAAGGCCAAAACTTGGCCCATATACTATACAAGAGGATATTTGTTTCATACACATAATCAAAGTGCGGGAAGAAAGACATGTAACTATGGTGTATGTGTTACTGGAGAGAATTACAGCAATGCAGCTGACAGAGCTGATTTCCACGGTATCTTAACTGATATCATAGAACTCAAGTATGAGGGGGTGGTTAATTAGAGAATCACACTTTTTAAGTATATGTGGTACGACCCTGTGATCGGTAGAGGCACTCGGAGAGGCAATGGTGGCATTGTAGACATTCTTCCATCAAAAAGATACAATAAATACGAACCATTTATTCTGGGTACGTTCGCTCGTATATCTCCCCAGCCCGTTTATCACTTTCTCGATACCCTTTATATATATGTCTGATTTTATACATTGATATTGCACAACCTCTCAAGCGTATCACGTTTGTTATATCCCGTACCCATACAAGAAGAAACCAAAGAATGTGTGGCACAATGTTGTTAAAGTTAACTCGATGGGAAATATTTCAAGAGAATATGTAGACGCGGAACCTACTCTTTTACAACAAGAAACTGATGATCATGTAATGCTGACTACAATTGAAGATCTCATAGTCGAGAATTCACTACCAGGAGTAAACCTAGTAAATCTCGATTACGATGTCGGCGATGCGGAACCAGATGACGAATTCCAGTGTAACTTATCCGATTCTGATGACGAAGATGCATATGGTGTAGCACCGTACTAATTATAAGAAGATTATTTGGTACCGATGTTATTTTATGTATTATTATGTTATGTGACATCTTAAGTTTTGTAATTTGTATCAGTATCCAGAGTGCAGCTCATTAAGATATAAGAAGTAGACGACTTATGAGGAAATGAGAGCAAGAACAGTGAGGTCTCCTTACTTATAGCCTTCAACATCTGGGCAAATGCAACTGATATGTACATGTCCTATAATAGACATTACACAATCATTCTAGCTTTAGCAATAACATATCTAACTTACACAATCATACTAGCCTTAACTATGCCACCAACAACGAAAGCTTGCAAACACCCAAGAAGAACAAGGATAACTAACTTCAGGAAGCTTGATTTGGCTTCATTGTAACGATCCTCAAACCTCTTCTCAAACTTGTCTTCATCAATCCCCAACCTACACGCCACCTTCATCTCTTTGAGCTCGATTTCAAGACATCCTATTCTACAATCCACTCGTTGTAACTCATCAATAATTGCATGATCAACTCACTTGAACACATGCTCATCATTCTTTAGCTACATAAAACATGATCAATCAAACTCATTTTCCCATTTTATGAAGACCACCATAAATAATTGCAAATCTGAAAACATATACATTATATCTAAACCAATACGCACCTTGAGTTGTGCAGCATAACCACACCGATAGTATCGCCGGAATGGATTTGGTTCAGATCGTGCAATTTTGGACACGATTATCTGCCCACACCAACACATTTTTGGAAAGCCAAATACTTTTTCTCTTCCCTAGGGACCCCTTGATGTTCCACTCGAACTTCCAGAAGAGTCACCATGTTGAATCATAGACGAAAACAAGATATAGAGAGTGGATTTTTCAGGGTTTTGCGATTTAGGGTTCTTACCTTGCTTCGATTTGGGGATTTTAAGACAAAGGGATTTTACGACAAAGAGAATTCAGGGTTTCGCGAGTTAATGAAGACAAAGGAAAAGAGTTAGATAAATAAAAGCGTTCACACATAAGACCAGGGTTCGAGTCTCGTGGTGCGGGGTTATTCTCAAACCCATTTTTTTATTTAATCGGGTTTAAAGTTTGACCGATAAATAAAAGCGTTGTCGAATAAATCCTGAATGAGTTACCTAGCCTAGCGGTAACGCGCACCACACATCATACCAGGGTTCGAGTCTCGTGGTGCGGGGTTATTCTCAAACTAATTTTTTTTTTTAATCGGTTCGGACAAAGACCAAAGGATGAGTAATGTACACTTGTCACGAATGTGCACTTGAACAAAAATAATGTGTACTTGAACAAAGGATAAAAACGATTTGCTTTCTTTTGAAGTCTGAATCGTCGTTCGTTCAAGATTCTCATAATAACATACCTTGAAAATAACAAACACCATCCTTCTCGAGAAACATTCCACATATATATATTTTCTTTTCCTTTTCGGTTTCATTATCTTTTCAGTTCCTGCAAAGAAAAATCATCACTTTCCTTTTCATTTACACTTGAAAAATGGCTTCAAAGGCAATATCGAACCAACTCAAAGCAATCCTCAGGAATCCATCGCCGTTTTTCAGCGCAGGTAAGTAGTCTGGTTTTGGTAAACGATTTAACAATTGTTTTCCTCATTATACTAATGTTTTTGTTCCAATTTTTCCTAGGACCGGTTGGTGATGACGAATACCATAGGGAAGCAATTCTCAGGGGGCCTCAAAGCACATCTTATGAAGGAGGAGTCTTCAAACTCGCAATTATCTTCCATCCAGAATATACTTTCAGACCTCCGATGGTATGTCTAGATAATCGGGGATGTTTCTTAAGCGGTCGTATGTTTAGTAAAAGATTCCTGAAAGTGGATACTCAATCAAACTTGTTCTTCAGAGAAAACTTTTTTTTATTTCCCTTGTTTCATATTTTATGTCTTACCGGTACTTAGTTTCAGCTTCATCCAGTTCCTGAAATATAATTTAAGATTATTCATTTTCATAACTAAAAATATTCTTAGTTATTTGATTCATAGCTATCTTGTGACTTGATTTGCTTTAGTCATTGCAATTTGTACTTTCTATGTTCTGTTTCTCAGTATGTCTCATGTCTTAATCAAGAAACTTAAAAGGTGAATCGTGTTCATAAAATGTTTCGATTTACTTGTATGGTTTTGCAGATCGTTTTCAAGACCAAGGTGTATCATCCAAACGTTGATGAGTATGGGCACATCTTCCTCAATGTGTTGACGATTGACCATTACAATCCTTTCTATACCATCCCCCATGTAAGAAAAGGCTTACGATTACTTGTGTATTGAAAAACAAACAAGAGAGTAATCACTTCATACTGTTAATTTATGTGCTAAACAGCTTCTCACTAGCATTTACGAGATGTTGGCTGAGCCATTGATAACTTAAGAGGACCATGTGGAGAAGGAGATTGCCAGACTCTACACAGAGGATAGGGCGGTTTTTGAATCTAGAGCGCTTGGCTGGACTCTGTAGCATGCTGCCGAATAGAGAATGATTACCTCTTCTTTAAACTTGTGTTAAGACTCCTATCTATGTTATGTGTTTGTACTGAATTTGGTCATTACTTTAAACTTGTGTTAAGACTCCTATCTATGTTATGTGTTTGTACTGAATTTGGTTTTTACTTTAAACTTGTGTTATTTCATTTTGAACATCTACTTGAACATTTTGAATGGATTTTTCAAGGTTTTGCGATTTAGGGTTCTCACCTTGCTTCCACTCTCTACGAAAAAAAGATATAGAGAGTGGATTTTTCAGGGTTTTGCGATTTAGGGTTCTTACCTTGCTTCGATTTGGGGATTTTAAGACAAAATGATTTTACAACAAAGAGAATTCAGGGTTCCGCGAGTTAATGAAGACAAAGGGAAAGAGTTAGATAAATAGAAGTGTTGTTGAATAAAACCCGAATGAGTTACCTAGCCTAGCGGTAATGCGCACCACACATCAGAATAGGGTTCGAGTCTCGTGGTGCAGGGTTATTCTCAAACCCATTTTTTTATTTTAATCGGGTTTGGAATCGGATCCTAATCGGGTCCTAAATTGGTTAATGTTTGGATATTCTCAAATCCAACTTTTTTAAATTTAATCGGGTTTGGAATCGGATCCTAATCGGGTCTTAAATTGGTTAATGATTGGTTATTCTCAAACCCAACTTTTTTAAATTTAATCGGGTCTGGAATCGGATCCTAATCGGGTCTTAAATTGATTAATGATCCTAAACCCTAAATTCTAAACCCTAAACCCTAAACCCTAAACCCTAAACCCTAAACCCTAAACCATAAAACCTAAACCTAAACGCTAAACCCTAAACCCTAAACCAGCCTAAACCCTAAACCCATGTTATCTCAACGTCTACCTTGCTCAATAACTTGCATTTGTCGCAATTAGAGTTTTAAAACTTGGTGTTCGTAAGATTTGATTCATAGGGGAAATTGTTGATTAGTTTCAAAAGATGGTTTTGTTAACAAGAAACACTAAACCCTAAACCCTAAATCCTAAATCCTAAATCGGCCTTAACCCGAGGGGAAACTGATGATCATGTAATGCGTTTGTACTACAATTGAAGATCTCGTAGTCGAGAATTCACTACCAGGAGTACACCTCGATTACGATGTCGGCGATGCATAACTTATTATTTCAAGATCAAATTAGGTTAATTATGAAAAAACTAAAATTATTTAATGTTTTATAATATTATTTAAGGTTAATTATGAAGAAATTAAAAATATTTTGTGTATTATAATGTTATTTAAGGTTAATTATGAAAAAAATATTAAAAAATTTGTTACTACATACCTACTGATTTCCGACTGATTGGGCCAAAAAAAACCAAAAATTTCGACTCAATTCACCCGGGAAAATATACCGGGAACATTTTTTGCCCAATTTTTTTGGCCCAATTTTGTTTTCAACTCGACAACACAATCGCCTTCGTCTTCATTTCTTCTCTCTTTTCTCTTACCTTTCGCGTAAACCCTAATCACATCGTCTTCCTCGATTCTATGGCTAGATCTCCTTCATCGAAGCTCTGTCTATCTCACTCTCCGATCCTCACAGACATTTTTCTCCCAGAAAAAAAACCCTAATACACTCTCTATTCCTCGCTTCTCTCTCGAAATCCCTAATTAATCATCTCCTGTTGCGATGGTTGGAAAGAGGAAGCGATTTCTAGTGAAACCAACAACGTCGAGAGCCAGACCGGTCAATCTAACCACTCAGTATGATTTCACTCCAAAACAGACATCAGAAACTGTCCCGTCGGTTCTCTCCAACAACAATCGTCCGTCTGTGAAAGATTACCCTCCACCGAGGACGCTTTTTCCGAGCTCAAATACTCCACTGCGTGCATCGTCTGCGAATCCACCCGCTCCATCGTCTGCAAATCCACATTCATCTCATTCTTCTCAACCTCCACTGCATGCATCGTCTGTGAATCCACCCGCACCTGATTATTTTGCGAATCGAGCAGCTCCAACAGTTCAAGATCCATCTGCCGCGCCTCAAGTTCAAGAAGGTCAATCGCCTCCATATCTAGCAGATCATTCTCATCACAGTTCTCAAGCCCAAAATTCCCACAACCCAGTAGAAGAAGCAGATGGAGGTTTCTCTGATGTCGAAGCTTCGATAGAGCCTAATCTCTCCCAAGACCAGATGGAGGCTCTGAACTCACTGCTACTTGCGCAAAGGCCGAAGCAAATCACCATCCTCGATCCCGACCTTGTCCAGCCTAATTCAACATGGTAATTTCTTGCTTTCTTTGTTTGTGCTTTTGTTTATTTCGTTGAGACATGAATTCACACAACATAAAGAAATCAAAACATTAATACCGCTGACTCATTTTAATTTGTTTATGTTCCGTAAACATTATGATACTCTAGAAATTTACTAACTTAATACCGCTGACTTATACGTTTGATTGTATATGTAGTATAAATGTAACTCACGAAACTAACCTTTGGCTTGATATCTTAAGGCTCCCCTCTCTAAATAGATGGCAAGGTGAAGACATAAACATTTGCTTAGTGAAACTTTAAAACTTAGCTAACATTTTTCTGTGAAATGTTTATCGTAATACAATTGTTCATACTTTCTCTTGAATTTCTTTACATTCTGTTAACAGTTTCTCTCTTAACTCTTACTTTCATTAAAGATAATCTGAAGTTTTTTTTTCTGGTTTTGTAGGTTTGGTTTTCATCGATCCTCACTGACCAGGCAGGTTACAAAGTGTTTCACTAATAAGTTTGATGGCCCCTACTACAGTTTATCTTGTGTGCCTAGGGAAAGAGTAGAACGATGGTTCGTTGAATTCGCGGTAACATTCTCTCCAATGTAAAACCTAACTTCTGTGTAATACGTGTATGTGCTTTATATAGACTAACACCAATCTTTTCTTTTGTTTGTAGAAAAAACACAGATGGGATCTATCTTTAACTGATTTGGTTCAGGGGCATTTCGAAGCCATACTTCAACTTCGCTTGAAAGACATGGTGAGCACTGCAAGGAGTAATGATGAGCAACCTAGATGGATGACTGATAAGATATGGGAAGAAATGAAAGCACATTGGAGCACTAAAGAACAAATAACAAAGAGTGCAACGACCTCAGCAGCTCGGATGTCTCAACATAAAGGTCTCGGGCATCACAAACACGCCTCTGGACAGAAGTCTTACCGACAAATCGAACAAGAAATGGTAAGTCACTTGAAACTATAAGTTTGCTTCAATCTGTGATAAATGGTGGTATTTTGTTATTCCTTTTCAAGTTGACTGAGTTGGTTTAAATCTGATTGAGTGTTGCATTCAAGTTTAAATCTTATAGACTGTTGATTGACTGTTGCATTTTCGTTGACTGAGTTAGTTTACTCGTTATAATTTTTCCATATCAGGTTGAGGAATTAGGCAGACCAGTGAGTTTCGGTGATGTTTTCATCAGGGCTAATACGAAGAAAGATGGAACCTTTGCATATAAAAAAAGCAGAGCAAGTTGCTGAGCTCTATATGCAGAAAAAGCAAAAGAAGTTGTCTAACCTCGAGTCTGGGACCACATAGATTTTTGATGGTCGTCATCCGGCGCTATCCATTGAAGAGGATAACGAGGTTTTTATTCAGGTTAAGTGCTTCACTAATTTGTTATGTTTTGGATTTTAATTGATGATATAGTGTTTGGTATTAATTTTCTTTCTTTTATTTTGGCAATCTACGTTCAGAAACGATAGAGGAGACCTGTTTGGCATTGGAAGCCTCAAGAATCAGCTCAAGGGAAAGGGAAAACACCTGGAAACCTCTGCTTCTTTCAAGCAGATGCAACATCATCTTGAAGCGGCTCAAAGGAAATTGGAGGAACAAGCTGCTCATATCGCCCAGCAAGAAGCAGAGAATGCTCGACTTGCAGCTGCTCAAAAGGCCCACACCGCCGAGCTTGCGATTGCGAACAAGTTCTTGAAAACCGACAACCGATTCCTCGCATTCCTTGCCCAAGAAACTAATGCTGATGGTCCATCCTCTCCTCTTCACTGATTTATCTAAATTCTTTCTCCCTTCTTTATATCACTTGAAACTTAAAATTGATGTTATGTTTTGCAAATGGGAGTTGCCTTTCCATTTTGTTTTAGAACTTGAAACTTATGTTACTTTGTAATTTCGGTTTTTTGGTGTATGGATTTGTGTTACTTTACTTTTGTTTTGAGTCATGTTTAAATTAAAATTAACAAACCAATTAGTCATTAAACAAAATCAAACAAAGCTAAACCAAATCAGGAAATCAAAAATCTAGTAGTATGTATTCAGTAGCAAATCAGTCGTAAAAACAAACACAAATCAGTCGTAAAATAGTCGGCAAACCGTCGTAAACAATGCCAAAATACGCAAAATAGATGCTCAGATCAGTCGTAAATTAGTAGATGCAATAGTAGGTAATCACTCGCAATTCAGTAATCAAATTTTACGACTGATTACCGACTACGGCTGTAGTAGCAAAATTAAAGTCACTATTCAGTCGCTAATCAGTCGTAAAATTTTGCTACTGATTAGCGACTACGGCTGTAGTAGCAAAATTAAGTCACTATTCAGTCACTAATCAGTCGTACATTATTGCTACTTATTAGCGACTGGATAGTGACCGCCTACTACCAGTTGTATATCAGTAACAAAATTGCTACTGATTTTAGTTGCGACGAGACATTTACCTACAGCAGAAATCAGTTGGAAATCAGTCGTAACATGGTGTTTTGCTACTGATTTCCGACTGTTTTTGCAGTAGTAAAAAACCTGTTTTCTTGTAGTGTGATATGCTTGGTTTTTTATTGTTTTCTAACACATGTTTTGGTGTATCTTTTGATGCATGGAACGGTACAAAAAGAGCAGAATCGATCGATGCAAGGAGTGCATCGATCGATGGAGCTTGCCCCGAAGAGCCAGAATCGATCGATGCAACATCACCAGAAGAATTAAAATTGACCGATGCAAGGAGTGCATCGATCGATGGAGCATGACCAGAAGAACCAAAATCAACTGATGCTACATGTGCATCGATCGATGGAGCATGCACAAAAGAATCAAAATCGATCGATGCAAGCCTACGAGAAGGAAAATGAAATTTATGACTTTCCTGTTTTGGCCCGGAAACTGCCTATTGTGACCTAATTTGCCCAAAACCCTATTTATACTCTATTTTCAACCACTTTTTAGGCCATCTCTCTTTTGACGGCTCTTTGTTCAACTCATATTTTGGCTATTGTAAGCAAGGAGAAGAATCTCTGCAACTATTGAGAAGAATTCTAAACCCCTTTATCTCTTTCAATATTATTATGAGTTTCTCTCTATCTTCTTGCTTGTTCTCCATTGTCATGTCCGAGTAGTCTAGTCTCATAGTTAGGTTTAGGGTTTCAAGGGGATCCATGAAACATTGAATTAGACATAGATATGGATTTATCTTTTGTGGTTTTCCCTTATTGTTGCGTTTATTGCTTAGGCTTAAGTTAACCGCTTAATCTATGAACTACGGTTTAATCTATCACATGAAAGTGTCGTAGGTTGCTAGAAAGAACTTAAGCGAGCGAATTGTCCTTAGCCTGCGAAAGTTGATGTTAAGGCGATTCGTGAACATATTGAACTTGCTCATTAATGTTGATCTAGAATTCTATGCCAACAAAAGTTAGGATTTTAGATTGCTAGGTTTAATAAACAATGCCACGACAGTGGATTGGTTAGACTTTTATGTTTGAGTTTGAAACTTGTATTTAGTTGTTCCCTGAATAGTTGTCTCATTTGTGATCTCTAGATTCCCGAGAATAAACCCTTGAGCTAAAGCTTTTCTTTTATTGAATTTACATCGTTTTAATTGCTTCCGTTACTATTCCAAAACCAACCATATTCTTGTCTTAGCTTAGTTTCATAATTGTGAGAATTGTAGTGTAACCTTGGTCTCTGTGGATTCGATCATAAAGTACTGCATTGACAATCGTTATGATTGCGGTTGTGTGAGTTTTAGTTATTAATTGACTTAGTAAAACACCTAAATCAGTGAGACCTCTCCACATTTCTTTTCATTACTTTTCATTACTTTTCATTACTTTTCTAAACTTCCTATATTCAGGTAGCTCTCTTCTCTATCTGAGGACGTTGAGTTTGTGATTCCGAAATTCAGGTAGCTTTCCTCTGAGGCGTCTTTGAATGAGTTGCACCTGCGATTCAATATATATGAGGAAGTTGAGTTTGCGATCCCCAAGCCGTCTGATCGAGCTGACAAACATCCTCCAGACTACTTCACTGTTTATGAGGCCTTCTTCAATTTATGTTTCCTTTGGTGTCTGATTTCTGAAGTGATACTTTATTCTTTGTGGAGGCTGACTTGGTAACCTCGTAATCTCCTCTGAGATTCCTGCAAACGATGAGGGAAGGGAATTTGATCCAGATTTTCCTCTAGTGCCTAGGCCTTCTGTTTCGGCTTTAACAAAACATGCTGATACGCGAGGCCGCAATAGTCCTGCACCGAATGGTGAGCAAAATGATATATCATGATTTTTACCCTGTTTAGGCCATGATATAAGTCCTTTTTATATAGTCTTTCTAGTGTTTTGTAGTATTTTAGAGTCTTTTACAGGTTATAGCACGATTGGAGCATTATTGGAAGTATTGGAGCTTTCTGGAGCAGTTTGGAGCAGAAGCTGAAGTCGTGTTGCTGAGTACCTGATTTCACGTCGAGCATCGATCGATACCCCCTTGGTATCGATCGACACTCATCGCAGCAAGACACGACCCGCGAGTTTTCCAAGACTTGAAGAATTGCAAATTGGTCCAGAAGTCTTTAATAATTACAAGAAGACCCCAACTCGTGATTTAGGTTATAAATAGGATTTTACAGCCACTTGTTTAGGCTAAGCTTTATTTTATATACTTTGGTTTGAGACAAGTCTGAATCTCCCTTCGTCCGAGATCAGATCTTAAAACCCCTTTGTTATTATTTTATTGATGATTTATTCAAACATGTCTATTGATTCAATTGCCATGTCTGAGTATATCCACTTTAGGTTTAGGGTTTTCTCATAAATGATTTCTGTGAATGCTATGTTAATTATCTGTTTAGGATTCACCATCTGAATTAGTTCTTCACCTTAGGTTGTGTTCAAAGCTAATTCTAGGTTGACGAATCTGGAACTTAGATCTTAGGATAATTGATTAGGCACGAGAGTGCGATTAATTACCTGATAGAACCTTAGGTGAGCAAGTTGATTATTCGAAAAGAGATTTGGTTTAATTGATTTGTGAACATATCAAACCTGATATTAAAGCTGATTTAGATTTTAGGATTCGCAAAGAGATTTGAAATTCCTAGGATTTAGATTTAGATAGTTTTCGCAACGAGAGTTGGTTAATTATATCTTAGTGATTTGAGTTCAAGAACAATGCGTAATCTGAATCATGTTAGTTAGTTTATCTGCATTCATTGATTTCCTGAGAAAAACCCTGGGCCTATATTTTCCTCCATCGATTTACAACAATTTTACCTGCAATTTTATTTTCAATTACATCTTCTGATTTAGCTTGTTTCGGATCTATATAATCTATTGTGTGATAACTGAGTCTTTGTGGTTCGACCCCTACCTATACTACGATTACCGCTTTAGTATCTGTTAGGGTATTAATTTGAGCGTATCAAATTTGGCCGTTGCCGGAGACTCAATTCGCCATTAGATTTTAGCTAAGAAATTCGCCTAAATCGCCCGTGTATCGATCGATACCCGTCGTCAATTTCAGTTACTTACGTTCTTTGTATCTGCTTTCAGGTGCATGCCTAATCGAGAAACCAGAAGCAACAAGAACGCTGAGCTAGTTGATCTATCACTGGAACAACTAGCAATTGTGGAACGCACAAACAAGAAAGCAAAGAAATCAGCTAGGATGAACAACAATCAGTTGGTTCGTGATGCAGCTAGTGCTTACAGAGACCAAGAGGGTCAGTTGTGCAATGAGCAAGGACAACGTCTGGATGGAGAGGGGATCGTCATGCCACCTGCTCCTGTTGTCGCTGTGAATGTCGCTGGGAACGCGAGGAATGACGTGGTTAATCATGGAAGGACGATTGGTGAATGCAACAGGCCTGACCAGTTTTTCGCCAATCGTTCAGCAATTCGTCCTCCTGCGTTTGAGAGGAATGACTTTGAGTTGAAGCCTGCTTACTTTACTCTTGTGGGACAGCATCTCTTTCATGGTCTTCCTCATGAACATCCAATGGACCATGTAGAGAAGTTCGAGGACTTGTTCACTAGCATTAAGAGCAATGGAGTGTCCTACGACTATCTCTTCTGCAAGCTCTTCCCCTACTCTCTAGGTGGAGATGCGACCTACTGGCTGAGGCAGCTACCTCCTGGTTCGCTAACTACTTGGGAGGATACTAAGAGAGCCTTCCTGATTAACTTCTATGACGATGCACGATCTGAGGATCTGAGGAATAAGATCTCCACCTTTTCTCAAGGACCTACTAAGGCGTTCAAGGCTGGATGGACGAGATTCAGATCGTATCAGAGAGATTGTCCACATCATGGATACTCGGATGTGCAGCTGCTGGGTATCTTCTTTAGAGGAGTAGATTGGAGGTATCAGATGGCTCTGGATCCTTCGAGCAATGGTAATTTCAACACTAGGTACCCTGAGGATGCTTATGTGTTGATTGAAAACTTTGCATCTAGCAGTAGCACCAAGAGCGCAGACTTCGAGCGCAAGAAGCTGGCTGGCAATATGGATGGGTCACAGATCGCTGAAGTTAAAGCTCAGATGGATTCTATGCACAGTCTTCTGCTGGGAAAGACAACAAAGGCCGTCCACTTTGCTGCTGAGAATGAAGTAGAAGATTGTAACTACGTTGGTGGTTCTGGTTTTCAGGGCCAGCGATTTGGGTACAACACCAATCGAAACTTCACCAACTATGGTCAGCAAGGAGGGTACCAATCCCCACCACCCAAGGCTCCTGAGAGTAAGATTGAGGCTATGCTTGAACAGCTGGTTCATGGGCAGGAGAAGATGACGGTAACCTTCAATGGGAAATTGGATGATTTGTACACCGATTTGAGTGGAAGGATCGAGGCTCTAAAGACAAGCCACAGGATGCTGGAGACGCAAGTAGCTCATACTGCAGCAAATTCCAAGGGAAAGATGGTTCATGCACACAATGCACACGTCAATGCAATATCCTCATGTGCAGAAAATTTCGAAGATGATCCTGAAATCTCCAAGGCATCGATCGATACCCCCGTGTATCGATCGATGCCAGTTACAATTCTGAAACGGGACACTTCCAAAACCCGTGTATCGATCGATACCCCATTGGTATCGGTCGATACTGAGGCGATTACAGAGGAGACACCGGAGATTTTGACTGTGGTGCCTAAAATACTTCCAGAGAGGATCTATATACCAAGGATACCTTATCCCAGAGCTCTTGAGAAGGCTAAGAAGGAGGTAGAGGATGCCAGATGCAAGGCTATGCTGGATAGTCTGATTGTGGAACCTCTTGGTGCCGATAAATATGTCAAGGATGATTCAACAGCAAGAGTATCGATCGATACCGTACCTGGTATCGATCGATACCCATCGCAGAACGAGCCAGAACCTGTGGAAACACGTGAGTTGATCAAAGAAAGAGCTCGCAAACCCAAGAAGGTGAATCCTGTTCCTAAACACCTCAGAGATCCCATCTCCCCAAAGCAGCTGCGTGGCTTTGAGAAGATGGTACGAAGGATTTCCCCTGATTCAACTTTTGAAGAAGCTCTAGAGTGCCGTCCTCTGCTAAGTCACTTCAAATATTGCAGAGAAACTGAGGAAGAGATTAAGGCACTCTACATTAAGGCTAGAGGTACACCTCCATTGAGACAGCTGACCCAAAGAGAGGATCCAGGGAAATTCGCGGTTCCATGTTCCATATCTGGAGTTGATTTCAAAGAGTCTCTTGTTGACTCAGGGGCTAGTGTCAATGTCATCTCAAGGGCAATTGCAGAGCGGTTAGGGGCTGATATACGATCACCAGATGCCAGAGGCATCTATTACATTCGCGAACAACTCCACCTCGCTTCCACACGGTACTATCCATGGTTTGCTGGTCAAAGTAGGAGATTGTCTGGTGCCGACTGATTTTCAGGTTGTAGAGATGGGTGCGATATCTCGTATGCCTCTACTTTTGGGACGACTGTTCATGGCTACTGCTGGCGCGATAAAAGACACACCTAATAAGAGACTTTCTTTCTCTTACATTGACGGAGATGTCTACTATGATGCCATTCCCCCAAGAGTTACTCCCACGCGTGTCTCTAGCATCAAGGTTATCACAGGAGAGTCGCTAGCAATTGATAGTTTGGAAGAGCCACCTGATGAGCCTACTGTCACAGACGTTCCAGCTGAACCGCCCAGCATCCCCAAGGAAGTTGTCAAGAAGACCAAGGCAACAAAGAAGAAGGCCAAGAGCATAAGAGTTGAGGATCCCCATGTCACTTTGATACCTCAGAAGTGTGATGGAGATTCGATTGAGTATAAGGTCAAGTGCAAAGGAAAATCGAAGCCATTCTCCAAGGCTAGGATCCTTCTTACTTATGAGCTGAAAGAGAAAGGACAGGAGTTCATGGACAGCATGCTGAGCAGAACTCTTAAGATAGCAATGTCAAGTTGTGGAGCCTGTTTTGGTGCAATCTCTCACTTTTATCCAGCCTGAAGGGCGTTACAGTCAAGCTATTGACGTTAAACGAGCGCTTGGTGGGAGGCAACCCACTGGTGAGTCTGTTTTTGAGTCGTTTTTGTTTTTATTATTCGTTCTTTCTATGTTTGTGTCAGGATAAACAAGGAGCAAAACTCGAAATCGACTGAGTGTCGATCGATACCCTCCAGTATCGATCGATACCCTTCGCGATTCAGAAAGGTTCATGTCGATTTAAGCCTGTATCGATGGATACCAAGCTGTGTGTCGATCGATACTCAATGTTCCAGCAAGGTAACTTCTTGTTTTTCCCAATTTTAGTCTGTTATTTTGTTTTATTTCACTGACTCTAGGCTAGATAACACTGGGGACAGTATTGTTCAAGTCTGGGGGAGGTGTCTGCTGACATTGTGTTTGTTTTTCTTAGAGTCATAAAATAAAAAAAATTTCATTTTTATTGAGTCAAAACTTGTTGGAGATAATGATCATGTGCTTGAACCTATTGATTTGATTTTGTTTTTGAGTGCACAGTGTTACAAGATCAGTTCTAGATCGACTAATGAAAAATCCAAAGACTGACCAGTTGACTAGAAAACATCCATGTCTCCAGCAGAGTTCTTCTAAAGCCTGAGCCAAACTTTTGCACTTCATCGATGTGGTTAGTGTTCATAGAGCTTGATTCATCATTCATATCTGATAAAGGAACCCATGTGTTTAGAGTTATGGTATCTCTCTCCCCTGTTATAAGTTGATAGATAAGAGCATAAAATATGAAATGATTTTCTTCTGAGTAGAGGGTTAGGAAAATTTCCAGCGATCCCATTATTCTACTTAAGAGGGAATGATCACACAGAGGATTGGAAGCGAGGCTAGGATTTTCCTATAATGCCATTATTCGCCTACATCCTTTGATACATAGAGAGGGAAGAACCGGGGATTTGGTGGCAAACACCATCAATTCTCGCGTCTCATACCTTAATGTGTATATGCAAGGCTGAAAATAAATAAAAGAAATAAACAAAAAGTGTGAAAAAGGGTGCTACCTTGTCATGATATTGTCTGGTAAAGAGTCTAGAAGGTTCTTAAATATTAGCGATGAAACTGGCGATGAAGGTTTTTCTTGAACAATGCTGTGGGATTTTGTGTGGAGTCTGGAAAAGCTGCGAATGTCTACGGAGAAGTACATGGTGGTTAGATCAAAAGCTGATTTGGTGACATTTGGATACTTGGGAAAAAGGTCATTTCGATGGTTCGTGAACAGGTGAGTCTCCGCGTTTTCAAACCTCTTTCTCTGTTTAGTCTTCTATTTGCTTGAGGGCAAGCAAAGGCTAAATCTGGGGGAGTTGATATATCATGGTTTTTACCCTGTTTAGGCCATGATATAAGTCCTTTTTATAGAGTCTTTCTAGTGTTTTGTAGTATTTGAGAGTCTTTTACAGGTTATAGCACGTTTGGAGCATTATTGGAAGTATTGGAGCTTTCTGGAGCAGTTTGGAGCAGAAGCTGAAGTCGTGTTGCTGAGTACCTGATTTCACGTCGAGCATCGATCGATACCCCGTTGGTATCGATCGACACTCATCGCAGCAAGACACGACCCGCGAGTTTTCCAAGACTTGAAGAATTGCAAATTGGTCCAGATGTCTTTAATAATTACAAGAAGACCCCAACTCGTGCTTTAGGTTATAAATAGGATTGTACAGCCTCTTGTTTAGGCTAAGCTTTATTTTATATACTTTGGTTTGAGACAAGTCTGAATCTCCCTTCGTCCGAGATCATATCTTAAAACCCCTTTGTTATTATTTTATTGATGATTTATTCAAACATGTCTATTGATTCAATTGCCATGTCTGAGTAGATCCACTTTAGGTTTAGGGTTTTCTCATAAAAGATTTCTTTGAATGCTAGGTAAATTATCTGTTTAGGATTCACCATCTGAATTAGTTCTTCACCTTAGGTTGTGTTCAATGCTAATTCTAGGTTGACGAATCTGGAACTTAGATCTTAGGATAATTGATTAGGCACGAGAGTGCGATTAATTACGTAATAGAACCTTAGGTGAGCAAGTTGATTATTCGCAAAGAGATTTGGTTTAATTGATTTGTGAACATATCAAACCTGATATTAAAGCTGATTTAGACTTTAGGATTCGCAAAGAGATTTGGAATTCCTAGGATTTAGATTTAGACAGTTTTCGCAACGAGAGTTTGTTAATTATATCTTACTGATTTGAGTTCAAGAACAGTGCGTAATCTGAATCCTGTTAGTTAGTTTATCTGCATTCATTGATTTCCTGAGAAAAACCGTGGGCCTATATTTTCCTCCATCGATTTACAATACTTTTACCTGCAATCTTATTTTCAATTATATCTTCTGATTTAGCTTGTTTCAGATCTATATAACCTATTGTGTGATAACTGAGTCTTTGTGGTTCGACCCCTACCTAACCCTGGGCTTAATGTCCATAACCGAAGTCCATATCCGAACCCGAACCGAATAAACCGAACCATATACTACTTCGGTTGTAGTGATATAACCGATCGGGTTTAAATTTCAGGTTACTTTGGGTGTGGTTCGGTTCGGTTAAAACCATATAACCGAACAATAACCGAACCATATACACACATATATACTATAGTATGGCATATACACTTTGTCGATTGAGATACTTCGGTTGTAGTGATATAACCGATCGGGTTTTGATCTCAGGTTACTTCGGGTTTGGATTCGGTTCGGTTAAAACCAGATAACCGAACAATAACCGAACCATATACACACATATATACTATAGTAGGTACTTCAGTTGGAGAAAACCGAACCAAAACCAAATCCATTGATATTTCGGTTACATTCGGATTTTACATACACTTAGGAAACCGAACCGAACCCGGACACATCCGAACCGAACCCGAACCGAACATCAATAATATCCGAATGGACCCTAGACCTCTACATCCGAATAACCGAACAACCAAATAAACCGAACCGAATCCGAATGGACATCCGAACGCCCAGGGCTACCCCTACCTATACTACGATTACCGATTTAGTATATGTTAGGGTATTAATTTGAGCGTATCACGAAACGAAGTTGCGAAGAAAAAGAAATTTGGTACTCATGCTCCTGCTGATTTCTTACCCCCCGTGATGCATGTCGATGATGATTCCGCTTCCGCCGCCATCCTCGCACATATCAATGGCATGAGGTTCATCTTCCTCCCTTCGGTGTGCTGATTAAGGATAAAGCATATGCTGACATGTTGTTGCACGTGGGTAATAGCAAGTTTTTTTTTTTTTTTTTACATTTAAGTGATGTCCTTCCCCTTTTTCTTATTATTCAGTTTTTGCAGTTTGTTGGTTCTATCAACGAGCTGGTTGCCACTTATGAATCGAGGGGCTTGTAAAGATAGGCAATTTTTTGAGGATGTGGGAAGGAGTGCTTTGACGTTGAAGGGCAAACACGACGAGGTGGAGAAGAGACTTGCTCTTGCATCAGTCAAGATTACGGATCTTGAAAGGGAGAAGATGACTTTGAGGGAAAAGTCGGCCAAGTCTGCGGGTTACGCGCTTGGTTTAAATGAGGTGAGGATGTGGTTGAAGGCCGATGTTGCTTCGTTGAGGAGGCAACTCACGGCAAAGGACGCTCGTCTCGATTCCAATATCAAGAAGGCTCAAAAAGGGGCGTGGCGAGAGCCAGCTCGGAAATTCCAAGAGCGGTTTGACAGAATTAGGGTGAGTGTGGACTAGTTAGAGGATGTTAAGAATAAGGAGCTTGATCTGGCCGAGGTTAACAGCAATATGAAGCTCTTGGACATCCTTCAAAAGGATAATTCTCCAACCCTCAAAGCCGAGGCAGAGAAGCTGGTCGACTGGAAAGCTGACTTGGACGGAGCGGATGGGGAGTTCGGTAAGGTTGCCTCCTGTTTGAAGGAAGGGTTGGTCAATAGGTCCTTCCTCTCTTGCTGTAACCCGAAACACTTTTAACCTCATCTATAAATGTATTTAATACCTAGCCTGGATTGTCTTGATTTAATCCTTTAGATGAGAAACCCACGCCTATACTTAATGAATGTAGAGAGCTAGCTGGCCTTATTTTTGGATTTTTTTAAGTTCATATTTCGTATGACGGATACCGTGGACTAGTGTTACATATACCTGAAGCACTTAAGCTCGATGAAGCTGCCCGAAGAAGAAGCCACCGCGGGTCAAGGAGCCAGAGCCGCGACCAAGCAGTGTTCCGCCACCCCTGGAGCCACTCCACCCGCGGCCAGAAGCCAGTTCGCCGCGGCCAGAGAAGACGGAGCCGCGACCAAGCATATTCTCGCCAGAAACGATCCGTTTCTTACCCGAGGCCAAAACCGTATTTTCCCGTCAAACACTAAAACGACCTAAGCTTGTTGAAAACCTATAAATACTTGTTTTAGACAGCAATTTCAACATCCTCAATTTTAGACACCATTATACACATTAGTTTCGCTTTCTTGTACTCCTGTATCGAGATTCTCGGGATTGGTGAGGAGGTTTCTCACCAAGGTTAGTTCTTGTTCGTGAGGCTTCTTCATCAATCTCATGCTTAATTTAATAATGTCTTTTTCTAGTATGTTCGAGTAGTTTAGATTGTTGGGTTTAAAGGATTATCAAGGGGAATTCTATGTTCGATAAGGATTTCACTCGGTAAACCCTAGCCGATTTCTAGAGCTCTTCTTGTGGAAAGTTGTTAATGCTTGAATCTAGTTCAATGAACTAGAGGCTGATAGGTGGAGTTTAGAACCACATATGTGTTGCATCTAATCACCAGCAAAGTTCATCCACAAGGCATGCATGTCGTAAGATTTCGGAAGTATACTTACGGAGTGCCATGAACCTATGGCTCCACTAGCATATCACAATCTTACGCGCGGCCAGAGACGAAAGCTACTGGTCGAGTGCATAGGTTGTCGGGTGTAGGTTATACGGAAGTAGACTACGTCATTACTAATGAGCTAGGGGTCGTTTGATTGAATCGAGTATACCTCGAGATATTCCTCTCGACCCAGCAACGTTTTAGAATAGTTACAACCGTCTTTAGTAGTTTAGTTTAGCAATTGAGTCCGTAGAAGTAGTTCAGTTATCGATTTCATTAGGTCTAGGTTAGTGGTCAATTTTCTTAGGTGTTAAGACAGTTTTAATTTTTCTTAGGATAGGTTTAGTTTCCTCTTAGCATTAGTTTAGTAGTTAAAATTCCTTAGTTTAGAGTAGCCATCAATTTTCTTAGATTAAATTAGTAGAAGTTTTCCGTTTCTCGTTCCACATGGGTCGATCTAGGTTTATTTACTATACAATGTCTAAGGTCTCATAGAATAGCACCCTCTCTATGTGGATCGATACCTCAAGTACTACAACGCACATATGTGCACTTGCAGACTTTAAGGTTTACCAATTTAAGACCTGAAGTTTTGGAGACGAATCTGATTCGCATCAGGGATCATTATGCAAGCTTCGACAAAAGGTAGTCTAACCATTAGTTGCTCAATTATTTCCTTTAGTTTAGCTATTTCATTCTTTTTCTTTTGTGCCTCCAAGGCTTTCAGGTAGGGTGGTTTGGGTTTATAGGCACAGGCTGGTGGTCGAGTTATCAAGCCTCCACCGAGGATTTCTCGGGTCGCTTCTTCCATTTCGTGGTTTCCTTTTACCTCAACTACCTTGTATCCTTCTTCCCTAATCGTGTTTTCTTCCCTTTCCGTCTCTTCGTGATTTTTCGGGAATTCAGGCTCTTTGTAAGTCGTGCCACTTCTAAGCATGATTGCATGCAAGTTGTCTATATCCTCGAAGGAGAATTCATTCAGCTCCTTTAAGGACGAGCTTGCCTTTGACCATGCAGTTTTTGTCTTCTCGACTTGAGAAGAGAGACTTACGGTTTTTTCATTCAAATCCTCGTACATCTTGTACATTTTGGCACTCAATTCAATTTTGTCTTTCTTGCGGGAGGCTTCGAGTCTTCGCATCATCTGTTCAATTCTTTCAAGATATGAGATGGGTGGATTTGCAGAGAGCATGAGTTGGGATTGAACCCCTAACATTGGCTCGAGAACAGGTTGATCATGGGAAAAATGCACCTAGCCGCGGCTCAGGAGGCTATTCCCACGGCGGGATGTGCTTCTCTCGGGACCTTGATTTCTGCATGCTTCGTTAGTTACCTTTTGGTTGAAACGGTTAGCCTTATCTTCGAAATAATCTATGTTGCTCCAGCTTTTAGAGCCATTTGGATTTCCAAAGCTATCAAGATTGTGTGTTGCACATGACTTGTTTGATCGTTCCATACAGATATGGTCCACCGTGAGTGTGAAGCATTCCGGCTTTTTCGTCTTCTCTTGTTCTTTCATGGAACGTCAGAGTTAGGCAAACTCCGCTCGATTGTTGATACTCCTCGCAAAGTTATTGATGAGTGATACGTGCTCAAATGTTGAAGAAGCTGGACTAAGGTCTCTCTCTTCTTTCAACGGGATAACATGGGTGTTGCTGGTGGGGCGATGAGAACCACAATAGAGGCGACGGTCTCTTGATACTTCAAGGGTTTTCCCTAAGGATCGGACTCACTCACGATCTAAAGAGAGGAAACGTTTTTGTGTAGAACAAAAACTCGAAAATAACCAAGGAAAATTCTTATTGTCTGCGTGAGGAAGAAAGGAAAAAGCCTTAGGGTTTTTAAAGAAAACACACGCCCAAAAGAAAAGGAATAAATCGAAAAAGAAATAATAAGACGGGTCCTTAACAATTTAGGCCCGTTTACAAAAGAATTAAAAAAGACTAAGAGAGATAGAAGGGGGGCCTCGTGTGCTTGATCTTCAAGGCTTGCAGAGGGTCATTAATTGGGCCAATAATATTGCAAGCCGTTTAGCCGCGGTAAAAACCCATCTTCGCAAAACCCAGTGGGATAAAAACGAAGGTTGGGAAAAGAGCACCAAACGACTTACAAACCTAACTAATGACCTTCCTTGGGCCTAAGTCGTCTCTGGTGAAGTGAAATCGACCATAGATAAGTGGGCCACGAGCCTGGGCTTGATGAGTGGCCACTTAGTGTTATCGGCCATCAAAAGATCCAGCCGATACTTCTTCAGTGTTTGGACGTCCTGGTCCGAATGGTAAGGAGTCTTGGGCTGATCTCTAGTGTTCTGGAAACTAGACTCAAAGAGATTCAAATCCATATGTGGATCGCCTTCTGGATCGTCCGGGATCATGAGTGGATCCTGCTTCAAAGAATCGGCCCAATAACTGCTCGCAAACGGGCTTAGCGGACTAGTGTCCGTCTTGAAGAAACCTTCTTGTCTGAGCTGGTCCATGAACATGTTGAACTTCTTTTCCATGTCCCTGCTCCTGGTTATAGTCACTGGTCCACTTGGTACTAGTGGTGCTTGTATGACTTGGGTCGTTGACACGATGTCCTCATCAATGAGGATGCGAGCGTCGTTGATATTTTATTGTTTTGTACCCCTTTTTAGCCATTATATAAGTCCTTTTTATAGAGTCTTTCTAGTGTTTTTGTAGTGTTTTAGAGTATTTTCATGTTTTAGCACGTTTGGAGCATAATTTGAGATATTAGAGCTTTTTGGAGTAAAGCAGAAGTTCGTGCATCTGAGTACCCGATTTGAAGTTTGAGCATCGATCGATACACTTATGGTATCGGTCGACGCTAACCTCAGAAGCAGACACGACTCGCGATTTAAGAAGAATGGAGATTATGCTCTCAAGTCCAGAAGACTTTCACTACTAAAAATTATGCGTATAGCTACGGATTTTTTTTAAAGCTACGGAAAAGCTACGAAAAAGCTACGAAAAAGCTACAGAACAGCTACAGAACAGCTACGGAAAGCCACAACAAATAGCCACCGATTAGCTACGAAGCTATAGCTACGAAATAGCTACGGCAAAATAGCTACAGAGTTTGTCGTAGCTATTTCGTAGCTATAGCTTCGTAGCTAATTTTTTCGTAGCTAATCGGTGGCTATTCGTGGCTTTTCCGTAGCTGTTCCGTAGCTTTTCTGTAGCTTTTCTGTAGCTTTTCCGTAGCTTTTCCGTAGCTTTTAAAAAAGCTACGGAATTGCCGTGGCTAATCCGTAGCTATACGCATAATTTTTAGTAGTGTTTATTATTTACAATACAAGAAATATGAACATTGTTAGCGCGGAAAAAGTTCTATAATAGGATTTTAATAGCGAATTAACAAACGCTAGGACATCGCGAGTTATGGTAGGTACCACCCATATAATAGCACTATTTCCGCATGTTATGATAGGGTCTTATACCATAGCAATATTTAAATGCTTTATTCTGTTTTGTCACAGCATTTCGTTATTTCGTAAAAATTATTTAATAACTCATGTTTCTTGCTATAATAGATGTTTATACAATAGCATAACATTGATATATTGATAGCACTATTTCCATGTGTTTTCATGACATTGATTTATTGTTCTTGTATATCTCCGCAAAATCAACATCAGATTCATATAATGGAATAATCATTTCAAATCCAAGAACCTTGGCTTCCATGGTCGATATTAGCGCATATCTCCGAGATAAGGCATCGGCCACCACATTATCTTTTCCTTTCTTGTACTTGATCACATAGGGGAACGTCTCTATAAACTCCAGCCACTTAGCATGTCTTCGCTTGAGGTTAGTCTGACCCCTAAGATGCTTCAAAGTCTCATGATCCGTGTGGATGACACACTCCTTCGATAGTAGGTAATGCTGCTACGTCTCCATTGCTCGGACTAAGGCGTAGAGCTCCTTGTCATAAGTAGGATAGTTAAGAGTGGCTCCAGAAAGTTTCTCACTGAAGTAAGCAACAGGTTTGTCTCCTTGAGTAAGCACAACACCGATCCCTAAACCTGAGGCATCACACTCAATTTCAAACGTTTTTGAGAAATCGGGTAAAGTTAAAACGGGAGCATGAGTTAAACGATCCTTTAGGCCTTTGAAGGCCTCTTCCTGGGCTTCTCCCCACTTGAATGCCACGTCCTTCTTGATGATGGCAGTTAGAGGTGCAGCAAGGGTACTGAAGTCCTTCACGAACCGTCGGTAAAAGCTAGCCAAGCCATGAAAGCTTCGAACTTGGCTAACGGTTGTTGGCGTAGGCCATTCTTGGATGGCTTGGACCTTCTCCTGGTCCACTCTAAGTCCCTGTGAACTCACAACAAAGCCTAAAAACACAGGCTCATTAGCGCAAAATGTGCACTTCTTCATGTTGGCGTAAAGACCATCTCGTTGAAGCGTCTTAAGAATTTGTTCTAAATGAGATAAATGTTCAGCTAGAGTTCGACTATAAATGAGAATATCATCAAAGTATACCACTACAAACTTACTAATGTAGGGTCTAAGAACCTCATTCATGAGTCGCATGAAGGTACTTGGCGCGTTAGTTAGCCCGCAAGGCATAACTAGCCATTCGTAGAGGCCTTGCTTCGTCTTGAAGCCCTTCTTCCATTCGTCACCTTCTCTCATTCGTACTTGGTGGTATCCACTCCTGAGATCAATCTTGGAAAATAAATTAGAACCAGAAAGCTCATCAAGCATGTCATCTAACCTTGGTATCGGATGTCGGTATTTGATCGTTATGTTGTTTATCGCGCGACAATCCACGCACATCCTCCACGTCCCATCCTTCTTTGGCACCAAAAGGGCTGGCACGACACATGGACTAAGGCTCTCACGAACATAGCCCTTGTCCATATGTTCTCTCACTTGCTTCTCTAGTTCCTTGGCTTTGTCCGGATTAACGCGATATGCGGCTCGATTGGGTAATTGAGGTCCTGGCACAAAATCGATCTGGTGCTCTATTCCTCTTATAGGAGGTAAGCCAGGAGGTATCTCATCAGGAAACACATCAGCAAATCGGTCCAAGAGTTGAGTAACATCAGTAGGAAGCTGTTGCTCCAACGCCCTAGAACCTGCACTTAAAGTCTCCTTAAAGATCATTAGTAATACCGGTTCTTTGCAAGTGATTGCCTTAGAAATATAACTGGACTTGATAAAAAAATTGTTCATGGTCGATGCATCTTTTTCTTTTAACATTTTAACTTGTAATTCGTGTACTTGAGTACGTGTAGGAGGTGTTAAATTATACTTCTTTTTATCATGTACAACCGAATACATGTTACTTCGGCCATGGTGAATGGCGTCCTTGTCAAACTGCCAAGGTCTACCAAGAAGAAGATGGCCAGATTGCATAGGAACAACATCACACACAACTTCATCTGAGTACTTGCCCACATTGAATGGTACAAGCACTTGGTCCGTGACGCGTAATTCAGCCTTATCGTTTAACCATCTTAGCTTATATGGGTGAGGGTGTTTAGCACGTTCTAGACAGAGCTTAGTGACCATGTAGTCACTCGCTACATTGGTACATGACCCTCCATCAATTACCAAATTACATACCTTGCCTCGGATGGAACATCTTGTATGATATATGTTGTCTCTTTGGGCTGTCTCGTCGGGATGAACCGTGAGGTTCAAGGCTCGTCTTATGACCAGAGACTCACCATATTCAGACTCACAATCTACTTCTTCAGTGGCTGCTTCGGTCATTTGCACATCGGCCTCATCTTGAGACTCGTACTCACCCGAATCCAACATGATCATAACTCGGGGATTTGGGCATTCTCTAGCCATGTGTCCTCTGCCCTTGCACTTAAAACATGTTATGTCACGAGTTCTAGAAGTACTTGGGTTAGAAAACTAACCTTGATTAGGCTCAGAGGCCTTAGAAGTGAACCTAGGGTCGATTTCGACCGACTTGCCCTTCTCCGCGGCCTTAGATGGAAAGCAGGTTGGATTTTGGGTCTTGGCTCGGTTCTGGTCCCATGTTTGGTTACTCCATGTCCGTCCAGTAGCATAGGACTTCTTCTTCAAGTGTTGCTCAGCTTGAATGGCATGGTGTAAGATGTCCTTCAAGTCGTGGTATGGAAGCTTCTCCACTTTGTGACTTAGTCGTTCGTTGAGTCCGTCTAAGAACTGAGACATGAGTGTCTCGGTATCTTCATCCAGCTCCAAACGGTTTCTAAGATGTTCAATATCTTCAAAGTATTCTTCCACGCTCCTGGTTCCTTGGGATAATTTTCGGAACCTCTTTTGAAGATCTCGATGATAATAGCTCGGAACATATCGCTTCTTCATGAGCTGTCTCATCTCTCGCCAAATGCTGACCTGAGGTGATTGGCTCCTTCTTCTGTCAGCTACCTCACGATCCCACCATGAGAGAGCATGGTCAGTGAGTTGAGCAACGGCCAAAGCCAGCCTTCGTTGCTCGTTGTAGTCGTAGTACACGAAGATATGCTCCATGCGTTGCTCCCACTCCAAATAAGCCTCGGGATCAACTCTTCCAGCAAACGTAGGTGCCTTAAGCTTCATGTCCTGGGAGTGTTGGTGCCTTGGGAAGTCACCTTCGGCCTCCTCAAAGACGTCTTGTCTCGGTCCTCTTGTCCTTACTCGCGGCTGTTCCTCTATCGGAACATTGTCCGGATCTTCGCCTACGTTGTTGGCTCGTCGTTGTGCTCTTGGTAGAGGATTGTTGTTGGCTTGAGGCTGCTCCATATGATCTAGCCTTTGGACTACGCTCTGGAGCTGTTGTTGCATAGCCGTGATTGCTTGCATGAGAATGGCATTAGGGTCTTGCGGTACAACATTGTTTTCCATTGTTTCTCCTTGCAAAAATTTTTTTTTAACAAAGTGTATCAATGGAGCTCCAGAAAAATCGACAAAGACAAGTAATAAGGTAAGAAAAAAAAATTTCTTAAATCTAAAAGGAAAAATTCTAAACCAAAATACTCTCCTTTTTTTTTTTTTTTTAACAACTTAACAAAAAGGAATTAACAAAAATCGAAAATTCTAATATATGGTTCTTTTCTATTTTTTTTTTTACTAAAATCCTAAAAGGAACAATTGAAATTCGACTAACTAAGAATATGCTAAGTTTCCTTTTTTTTTTGATTAATCTTGCTAAGGTACACAAAGAAATTGACACAAAAGAATTAGGGTTCTTCTATTTTTTATTTTTTTTAATCTAGCAACCTAGACAAGAACAAAACAAATACAGAAAATGAAAAGATGATAAGGGAACGTTTACACCTTAGATTCAGGAGCTTTTTGAAGCTCTGATACCAAAATGATACGTGCTCAAGTGTTGAAGAAGCTGGACTAAGGTCTCTCTCTTCTGTCAACGGGATAAGATGGGTGTTGCTGGTGGGGCGATGAGAACCACAAGAGAGGCGACGGTCTCTTGATACTTCAAGGGTTTTCCCTAAGGAGCGGACTCACTCACGATCTAAAGAGAGGAAACTTTTTTGTGTAGAATAAAAACTCGAAAATAACCAAGGAACATTCTTATTGTCTGATGGTATATACAGGAGATGCGTAGCTGAATCAGAGGTTCCAGGTGTTTTGTTTCATTGCCATGGATCCGACTATGCTGGACACTTTGCCACTTTCAAGACAGTGTCCAAAGCTCTTCAGGCATGCTTTTGGTGGCCTACCATGTTTAAGGATGCTCACGCTTTCGTTTCACAGTGTGATGCTTGTCAAAGGAGAGGGAAGATCAGTAAGAGACATGAGATGCCACAAAATTTCATCCTTGAGGTTGAAGTTTTCGATTGTTGGGGCATCGACTTTATGGGTCCCTTTCCATCATCACACAAGAAAAACTACATCCTGGTTGCTGTGGACTATGTGTCCAAATGGGTGGAAGCGATAGCTAGTGAGAAAAATGACTCTGCGGTGGTTCTTAAGCTGTTTAAGACCATCATTTTTCCTCGCTTTGGAGTACCTCGAATTGTGATAAGTGATGGTGGCTCTCACTTTATCAACAAGGTTTTCGAGAGGTTGTTGAAGAAGTATGGTGTGAACCATCGTGTAGCTACTCCATATCACCCTCAGACAAGTGGGCAAGTCGAGGTCTCCAGCAGGCAAATCAAGGAGATTTTGGAGAAGACAGTGAGTGCTTCTAGGAAGGATTGGTCTACAAAGTTGGATGATGCACTTTGGGCATACATGACTGCTTTCAAGACACCACTGGGTACTACACCTTTCCACTTGCTGTATGGGAAAGCATGTCACCTTCCAGTGGAGATTGAGCACAAGGCTGCATGGGCGACGAAGTTGCTGAACTTCGACTTCAAACCTGCTGTTGAGAGGAGATTGATTCAGCTGAACGAGCTGGATGAGATAAGGCACCACGCTTATGAGAACTCGAAGCTGTACAAGGAAAGAACCAAAGCTTATCATGATAAGAAGATCATCTCCAGACACTTCGAGCCAAACGACCAGGTACTTCTGTATAACTCTCGTTTGCAATTGTTTCCTGGTAAACTGCGTTCTCGTTGGTCAGGTCCCTTCACAATCAAGGAGGTCAGACCACATGGTGCTATAGTGTTGATCAATCGCGAAGGAGAGGAATTCACTGTCAATGGACAAAGGGTAAAACACTATTGTGCGAAAGCCGAGATTCCAACAGGGCAGATAATGCCTTTGGATGATGCACCAACAGCCTGAATGGCGTTACAGTCAAGCTATTGACGTTAAACGAGCGCTTGGTGGGAGGCAACCCACTGGTGAGTCTGTTTTTGAGTCGTTTTTGTTTTTATTTTCGTTCGTTTTGTGTTTGTGTCAGGATAAACAAGGAGCAAAACTCGAAATCGCCTGAGTGTCGATCGATACCCTTCAGTATCGATCGATACCAGGCTGTGTGTCGGTCGATAGTTAATTTTCCAGCAAGGTAACTTCTTGTTTTTCCAAATGTTAGTCTGTTCTTTTGTTTTATTTCACTAACTCTAGGCTAGATAACACTGGGGACAGTGTGATAACCCGTCCGGTGAAGTAATTTTTGGTCGATGATCGGGAGAAAAACCAAAAGTCGAGGAGCGACTGAGGGAAAACATTTTCCAAAGGATCAGGACAAAAGAAAAACATTGGTCGAGTCAGAATTTGGACAACTGGAACGGAAAAAGAGTTATCCGATCAAGTCTGTTCCAGCCGGCTAAAATTCAATCCTGCCGAGGAGAAACAGTTTTAGCCGAGAGAATATACAGTTTCAGCCGAGAGAGGCAGTCTAGCCGAGAGAAGATTTTCAGCCGAAGGGAAATCAGCTGTTTTAGCCGAGGGAAAGATTTTTAGCCGAGAGAAAGGTAAAAACCTTCCCAAAGCTAGTAAAAACCGATCCAAACGAAATTTTGACTGGACCAGAAATTTTTGCACAAGAAAAGGAATCTTTCCAACCAGAAAAATCAAGATTTCCCGACTTTTCAATTTTTGGTCGAGCGGGCCATGGACGATCTGAACCGAGGCGCACGTCGGAAAAAATGAGAGATCAAGTTTGCCGGGTCAATCGCATGAAGAAAGTCTAAGACGGAAGGCAATTTCGCGAAAAACGGACGAGTGGTGGAAAATGGGTCGTGTGGCCAATCCGTGGCCACATGACCGGTCAAAACATCAAATCACTTGCCTAGGGGCTAGCGATTGCTTTGTCTCATCTAAGGGGGACATGAAATGACTTAAAGCAAAGGTATGGATTAAAGCTTAGGCCTAGGGGTCAAAAGCTAAGCTTGGATCTACCTAAATGCACATGTGAAAAATGTGGTCAAAGATGAAGAAACTTGGTGCCAAATGCTTTGACTAGTCTTTGGGCAAGTGGCACAAGTGGCACAAGTGGCAAGCACTCTCCACACCTTCCCCATGCCTATAAATACCCCCTTAAGACCAAAGGTAAGTTCACACCTCCTTAAGATCTTAGAAAAAAATTCTAGAGAGAAGCTAGAGAGTAAGATAGAGAGAGAAAGTAATCGGAAGTAAGTTTTGGCTTAAACCTCACGGTTTAAACCGAGAGTGAGCTCGGCTTGGAAGGTGTTATCCAAGAGCCTAAGACTTATCCGTTTTCCAGCCTTTACTCGAGGTGATCTTTGGAAATTATTTGAATTAACCTGTTGGGGGTTAATTGGTGTGAGCTTTGGAAATTATTTGAATTAACCTGTTGGGGGTTAATTGTTGTTGAGTTTTAGTGTAGATCTTACGGCAAGGACAAGGTGGGAGCGGCCACGTGTGTTGGCTCCGCCAGGTGTTCTTGTCTAAGATATTTGTGTGCGGTTGAGGTTCGTGTGAACCTTAACCATTTGTTTACCGTTGTGGTGCGTGAAAGCCCATAACTTGCGTGTGACCGACATGCCCCGTGAGGTGGCATGTTCGGAGTTGATAGGCAGGGGGCCTATGTGGTGTGACGGGCGGATTTAGCCCGAGGATGTAGTTCAAAACCACCTAGAGAGTCTCGGAGGTACTGGGGTCGCGCCCTTGGCCGAGAAATGCACGACGGTGCATAGTGATCGTTCGAGCCCGTAACGGCTGCGATTGTTGAGGTTCGGAGTCTGAGTGACTCCGTTCGTGTGGCGTCTATGATCCTGTGTGGTGATTAGGCAGGGTCCACGAGGTGGGGTTTTTCGATACATCGTGGTGTAGTTCGAAACCACCTGTGGACGTCTATGATCCTGTGTGGTGATTAGGCAGGGGCCACGGGCTGGGGTTGTTCGATACATCGTAGATGAGAGAGCTCTCAGCATCGATTGTGTGCCCAAGTTATGTCGCTAAAAGGCCTTTAGCGCATGCTTGTTGTTTGTTTTGCTTCCGCGCAGCGCACTCTGGACGAGTGTGCCATTCTGTGTTGGTATGCTGGTTCGGTAAGCCAGCATACCGGTTGTGTGTGTGTAAACAGGAATGTACATTAGGCTAGGTTGGTCTAGTGCGGTGCTTCCTTCTTAGGCTTCGGCTATCTGGGGTAGGTTGTTAGTGGGTTGGGGAACTAACTTGCAGGGTAGGGGTCCTTAGCTCACTGAGTATTCACTAGGAATACTCATTATATTCTATAGATTTCTTGCAGGTAGCCTTAGAATTAGTTAGAAGGAGTCGCCGAGCATTAGGACCACCATAGTAGATTTCAGTGTTAGTGAAAAGGAATTTTTGGTTGTTTTCAAAAAGGGTTTTTCAAAAAGGTTTTAAGAAGGATGCATCCGCTGTGAAAGGCGTTTTCAAAGTTTTTAATAAAGATGTTTTCAAACTTAAAACCTCGAGTTTCTTAGGATACTAGGCCTAGTCCGGGACGAAACAACCATTGACGGGCGGTACGGGTTGCAAAGCCTTAGGCCATCGGTCAAAGGGTATAAAAGAGATGCAATCAGTCGAGATAGTTCGGCCGGGAAGGTAGTATGGGATGCTTTCCTAGCTAGACCGTCTTGGCGGTTCTCCCTTCACTATAACTGGAGCACCCCTCCCGGTTCCGGCGGAGGAGATGATGGACAATTTCTTAGGTCGGAATCGGGGGTGTTACAGAAGTTGGTATCAGAGCATTGTTCCTGATCATGCTCACAAGAACCGAGTTTTCAAAAATGTTTTCAAACGTTTTTCGAGTAAAAAAATAGAGTCTCACTAACACTATTAGGAATCTGGTTGCTCGACGTCATTAGGATTTAGGAAAAACCCTTGTGACTGACTTGTCTTGTTGAGTAATCGCAGGTGGTCGAGGAGACGGGGAAAGTATGAGAGAGATGCGGAGTGGACGCCTGGTTCTGAGAGGAAGCAAGTTAACCGTTGGCCGATGTCTTATGGATCGGGATGATCCAACTCATGTGACGATTCGGACTCAACCAGTGATGAGAGTTCAGATTCAGTGCAAGAGATCTATCTCATCGATTCGGATACATCGTCCGAAGCCGATCCCGAGATAGAAAACGATGAGGCGTTTTGGGAAACAATCCTGAACGATACCGAGATGTTCGATGGGCTTGACCTGGACATGGATATGGAATCCATTCCACAAGCACCAGAAGGAGAAAACGAGATGGAAGCAATCCAACCTTATGGAAAAATTATGCTAGTACCGACGGCATATTCCGATGTGGAAGTGTGGGAACGGGTAGGACCCGAAACCATCGAGATATCATCTGATACCTCGAGTTGGAGCGGCAGAGCAGACATAACGATCACGTCAGCATCGGACATGTCGATCTCAAGCGGACCGGAGATTTACATGTACAACATAGAATGCATCTATGAGCCGCAAGAACCATGGGAAGATCGAACCGACGATCATAAGCATCCTGACACGGAGCAGCAAACAACGGAAGAGCTAGCGGCAAGACGAACTGAAGCAGAACGGATGGTCCAAGAGCAGCATGACCGCTGGAGAGGAACCGTCACTTCTGATGCGGAAAAAGGAGAAGACGCAGTAGTACCACAATACCACTATCCCGACGAAAGCCAAGGCGAGAACGAAGCCGAAGGGCCTGGACCATTTTGCCATTTTGTTTACCCCAGCTTGACCCTCCTGGTCTGCTTCTTTATGTCGACGCAGCCGTTCCTTTGGCTTTCTAGCATCGTCATCATCATCATTCAGGTATATGTCACAGTTGACCTCTTGCCTATCATCCGGTTTATGTCTACATGGACTTAATAACACTCCCGCACTGGCGGTTTAATCTTTCATGGTCTTCTCGTTCCCTAGTAGGTCCTCCTGACCTATCTTTGCTCTGGCGACCTCTCTGGTCTTCACTGGCATGTCAGCACTTCCAACTCCACGTCTTCTCCCCTCTCCCCGGCTATAAATAGTCTCCCTATCCTCGATCAATCTCAACCTTCCTTTAGGTCCTTGCAAATCTTCACCCGATTTGCAATTGGTGGATTTTCATGCCTTTACGAGCAATCAATCCATGGCATACTTAGAGTAGTGATGACTCTGCTCAAAACTCTGTGTAGCCAATCAAAACCATCCTTGGTTCATATTATAGGATATAATATAACCATCCATGACTTCAATGCGAAATCTAGGAGAGATTTCCGAAAGGAGTTTACAAGACGAAGCGGTTGCTCACGCAAGAATTCAGGAGGAATTCTGACGAGCCAAGGAAGACATCACGGCGAAGGAAGGGAATCATTCCGACCTTAGGAGAATTCAGGACGAATTCTAAATAAGGGGGGGGGGGGGAGGATGTGATAACCCGTCCGGTGAAGTAATTTTTGGTCGATGATCGGGAGAAAAACCAAAAGTCGAGGAGCGACTGAGGGAAAACATTTCCCAAAGGATCAGGACAAAAGAAAAACATTGGTCGAGTCAGAATTTGGACAACTCGGACGGAAAAAGAGTTATCCGATCAAGTCTGTTCCAGCCGGCTAAAATTCAATCATGCCGAGGAGAAACAGTTTTAGCCGAGAGAAGATACAGTTTCAGCCGAGAGAGGTAGTCTAGCCGAGAGAAGATTTTCAGCTGAAGGAAAATCAGCAGTTTTAGCCGAGTGAAAGATTTTTAGCCGAGAGAAAGGTAAAAACCTTCCCAAAGCTAGGAAAAACTGATCCAAACGAAATTTCGACTGGACCAGAAATTTTTTCACAAGAAAAGGAAGCTTTCCATCCAGAAAAATCAAGATTTCCCGACTTTTCAAATTTTGGTCGAGCGGGCCATGGACGATCCGAACCGAGGCGCACGTCGGAAAAAATGAGAGATCAAGTTTGCCGGGTCAATCGCATGAAGAAAGGCCTAGACGGAAGGCAATTTCGCGAAAAACGGACGAGTGGTGGAAAATGGGCCGTGTGGCCAAACCGTGGCCACATGACCGGTCAAAACATCAAATCACTAGCCTAGGGGCTAGCGATTGCTTTGTCTCATCTAAGGGGGACATGAAATGACTCAAAGCAAAGGTATGGATTAAAGCTTAGGCCTAGGGGTCAAAAGCTAAGCTTGGACCTACCTAAATGCACATGTGAAAAATGTGGTCAAAGATGAAGAAACTTGGTGCCAAAGGCTTTGACTAGTCTTTGGGCAAGTGGCACAAGTGGCACAAGTGGCAAGCACTCTCCCACCTCCCCCCATGCCTATAAATACCCCCTTAAGACCAAAGGTAAGTTCACACCTCCTTAAGATCTTAGAAAAAATTTCTAGAGAGAAGCTAGATAGTAAGGTAGAGAGAGAAAGTGATCGGAAGTAAGTTTTGGCTTAAACCTCACGGTTTAAACCGAGAGTGAGCTCGGCTTGGAAGGTGTTATCCAAGAGCCTAAGACTTATCCGTTTTCCAGCCTTTACTTGGTGTGAGCTTTGGAAATTATTTGAATTAACCTGTTGGGGGTTAATTGTTGTTGAGTTTTAGTGTAGATCTTACGGCAAGGACAAGGTGGGAGCGGCCACGTGCGTTGACTCCGCCAGGTGTTCTTGTCTAAGATATTTGTGTGCGGTTGAGGTTCGTGTGAACCTTAACCATCTGTTTGCCGTTGTGGTGCGTGAAAGCCCATAACTTGCGTGTGACCGACATGCCCAGTGAGGTGGCATGTTCGGAGTTGATAGGCAGGGGGCCTATGTGGTGTGACGGGCGGATTTAGCCCGAGGATGTAGTTCGAAACCACCTAGAGAGTCTCGGAGGTACTGGGGTCGCGCCCTTGGCCGAGAAATGCACGACGGTGCATAGTGATCGTTCGAGCCCGTAACGGCTGCGATTGCTGAGGTTCGGAGTCTGAGTGACTCCGTTCGTGTGGCGTCTATGATCCTGTGTGGTGATTAGGCAGGGGCCACGAGGTGGGGTTTTTCAATACATCGTGGTGTAGTTCGAAACCACATGTGGACGTCTATGATCCTGTGTGGTGATTAGGCAGGGGCCACGGGGTGGGGTTGTTCGATACATCGTAGATGAGAGAGCTCTCAGCGTCGATTGTTGATATGTGCATATTCTACATGTATTTAGAATGCATTTCATATAGATTTTAGGTCATTTACTTAGATCCTCATGGCATATCATACTCATTTTTCTCTCATTTAGAGTCTTAGGGTTCTCATACTAGGTCCTAGAGTGTCTTGCATATTTTGGAGTCCTTTCAGGTACTTTGGAGGCAATTTTGATGAAGTTGGCTTAAGAGCATTCGGTTCGGGAGCAAGAGAAGCGGTTGAAGACGTTTTGGGAGTTTCTCAGCTTCTACATCGCTCAGAAAAGCTACCACACATCGATGCAACACATTGATGCTACACCAGGGAGCTTAACCTCGCTCAAGACAGGATCAACATCGCTGTCACACATTGATGCTCAGCTACGACAGGATTCACATCGACCAGAAAAGCTGCCACACATTGATGCAACACATTGATGTTAATCCTGTTGTCCACTTTTTCCTATAAATACTCATCTAAACCTAATTTTTATAAATGCTTTTTCTTATGCTCAAAACCTTTAACTTTGAGAGAGTTTGAGATTTGTAAGAAGGATCTTCGGTTTTTATGCAATTTGGTATTTATTTTCATCAATCTCTTCCATCTATCATCTTTTCATCTTGATTATCCATCACCCATCAATGAATTCATCTCCAATCCATATGGATTTTGAGGTGTTCTTGATGGATCTTGAGTAGTCTTTTAGGGTTTAGAGAGGGGGTAGATTAAGATGTTCCTAGGCTTGATTCATGGTGTTTAGGGTTAGATCCTCTTATATCCCTTCTTGTTTAATGTTCTTAAGGCTAAATCTAGCTTGAAAAAGTAGATTTAGATCATTAGGCATTTCATGCACACCAAGTGTTTGGTGAAATGCCTTGATGAATTAAACAAGAGATTTACATTCCTAGCCTATGACAATAGTTGTCTAGGGTGTATTTTTGGTTCATCTTGTTGATTTAAACTTAATGCTTGCTAATCAATGATCCACAAATGATAATTTGCTAATGGGTTAGGTGATTAGCATAGTGATTAATTGCTTGAAAGAGAGTTAGTCAAGTTTAGGATCTTATGCCTAGGGATTAGCCTGCTTAAGTAAATGAACATCATGAATTGAACTTGGGACTTCTTATATCGATAACCCTATCTCTAGATTCGCTTTTACCTATTGATTTACAATCTTGCTTAGTGTTTTTACTATTCACTTGTTTTTGAATTGATAATTAATCACAAACCACACTTGTTTAGCTTAACTTGCTTTAAGTGCCTTGCATTCTTAGTGATTAGGAGAAATCCCGATAAGGTTCGATAACCTCTTATGCTACAATTGCATTTAGAGAATTGACTCTAGAGATACCAAAATATCTTGTATCAATTTGGCGCCGTTGCCATATTGGGATTCTTTCTTCCATTATGATTTAGGTTCTTAGTGAGCTTAAGTTTTATTTTCTACAAAGTTACTAATAGCGTTTGCTTTCTTATTGCTTTTACTCTCTATAGGTGTATGCATACTCGTTCCCGAGGCAACACTAACCTTGTCGAGCCAAGAGACGATATTGATCAACTTGAGAGAGGTTCTAGAGCAAGAAGAAATCGACCGCGGGTTCAAGAGCAAGTGATCGTCGAAATGGAAGACTTGGGAGACGTTCCACTTGGGAACATCAATGAACCCATTCCCCGCCAAAGGAATGGTGGGAATGGGGATGGACACGGTAACAACCAAGGTGGTAATGGAAACCACCACGCACAAGGAGGGAACGCCCACAACGATCCTCTTCCACCCGCCCGGCCAAGAGGTCCCAACCACCCACCTAGAGCTAGAAACGTTGTTGGAGAAGGTGATGCCGCTAATGCTCACTAAAACTGCCAAGGCATTCAAGCTCCTCCGGTTGAAAACAACAACTTTGAGGTCAAACCCGGGCTAATCAACATGGTTCAAGCTAACAAGTTCCATGGGTTGTCAATGGAGGACCCTCTAGATCACATTGATCTATTTGACCGGATATGTGGTCTCACCAAGATTAACGGAGTATCCGAAGATGGTTTCAAGCTTCGTCTCTTCCCGTTCTCTTTGGGTGACAAGGCTCACCAATGGGAGAAAAGCTTGCCTCAAGGTTCTATTACTTCTTGGGATGATTGCAAAAGGGCCTTTCTAGCCAAATTCTTCTCACCGGTTAGAACCGCCAAGCTTCGAAATGAGATTTCAAGCTTCACACAACGGTCTATTGAGTCTTTCAACGAGGCTTGGGAGAGATTTAGAGGCTACACTTCTCAATGCCCACATCATGGCTTCTCCGACGCCTCACTTCTTAGTACTCTCTACCGAGGCGCTTTACCTAAGATTCGAATGCTACTTGATACAGCATCGAATGGTAATTTCCTAGCTAAGGACGTGGAGGATGCAATGGAGTTGGTAGAGAATTTGGCTCAAAGTGATGGCAATTATGGCGACGACTATGACCGCGCCACAAGGACTACTAGTGACTTTGATGAGAACAAGAGAGCCAAAGACATGAAAGCCTTGAATGAGAAGTTGGATAAGCAAGCCACTATGATAGACAAACTTCTTGCCTCTCAAAAGGAGTCTCAAAAGGCGGTGCATTCCATTGGTGACTATGAGAACAATCAAGCTTGCTATCAAGAGGAGGCCGTGGAAACACATGAGGAAGTAAATTATGTGGGGAATCAAGGTAACTTCCAAAGACAAGGGTTCAATCAAACCTATAGGAATCCACAAGACCAACTCTACCCTCAACAATCTACTCAAGCTCAAAGAGTTTCACAACAACAATTCCAATCTCAAGGTCAACCGTCTAACTACAACCAACAAGGGTATGTCCAAAGGAACCAATTTCAGGGAAACCAAAGTGGATTCCAACCAAAAGTTCCACCCGGTTTTCAAGGGCAACAACAAGGGTTTGTACCCCAAGGTCAAGCACCTACGTCTAAACCGCAAGAGCTTGACTTGACCTCCATGTTCCAACAACTAATCAAAGGCCAAGCGGAAACCACTAACAAGGTCATTTCCTCTTACAACGATCTTAATAGCAAGGTTGAAGCATTGAGCTCAAGGGTGAAATCAATAGAGCAACGGAGTGCCGCCCCTTCTTCACAACATCCTCAAGTCTCTTCAAATGGGAAGGCCATACTAACCTCTAAAGAGTCTTGCAACACTTTTTCCACTCTTAAAGAGCAAGATCAAATTATTGAGGAGTTCCTCGGGTTAGTCTCTAGCCTCAACGAGGACATTGAGGAACAAGGTGGGGAGGTGACCCTTGGGAGTGAAAGTGATATGATGTTGGTTGGAGAAAAGAGTAACAAGGTTGAGAAGTCCATCAAAGACTTGGTTAAAGTGAAAAACGTGGGGATACTTGTTGAGTCAAAGAGAGAGAGACTCCACTTCCATATGAACCTCCACCTCCATATGTGCCTCCACTTCCATTTCCCGGTCGTTTTCTCAACAAGACACAAGAGAAAGTGCCTCCAAGCACAACAAGGATCGAGCCTAAGACTCTCCCAAAGCTTGGAAACCCCGGGAAATTCTCAATATCTTGCACACTTGGACTCTTGGAAGTTGACGACGCCTTGTGTGACTCGGGCTCAACCGTTAATGTCATGACTTGGGAGATGGCCAAAAGTCTTGGGATAGATAAGTTGAACGATTACCCCTCCACCATCACATTTGGAGACTCTTCCACGAAGAAACCTCTTGGCATGATTGAAGACTTTGCCCATAAGATTGGGAAGTGTCTTGTACCAACGGACTTCGTTGTGATGGAGATGGCACCAAATATAAAACTCCCTCTACTCCTCGGGACTCCATTCCTCAACACAACCGGTGCAAGCTTGGACTTCATAAACAAGAGGGTTGTTCTTAAGAACGTGGATGCCAAGAAGTTCTACACAATGATGCCTTCTCCCACCGCTATTTGTGGGACTATTATTTGTGGAGACAATGAAGCCCAAGCCCGGAAGGTTGAGTATGTGGGCGTATGTGAACGGTGAGTATTGAAAGGGTTGAAGAGGCCCTAGCTCTAGATGGAATTTGCTTGTATTCCCTCTTTCACACCACAACGGAGAGTGTTGGTGAAAGTGCCAAGGTTGACAAGAAGAAGGCGAAGCCTAGGTCCGAGGAGAGGAAACCGAGCATGCTCAAGGGGATTGGACCCTTAATAGACCAACCTTCGATCGTGACTCTCATCCCATGGAAACATGAACAAGGGATGATTGAGTACAAGGTCAAATGTAGAGGGCGCCCCAAACCTTTTGCCAAGGCAATAGCAACCCTCACACCGGAGGTTAGGGAGCCAAACCAATCCGGTCTTCAAAGCTTAATGGGTAAAGTTCTCAAACTCGAGCTTACCAAACCGCCAAGGAGTGCTAACACTCCTCCACTACCCGCCTAAAAGGGTAACAAACGTCGAACTTAGTGACGTTAAACAAAGTGCTCTTGGGAGACACCCCAAGCTTATCCTTGTACATATTTCCTTTTATGCTTTTCTTTCGTTGTTAGTTCCTTTTGATGGGTTTTCTTATTGCGAGCAGGGTTTCGATGGCCATATGGGCATGAACTTATGGACTAAATTGCTTAGGATAAGGTGATGGAATATGGCGTCCCTTGATACCTCTAGTCCCCTCCATCATTTTCCAAGGTAACTCCAAAACCTTTGTACATAGCATCTAGAATCATATCTTCTTTCCCTCTTTCATGCATCACATTTTGTTTTTTTAGCTCTCTCTTAAGCTTCTATTACACAAGGGACTGTGTAATTTAAGTTTGGGGGAGGGTTTGTGTGTTATCTAACATCGTTTTTGATGTTCTTATTTTCCACTTTTGCATCTTGAGTCTCATGCATATCATGCATTTTCAATAAATTTGAAAATTTTGAACTTTTGAACTTTTGTGCATTCATATAGGATTGAGTCTAGAATACATAGCACGTAGATAATGCATTGCATGCGCATTAGGAGCTAGAATGATTCCCCTTTGCGAAATATTGCTTTAAGAGTTTAAGTCCTATGCTCTAGATCTCGTGTGCGAAATTAAGGTCGATCCATGCTTGGATTTCATGTCTCATTACTTAGTTCTTAGCCAAAGCAAGTTGATTTGAGTCCATTCCTATTTAAGTGATAACCATAATTCGACATTGTAAATATCATGCTTGTGCATTGCATAGTGAATGCATGGTTACCACATACATATTTGGGCTATCTTATCCTCTTTACCACTCTCTTGTTAGCCCGAATAGCCGATTCCCATCATTGGAACGGTTAACCATTCCCTTAACCCAACCTCTTTTCAAGCCAAATGCTACTTGTGAGTGATTGTGAGGCCTTTTTCGAATCAACTAGGCAAAAAGTGTTGAGTTTAGAACGACAAGGAAAAACTTCCATGTAGATCTAGCTCGGCATAAATGAGTTAGACATAGGATAAGGCTAGATAGGTTGGGAACTTGGGACAAGGTAGAAAGAAGAGATTGCGGGAATGAGAAAAATGGATGAAGAAGAATAGGGGATAAGCAAAAAGCTTGAAATGGTTGGCTATATTCGTTTATGGGAAAAGCTCTAAGTGAAAGAGAAAAGAAAGTAGTCTCTAGTCTTCAAAAAGAAGAAAGAAAACCAAAAAGGCTAAAGCAAAGAAAAGAAACAAGAGAGACTAGAGGAAATAAAGAAGAGCAAAGCAAAGAAAAATGTTGAAAGCCAAACCGTTTGGTGAAGAAGGAAATCCCCTAAGTGTTTAAAGAGAGAAGGAAAATGAGGTGATATGAGTAGGAAAGGCAAAACGCCTTGCAAAAAGGGTAGCTTAGGAGGATCTTCATTGGGGTTTAGAGATTAGGAGTCAAGTTCGATATGGGACATTTGGGTAGATGGAAGTCGACCTTGTATGCATCTATTGGGCTTTACTCTTAGCATTTTGCATTAGTTGATTCCTTTTGAGAGAAACCCTCGCTCGGAAACCGTCACTTGTATCGAGATCACCTTTATCTCGAAACCTCTACCTTAGCCAAATGCATTCACTTGCCTTGCATAAGCATGATTCACTTGGAAAAAGTCTAATAAATGTTAAAGGATTGGATGATTTGAAAGCTTGTGTAGGTTGAGATTTGAGCTTGGTTCATGTAAGGATGAGCATGGCTAGCCCCTTTTGAGTAGACATGGTTGATCATACTTTAGAGTTTGCACTTGGACTTGAACGCTTTTAGTGATGTTTTTGCTTGAGGACAAGCAAAGAAGTAAGTTTGGGGGAATTGATATGTGCATATTCTACATGTATTTAGAATGCATTTCATATAGATTTTAGGTCATTAACTTAGATCTTCATGGCATATCATACTCATTTTTCTCTCATTTAGAGTCTTAGGGTTCTCATACTAGGTCCTAGAGTGTCTTGCATGTTTTGGAGTCCTTTCAGGTACTTTGGAGGCAATTTTGATGAAGTTGGCTTAAGAGCATTCGGTTCGGGAGCAAGAGAAGCGGTTGAAGACGTTTTGGGAGTTTCTCAGCTTCTACATCGCTCAGAAAAGCTACCACACATCGATGCAACACATTGATGCTACACTAGGGAGCTTAACCTCGCTCAAGACAGGATCAACATCGCTGTCACACATTGATGCTCAGCTACGACAGGATTCACATCGACCAGAAAAGCTGCCACACATCGATGCAACACATTGATGTTAATCGTGTTGTCCACTTTTTCCTATAAATACTCATCTAAACCTAATTTTTATAAATGCTTTTTCTTATGCTCAAAACCTTTACCTTTGAGAGAGTTTGAGATTTGTAAGAAGGATCTTTGGTTTTTATGCAATTTGGTATTTATTTTCATCAATCTCTTCCATCTATCATCTTTTCATCTTGATTATCCATCACCCATCAATGAATTCATCTCCCATCCATATGGATTTTGAGGTGATCTTGATGGATCTTGAGTAGTCTTTTAGGGTTTAGAGAGGGGGTAGATTAAGATGTTCCTAGGCTTGATTCATGGTGTTTACGGTTAGATCCTCTTATATCCCTTCTTGTTTAATGTTCTTAAGGCTAAATCTAGCTTGAAAAAGTAGATTTAGATCATTAGGCATTTCATGCACACCAAGTGTTTGGTGAAATGCCTTGATGAATTAAACAAGAGATTTACATTCCTAGCCTATGACAATAGTTGTCTAGGGTGTATTTTTGGTTCATCTTGTTGATTTAAACTTAATGCTTGCTAATCAATGATCCACAAATGATGATTTGCTAATGGGTTAGGTGATTATCATAGTGATTAATTGCTTGAAAGAGAATTAGTCAAGTTTAGGATCTTATGCCTAGGGATTAGCTTGCTTAAGTAAATGAACATCATGAATTGAACTTGGGACTTCTTATATCGATAACCCTATCTCTAGATTCGTTTTTACCTATTGATTTACAATCTTGCTTAGTGTTTTTACTATTCACTTGTTTTTGAATTGATAATTAATCACAAACCACACTTGTTTAGCTTAACTTGCTTTAAGTGCCTTGCATTCTTAGTGATTAGGAGAAATCCCGATAAGGTTCGATAACCTCTTATGCTACAATTGCATTTAGAGAATTGACTCTAGAGATACCAAAATATCTTGTATCAATTGTGTGCCCAAGTTATGTCGCTAAAAGGCCTTTAGCGCATGCTTGTTGTTTGTTTAGCTTCCGCGCAGCGCACTCTGGACGAGTGTGCCATTCTGTGTTGGTATGCTGGTTCGGTAAGCCAGCATACCGGTTGTGTGTGTGTAAACAGGAATGCACATTAGGCTAGGTTGGTCTAGTGTGGTGCTTCCTTCTTAGGCTTCGGCTATCTGGGGTAGGTTGTTAGTGGGTTGGGGAACTAACTTGCAGGGTAGGAGTCCTTAGTTCACTGAGTATTCACTAGGAATACTCATTATATTCTACATATTTCTTAAAGGTAGCCTTAGAATTAGTTAGAAGGAGGCGCCGAGCATTAGGACCACCAGAGTAGATTTCAGTGTTAGTGAAAAGGAATTTTTGGTTGTTTTCAAAAAGGGTTTTTCAAAAAGGTTTTAAGAAGGATGCATCCGCTGTGAAAGACGTTTTCAAAGTTTTTAATAAAAATGTTTTCAATCTTAAAACCTCGAGTTTCTTAGGATACTAGGCCTAGTCCGGGCCGAAACAACCTTTGACGGGCGGTACGGGTTGCAAAGCCTTAGGCCATCGGTCAAAGGGTATAAAAGAGATGCAATCAGTCGGGATGGTTCGGCCGGGAAGGTAGTATGGGATGCTTTCCTAGCTAGACCGTCTTGGCGGTTCTCCCTTCACTATAACTGTAACCCACCTCCCGGTTCCGGCGGAGGAGATGATGGACAATTCTTAGGTCGGAATCGGGGGTGTTACAGAAGTTGGTATCAGAGCATGGTTCCTGATCATGCTCACAAGAACCGAGTTTTCAAATGTTTTTCGAGTCAAAAATAGAGTCTCACTAACACTATTAGGAATCTGNTTGTCATGATATTGTCTGGTAAAGAGTCTAGAAGGTTCTTGAATATTAGCTGCAGCGATGAAACTGGCGATGAGGGCTTTACTTGAACAATGCTGTGGGATTTTGTGTGGAGTCTGGAAAAGCTGCGAATGTCTACGGAGAAGTACATGGGGGTTAGATCAAAAGCTGGTTAGGTAACATTTGGGTGCTTGGGAAAAGGATCTATGCGATGGTTCATGAATAGGTGAGTCTCTACGTTTTCAAACCTCTTTCTCTGTTTAGTCTTTTATTTGCTTGAGGGCAAGCAAAGGCTAAGTCTGAGGGAGTTGATATATCATGGTTTTTACCCTGTTTAGGCCATGATATAAGTCCTTTTTATAGAGTCTTTATAGTATTTTGGAGTCTTTTAGAGTCTTTTACAGGTCTTAGCACGTTTGGAGCATTAATGGAATTACTGGAGCTTTTTGGAGCACTTTGGAGCAGAAGCTGAAGTCGTGTTGCTGAGTACCTGATTTCACGGCAAGCATCGATCGATACACCCTGGTATCGATCGATACCCATCGCAGCAAACACAACCCGCAAGTCTTTCCAAGACTTGAAAAATTACAAAAGTGCCCAGAAGACTTTAATATTTACAAGAAGGCCCAAAACGTGTATTAGGTATATAATTAGGTTTTCAGCCATCTGTTTAGGCTATGCTTTATTTTGTTTTGGTTTAAGAGAGAACTTGGTGAGAGAGACAAGTCTGAGTTTCCCTTCGTCCGAGATTCAGATCTCAAACATCTTGTTATTCTTTCTTATTATCTATTGAGTATTTATTCAAACATGTCTATTGATTCAACTGCCATGTCTGAGTAGATCACCTGTTAGGTTTAGGGTTTTCTCATAGGGATTTCTTTGAATGCTAGGTTGATTATCTGTTAGGATTCACTATCTGAATTAATTCTTCACCATAGGTTGTTCTCAAAGCTAATTCTAGATTGATCGTCTAGAACTTAGATCTTAGGATAATTGATTAGGCACGAGAGTGCGATTAATTACCTGATAGAACCTTAGGTGAGCAAATTGATTATTCGCAAAGAGATTTGGTTTAATTGATGTGAACATATCAAACCTGAACTTTAAATCGGATTAAGACTTTAGGATTCGCAAAGAGATTTGGAATTCCTAGGATTTAGATTTAGATAGTTTTCGCAACGAGAGTTGGTTAACTATATTTTACTGATTTGAGTTCTAGAACCGTGCTTAATCTGAATCTTGTTAGTTAATTTAGCTGCATTCATTGATTTCCTGCAAAATACCCTGAACCTATCTGCCTCCAACTGAATTTACAATGCTTTTACTTGCATACTTGCTTTCAATTACATCTTTTGAATTAGCTTATTTCGGATCTATACAATCTATTGTGTGATAACTGAGTTCTTGTGTTCGACCCCTGTTTACTGCAGCAACTGCTTTAGTACTATTTAGGGTATTAATTTGAGCATATCACCAAGTGCAATAACTCATGGATTCCACTGTATTTGGTTCTCTCCACTTTCCTGGCTATGCGTTCTTGCAAGCCATCTATGAATTGTGCCATTAAGGCTTATTCGGATTCTTCTAGTTCCAAGGAATGCATTAGCTTCTCAAACTCCTCAAAATATTCTTCTACGCTCCTTGTTCCCTGTGCCAACTTACGAAAACGCTTTTGCAAGTCCCTATGATAGTATTCAGGCACATACCTTAACCTTAAAAGGTATTTCATGTCATGCCAAGTTTGAATAGGTCCAAAGACTTGGCGCCTCCTCTCAGCTACGGTCCTATCCCACCAAGCTAGTGCATTTTCAGTGAGCTGAGCTGCGGCTAATGCCACCTTCTTGAGCTCTCCATAGTCATAACATTCGAAGATATACTCCAAACGTTTCTCCCAATCAAGATAGACCTCCGGGTTTGATTTCCCTGCGAAAGTAGGTGGTGTGAGTTTCATATAATTATTCCCTTCTCTACGCTCACCTCTAGGCATGTTGCCTTGTAAGGGGTCTTGTCTCCTCGGGTTTCTTCGCCTTAGAGGGTCAGGAGGGGGGTTATCCTCCATCTCTGGTACATAGTCAGAATCAGACTCCTCGGACTCATCATTGGGATTGTTAGCCGGTGCATTCCTCCTAGCCGGTGGCAAGTTCCCTCCGGCTGCTCTCGGCTGTTCAAGCCTGCCTAGACGCTCCCTAGTGTCTCTCATGTCCTCTCTCATGGCAGTGAGTGTGGCCATGATGTCTTGCATCTGCTCCTTGTGATTTGCCTCTTCCCCCATGCTTTATAACCTGTTGGATCTTGCAAACTTACAAAAACAACAATTCGTCAAGGCAACGAGTGTAATGAAGAGAAAAATTCTAAAAGCGACTTAAAACAATGGCTAACGTCTAATAAACTTATTAGCAACTTAACAAATATTTTCTAAGCAATTCGCAAAGCTCACAATATAAATGGATAAGTTCTAAAACTCTAACCAAGCGATAAGCTAAATTTTTTTTTTTTTTTTTTTTTTTGATTTGCGACATGCCTCTAAGACAACTAACACGAACTAACTAATAATAAATTATTTTTTTTGCTTTTCTTAAACAAGGACGGAACTAAGAACACAAACTAACAAACCATAGATATTTTTTTTTTTGATTTTCTTTCTTACGCTAACCAACTAACAACTTAAGCGAATATGAAAGCAAAGCAACTAAAAGATAATGGGTAAGATAACCAAAGGCAGAACCTTTGGCTCTGATACCAAAGATGATGTAAGAACCGGTGGTGGCTCTCACTTCAAGGGGATAGTGGCGGTGAGCTAGGCAGGCGGTCGCCCTCTCCTTAGCTCCTTTGATGATTGAAGATGGAAGCAATCTGACACGCAGGCGGTCACCCTCTCATGTGGGATTATGAAGTGATGTGTTGATGGAGCGAATTCACGACACAGAGGTTAGATGAGTCTCTGATACGGTGAACGATCTAAGCTTGCTTGAATCTCACAAACAAGACGAAGAACAATACTGGTTACTCAAGGCGGCTCTTGAAGAATTGCGTTATTTTATTGATAGGGTAAAAAGTTGTGGACTACAATGCCACAAATGAACCTTATAAACTGGTTCGTCGGCTTGAACCTACTAGGGTTCGATGATAGATAGACTTTTTAGTCTTTAAATCAATACCTCAAGTCCACTCATATCATTGTAGTATTTGAGGATCGAACCGAAGAGGCTAAGATTGATACACTAGGAATGCATGATACTTCCTAAGCTAGAGCAATGTTTTTGGGTTTTATGTTTATAAGAAAAGAAACAAATGCAAGAAAGAAAACAAAGATAGAAATGTGGATCATGAACTAAGCTATCAATGAGATGGATAACGATCAAACAATGAATCATTTGGAAGCATTAAACACTATCCTAGAACATGGAATTCACAACTATGACTAATCCACCGTCGTGGCACTAATCACTTTGTTAATCACCAAATCAAGAACAAACCATCGTTTGTGATAAGATGATTAACAAGCATTAATCTCCAATCCCACTTAGTTCACTAATCACCCTAGACATCAACT
>PKML01009634.1:62684-80472 GCA_002933935.1 Eutrema yunnanense | reverse complement strand
AACCTAGCATTCAAAGAAATCCTTTATGAGAAAACCCTAAACCTAAAGTGGATCTACTCAGACATAGAGAATGAAACAATCAATATGCTTGAATAAATCATCAATAGAATAAGAAAAAAGGTTTTGAGATCTGATCTCGGACGAAGGGAGATTCAGACTTGTCTCAAACCAAAGTAAAATCAAACACAGAAATAAAAGCATAGCCTACAAAGTGGCTGTAAAATCCTATTTATAACCTAAAACACGTTCTGGGTCTTCTTGTAATTATTAAAGACTTATGGACCAAGTTGCAATTCTTCAACTCTTCATTAAAATCGCATGTCGTGTCAGCCTCGAAGAGTATCGATCGATACCAGGGGGTATCGATCGATGCTTGTCGTGAAATCAGGTACTCAGCAACACGACTTCAGCTTTTGCTCCAAACTGTTCCAGAAAGCTCCAAACTGTTCCAGAAAGCTCCAATAATTCCAATAATACTCCAAACGCGCTATAACCTGTAAAAGACTCTAAAAGACTACAAAACACTAGAAAGACTCTATAAAAAGGACTTATATCATGGTCTAAACAGGGTAAAAACCATGATATATCAATTGTATGGGAAAGAGTCTAGAAGGTTCTTGAACATTTGCTGCAGCGATGAAACTGGCGATGAGGGCTTTATTGGACAATGCTGTGAGATAATGTGTGGAGTCTGGGAAAGCTGCGAATGTCTACGGAGAACTACATGGTGGTTAGGTCTGGAGCTGGTTAGGTGACAATTGGGTGCTTAGGAAAAGGGTATTTGCGATGGTTCAGGAACATGTGAGTCTCCGTGTTTTCAAACCTCTTTCTCTTATTTAGTTTTCTGTTTTGCTTGAGGGTAAGCAAATGCTAAGTCTGGGGGAGTTGATATATCATGGTTCTTACCCCTTTTTAGCCATGATATAAGTCCTTTTTATAGAGTCTTTCTAGTGTTTTCGAAGTGTTTTAGAGTCTTTTCTGGTTTTAGCACGTTTGGAGCATAATTGGAGATATTAGAGTTTTTTGGAGTTTTTTGGAGCAAAGCAGAAGTTCGTGCAGCTAAGTACCCGATTTGAAGTTCGAGCATCGATCGATACACTTATGGTATCGGTCGATGCTAACCTCGGAAGCAGACACGACTCGCGATTTAAGAAGAATGGAGATTTTGCTCTCAAGTCCAGAAGACTTTATTATTTACAATTAAACCCAAAACGTGTCTTCGGTTATTTATTAGGTTTTTTAGCCACCTTTGTTGGCTACGCTTTATTTTACTTTTGTTTTGTTAGAGAGCTTTGTGAGGGAGACAAGTCTAAGACTCTGTTCGTCTGAGAGAAGATTTCGAGCCCTCTAGTTACTCTTTTCTTATTGTTTAATTTAATGATCTATTTAGTTATGTTGATTGTTTCATTCTCCATGTCTGAGTATATCCATCTTAGGTTTGGGGTTTTCTCATAGGGATTTCTCTGATTGCTGGTAATTGATTAGTTAGGATTCACCATCTGAATTATTTCTTTACCATAGGTTGTTCTCAAAGCTAATTCTAGGCTGATCACATAGAACTTAGATCTTAGATTAATCAATTAGGCACGACAGTGCAATTGAGTAATCTGACATAACCTAGGGTGAGCAAGTTGATTATTCGCAAAGAGATTTGGTATAGTTGATTTGTGAACATATCAAACTCGGTATTAAAGCTGATTTCTTCTTAGGAATTTGCAAAGAGATTTGGGATTATGAAGTTTAGATTTAGATAATTCTCGCAACGACAGTAGGTTAATTATAATTTAGTGATTTGAGTTCAAGAACCGCGCTAATTCTGAATTCTGACTGATTGGTTATATGCATTCATTGATTTCCTGAGAAATACCCTGGGCCTATATTTTCTCCATCGATTTTACATCCTTTTCTATTGTTTATTGCTTTTGTTTCAACTGAATTGCTTAGCTTGATTCGAAACTATTTGGTCTATTGTGTGATTTTCCTGAGTCTTTGTGGTTCGAACCCTAAATATAATGCAACTACAGCTTAGTACTTTTAGGGTATATATTTGAGCTTATCAGTCGTCCACGGATCTGATGGCGAAGTCCCCATTGCTTGCGGTGTCGAGCGATTCTTGTGACTTTGGGTCGATGTCTTGATAGAAAATTATCATCAAATATTCTTCAGAAAATCCATGGTGTGGGCAGTCCCTCGTGTATCCTTTGTAGCGCTCCCAGGCATAACATAGTGTTTATGTCTCTTCATGTTTGAAGTTTTCTATCTTACCGCTATAGAGGTAAGTACTAGCTTTCGTGAAGAAGCGATTTACGAAAGCCACTTTAAAACCTTCCCATGTCGTGATAGACGCAGCTGTCACGGTCTTTAGCCACTTGCTGTCTTTGTCGTTCAAGGAGAACGAAAAAAGTTTACATTGATAGTAATTTTTATTTGATTTTATGGTTGAACATATATCTTCAAAAAGTTCGATATGATCTATCGGATTTTTCGTTGAATTACCATTGAATTGGCGTTGTGTAACCAAAGATATGTAGTGTACCATTTTTTCAGAATCGCCATTTTCGGGAGGTGGTGGTTGAATAGCTCTCCGATCGAAAAGAAAAGGCGCATCGAACTCACGAATTTTCGGTTCTCACCTTTCTGTGTTTATCACTTCATTTTCGCCACCGGAGAGATCATCTTGCTCGTCGTCGTGTGGATCCCCATCGTACCATGGTGGCGGATCACCTAGGGGCTCGAGACCTAAGTCTCGGTCTCCCATCGAAAAGTATCCTAAAAATGCAAAAGAAAAATAACAATAAGTAGGCGTTCTATTTATTTAAGCAGAGATTCGTAAGAAAACAAATCAAAATCCTCGGCAACGGCGCCAAAAACTTGATGCGAATCAGATTGTAACTAAGCTTCAAGTTTTATATTTATAACCCTCATTGTCTACAAGTGCGCAGATATGCGTTGTAGTACTTAGGGGTCGTACCACATAGATTTTGTTGTTTTGGTACGAAGCAATCGGATACCTAAATCGAATTGGAACGCAAAAGAATTGGAGTTGGTTTTGTATCAATAGAATATAAACTAGACGGTGGAATAGACGAGGTTGTAATCAATTAAACTAAACGCTGGGCTTAAGGGTATTCGCAGGGATCCATGGTTAAAACAATGTAAAAATAAATGATGAAGGTAACCAACTATGAAAATTCTTGAACTCGAATCACGAATGTATGACAAGGTCACTACCGTGAACCTAACAAACTGTTACCGACCCACTCGATCAGTAGCTTCGGTCTCTGGTCGCGAAGGAGGTAACACATTATCTCGTTTAGGATTCGTCATCGCTCACAATACTCTATAAGTAGCTTTCGTCTCTTATAGCGAAATGGCTCGTTTCATTCTAGTTCAAGCAATTAGAAAACACTTATGTGAATCCAATTCAACCTAGGATCAAACTCTAAGTGGAACAAAGAATCATGCATTGATGAATGAGAATAAACGAAGAACTCATAGAAGATTAGAAACACATCCGTCGGGAAACACTTAGGGTTTTATTAATAAGTGACGGGATCAGCTCGATCTTTAAAACGGGTCTCGGGATCGAAACAGGGGCTGGCCGCGGGCGCGTGGTTCGGAATCGTGGCGAAGTGGTGTTTGGCCGCCGGTGGAGCTCCTCTGGCCGCCGGTGGAGCTCATCTGGCCGCGTTGAGATGGTGCTTAGCCGCGGGTCCAGCTCCTCTGGCCGCGGCGGATTCCCCTTTGAGGCAGCTTCATCCGCCTTCAGTGCTTCGGGTATATTTGGTGATCCAACCGTTGGAATGTCTCCAAACCAATTGCATTTGAAAGCTGGTTGTGTCATCTTTGTTGTGTCCAAATTTGGTGATGATCAGCCAGTGAAAAGGTCTCCATTAGCTGTAAGACTTCTTGACGATCCAAGTTTATCCAAAAAAATACTTTTATTCTGAAATGCACTATTTTATTCCGAGTTACCTGAAACGTCTTTCAAATCTCTAAAATATGAAAATTACTTGAAAACCCTTGAAAAAGAAGTTAAAATGGCCGCAAAAGAATATGAAAGTGATCCATAAAAACGGTCAAAAACCGGTGTTATCAGACCTTTGTCACACCTTTCGCATGGACCGCAAGCCTGATCGTTCCCAGGCTCATCGTTGTCTCGGGTCGGCTATTATTTCTGTCAACTTTATGTTCATTTGTCTGAGGGTGTCTCAAAAAATAACGTCGACCGAGCTTCCTGTGTCAATCAGTATTCTTACCACGTTTTGGTCTCGAATAGTCAGCACAATGACGAGAGGGTCGTTAAGCGGTTTATCGATGCCGATAATTTCTTCTTCGGCGAAAGAAATGATGACGTTCGGGACATTAGACGGTTCGGGCCAATTGACGATGGTTTATGCCCGACGGTGAAAGGCCTTAATTGATTACAATGTGTCAGCGCAATACCGCGATCCTCCCATTATCATGTTTATCCTCCTCCGAGGTACATGTGGCTCTTCTTCCTCGTTTATTATGCCTCCCTTCAAGATATCTCCTTGATTTTGTTCCTCCAGGGTATCTCGATTTGGCTTGATCTAGTTTTCGTCTTCTCGTTTGAAATCTTTGAGGGTCACGGTGTTGCCGAACTCTCCTGCCATGAACTTAGCCTCCAACTTTGCCCCCAAGCTTCGACAGTTTGCTGTGAGGTGCTCGTAGCACTAGTGATGTTCGCAATAGGCCTTCTCGTCGAAGTTGCTAGAATTCTTTGTCTATGTATTCTATGGTGCCTTGCCTCTCGTCCGGCTCCCACTTGATAGTTATGGGCACCTTGGAATTTCGGTCCCTCATGATGTATGAATCCTCCATTCTGTGTATTTCTCCGAGGGTTTGATGTATTAGGGGCCGAGGCGATTTTTCGGTTAGTCGGTTTTGTGGGCTCGAACGTCTCCTCAAAATTTTTTATCTCTTCTTCGTCAATTATGAAGTCTAGGGCTCGGTGCAGTGCGTCCTGAATTGTTTGTGGTGTATTGAGTGCAATCTCTTTTCAGAAATCGGACTTGTATCACAATACTTTCTTCAATGTAATGAGTGCGGCTCGGTTGTTTCCACCTTCCACCTTTGACACCACTGTCTTGAATCGTCCCACGAAATTACGTAATGACTCAGTTTGTGCTTGCACTATAGTCCATAGCTCGGCATCATAAGTTACTCGTTCCATGAATATGGATTACTGGTTTAAGAACCCAGCCTTGAGAACCAATCGAGGGCAACTCCTTTCAGATGTTCCACGAACAAAAGATAGAATTCGACATCTTTGAGTTTGGATCGGCCCATCGCGATTTGGAAAGCTGTTATGTGAACCCTTGGGTCGGTTGTTCCATCGGAAAATGGAATCCTGATTTTACCAAGGTTGCAACAATGGCTTCGGTGATACGAGACGTGAAGGGAGTTATTTGCGTTTGTTCTAGCATCCAATCTATTTTGGGTGCCGCACTGATTGTGTGATGTACTGATATATCATGGTTTTTACCCCTTTTAAGCCATGATATAAATCCGTTTTATAGTCTTTATAGTATTTTGGAGTCTTTTAGAGTCTTTTACAGGTTTTAGCACATTTGGAGAATAATTGGAGATATTGGAGCTTTCTGGAGCATTTTGGAGCAAAGCATAAGTTCATGTTGCTGAATACCCGATTTGAAGCATCAGTATCGATCGATACCCATCACAGCAGACACAACCCGCGACTTAATGAAGAGTTAAAGAATTGCAAAATGGTCCAAAAGTCTTTATTATTTACAAGAAGCCCCAAAACGTGATTTAGGTTATTTAATAGGATTTTACAGCCACTTTAATGGCTACGCTTTATTTTACTTTGGTTTTGTGAGAGAGCTTTTGAAGGGAGACAAGTCTGAAACTATGTTCGTCCGAGAGAAGATTTCGAACCCTCTTATTACTCTTTCTATTTTATTTGATGATTTATTCAAACATGTTTATTGCTTCAATTTCCATGTCTGAGTAGATCCACTTTATGTTTAGGGCTTTCTCATAGGGATTTCTTTGAATGCTAAGTTGATTTATTGTTAGGGTTCATAATCTGAATTAGTTCTTCGCCTTAGATTGTTCTCAAAGCTAATTCTAGATTGATCACCTAGAACTTAGATCTTAGGTTAATCGATTAGGCACGACAGTGCAATTGAGTAATCTGATAATCTGATAGAATTTAAGGTGAGCAAATTGATTATTCGCAAAGAGATTTGGTTTAATTGATTTGTGAACATATCAAACCTGAAATTAAAGCTGATTTATTCTTAGAAATTTGCAAAGAGATTTGGGATTCTGAAGTTTAGATTTAGATAATTCTCGCAACGACAGTTGGTCAATTATACTTTAGTGATTTGAGTTCCAGAACCGTGCGTAACCTGAACCCTGATTAGTTAGTTTAGTCTGCATTTATTGGTTTCCTGAGAAATACCTTAGGCCTATATTCTCTCCATCGAATTTACAACACTTTTACTGCTTATTGTTTTTGTTTCATCTGATTTGTTTAGCTTGATTCGATACTATATAATCTATTGTGTGATTTTTGTGAGTCCTTGTGTTCGACCCCTGATATACTGCAGCAACTGCTTTAGTACTTTTTAGGGTATTAATTTGAGCATATCAAATTTGGCGCCGTTGCCAAGGACTCAATTTCGCCATTAGATTTTAGCTGTCGAGTTTCGACTAAGTTCGTCGGTATCGATCGATAGTCGTCGTTTTATTTTGTTGATATCGATCGACACCACTTGGTATCGGTCGATACTCATCACGTTTTTTTTTTTGGTTACTTACGTGCTTGACTCTTGTTTTCAGGTGTATGCCTAATCGTGAAGCCAGAAGGAACAAGAGCACTCAGCTAGTTGAACTGTCTTTGGAGCAGCTAGCACTTTTGGAACGCACAAACAGAAAGACAAAGGAAACATCATGGATGAACAACCCAGTGGTATTAAGAGCTGATGAAGCTGGAGTCTTGAGAGACCAAGAGGGTCAAGTGTGCAATGAGAGAGGGCAGCGACTTGATGAAGCTGGAAACGTCATTGTCCCTCCTGTTGTTGTTGGTCAGATTGTCGCACCAGCTGCGCAAGCCAACGTTGGGAATGCTGGGGTTGATCGAGGTAGATCACTTGGTGAGCACAACAGACCTGATCAGTTCTATGCCAATCGAGCTGCGATTCGCATCCCAGCTTTTCAGAGGAATGACTTTGAGCTGAAACCTGCGTATTACGCTCTTGTAAATCAGAATCCTTTCCATGGCCTATCTCATGAACACCCCATGGATCATATTGAAACATTCGAGGATTTGGTCACTGGTATGAAGTACAATGGAGTGCCCAATGCACTCTTAGTGGGGATGCTGCTTACTGGCTAAAGCAGTTGACTCCCGATTCGCTGACTACATGGGATGAGACGAAGAATGCATTCCTGATCAATTTCTATGATGAAGCTAGATCCGAGGAACTCAGGAACAAGATCTCTCAATTTGCTCAGGGTCCGACAAAGGCATTCAAAACTGCTTGGATTCGTTTCTAGTCTTATAAGAGAGATTGTCCGCACCATGGGTTCACTCAGGTTCAGCTACTGGGCACTTTCTACAGAGGGGTTGATTAGAGGTACCAGATGGGTATGGATGCTGCGAGTAATGGGAACTTCAACACCAGGTATCCAGATGATGTGGTTGTGCTGATTGAGAACTTGGCGTCTAGTAATAGCACCAAGAATGCTGATTTCGAGCGGAAGAAGCAGGCTGGAGGAGTTGATGGATAGCATATTGCTGAGGTTCAGGCCAAGTTGGATTTCCTGATTGGGAAGTCAAAGAAAGCTGTACACTTTGCTGATGAAGCCGTGAATGTGGAAGAAGAAGAAGTGGAGGATGTTAACTACGTTGGTGGTTCTGGTTTTCAGGGTCAGCGATTCGAGTACAACAACAACCGAAACTTCAACAACAACAATCAGCAAGGTGGTTACAAGTTTGAGGGGAACCAATCTGGTTTTGGAACAAAACAATTTACTCAGAAACCACTCCAGAGCAACGATTTCACTCGCAACTATGAGAACTCTTTGTACCAACCAATCTTCCAAAGTCCACAGAGAATAAGATGGAATCCATGCTTGAACAACTTCTTCAAGGAAAGCAGAAGTTGCAAGTGGATTTCAATGGGAAGTTTGACTCTCTGTACATTGATCTGAATGGGAAAATAGAAGCTATCAATCAGACCCAGAGGAAGCTGGAAACTCATGTCGCTCAGACAACAACATCTGTGAAAAGGCAGGAAGGTTTTATTCCAAGAAAAACTGAGAATCCAAGGGCACACATCAGTGCCATCACCTTGAGGAGTGGAAAAGAGGTGATTACAAGACTGAAGAACAGCCCAATTGCAGAGAATCTCGTCGATCTTACTGAAGAAGATGATTGGGATTCTGAAAACCCCCAGGTATCGATCGATACCAGCCAGTGTCGATCGATACCCGTCGCGACACCTAGACGAGAGGATCCAAAAACCCGTGTATCGATCGACACTCCTCAAGTGTCGATCGATGCTGAGACGCAGGTCATGAAAAAGCCCGAGATTGTCAAGGAAATGGTGTATATACCCAAGATGCCTTATCCTATGCCTCCTAAGATGACAAAGAAGGAATGGGAGGACGCCAGATGCAAGATTATGCTGGATAAGTTGGTTGTGGAGTTTCCTTTTGTTGATGCTATTAAGTTTTCTCCAGCAATCAGGAGGTATGTGAAGAAGATGGTGTCTAGCAACGTGAACCTTGAGGAAGGTGTCATGATGATTACAGCTGTGTGCATTACGATTCTACTCAATAAAATTCCCAAGAAGCTACCAGACCTAGGGAGTTTTGTTTTGGATTGCACTATCTTCACAGAGAGATTCGAGCGTGCTCTTTGCGATATTGGGTCGAGTGTGAACCTTATGCCACACTCAGTGGCCAAGCGAATGGGGATGACATATTTCCAGTCTACAAGGATTTCGCTGGTACTTGTTGATCGCTCAGTGCGACTTCCAGAGGGACTACTCAAAGATGTCCCAATCAAGATTGGGAATTGCTTGATCCCTACATATTTCATTGTCCTGAAGTACGATGCTGAGCCTAAGGATCCTCTTATCCTGGGCAGACCATTACTTGCAACTGCTGGAGCCTTGATTGACTACAGGAATGGACATATAGCTCTCAACATCGGTGACTTGGTGATGCCCTTTAACATGGAAAAGATTATGAAGAGGCCAACCATCGATGGGCAGACGTTCTATGTGGATACGTTCAGTGACATAGCTGAGGAGTACTTCTTAGAGATGCACCCTGAGGATCCACTTGAGAGAGCATTGGTCTTTTCGGCCACTTCAGAGGTCCATTCGTGTGATGATACTGCTGGATACTCGGAGATGTTCGATTCAGCATCACCAGTATCAATCGATACCCCTTTAGTATTGGTCGATACCCTGCGGCCAGAAGGAGAGTTGGTCGACAGTTCTAAGCAAGCTCCTGGGCTTGGAAATTGGAGTGCAGAGAATGCTCCTAAGGTGGAATTAAAGCCACTTCCAGCAAATCTGAGGTATAGCTTTCTTGGTCCTAATTCCACATACCCTGTAATCGTTAATGCTTCCTTGAACAACACAGATAATGCCTTACTGCTGAGTAAGCTGCGCAAGTATCGCAAAGCTCTTGGCTATTCTCTTGATGACATTTCAGGTAGAGCACCAGAATTGTGCATGCATTGGATTCACCTAGAGGATGAGTCTAAGTTTTCGATTGAGTGTCAGAGGAGGCTGAATCCGAACCTGAAGGAAGTGGTCAGGAAGGAAGTGATGAAGCTGTTGGAAGCAGGGATTATCTATGCCATCTCAGATAGTTCTTGGGTTAGTCTGGTTCACGTTGTGCCTAAGAAAGGAGGTATAACTGTGGTGAAGAACGAGAAGGATGAGCTGATCCCTACAAGGACAATCACTGGTCACAAGATGTGTATTGACTATAGGAAGCTGAATGCGGCTACAAGGAAGGATCACTTTCCGTTGCCATTCATTGGCCAGATGCTGGAGAGGTTAGCCAGTCACCCATACTACTGTTTTCTCGATGGGTACTCAGGCTTTTTCCAGATTCCTATACATCCAGAGGACCAGGGAAAGTCGACTTTTACATGTCCCTATGGCACATTCGCCTACAGAAGAATGCCATTTGGATTATGTAATGCTCCAGCGACCTTTCATCGATGCATGATGTCGATTTTCACAGACATGACTGAGAAGTTTATGGAGGTGTTCATGGATGACTTTTCAGTATATGGGTCGTCATTCAAGGATTGTCTGGATAACTTGTGCAAGGTACTTTAAAGATGCGGGGAGAAACACTTGGTTCTTAATTGGAAAAAGTGTCACTTCATGGTACAAGATGACATTGTTCTTGGGCACAAGGTTTCTAAGGCAGGGATCGAAGTTGACAAGGCTAAGATTCAGGTCATGACAAGCCTGCAACCTCCATGATATGTATCTGAGATTCCAAGCTTCCTTGGTCATGCGGGGTTTTACAGGAGATTCATCAAAGATTTCTCTAAGCTCGCACGCCCAATCACAGCCCTGTTATGTAAGGAAGTCAAATTTGACTTCACGTCGGATTGCTTTGTAGCCTTCGAGGAGATTAAGAAGGCATTGGTGAGTGCTCCTATTATCCAACCACCTGATTGGAGTTTACCTTTTGAAGTTATGTGCGATGCAAGTGATTTTGTTGTTGGAGCTGTGTTGGGTTAGAGGAAAGACAAGAAGCTTCATGCTATTTATTATGCCAGCAGGACGTTGGATGATGCTCAGCGAAATTACAGCACCACTGAGAAGGAGTTACTTGCAGTTGTTTTCTCTTTTGAGAAATTTCGGTCCTACTTGATTGGAAGCAAGGTTATTGTTCACACATACCATGCTTCTCTCAAATACTTGTTGAAGAACAAGGACCTCAAGCCTCGTCTATGCCGATGGGTTCTTTTACTCCAAGGGTTCGACATCGAGATCAAGGACAAGAGAGGAGTTGAGAATGGCGTTGCTGACCACTTATCGCGATTAAGGGTCGATGAAGTCATACATATTGATGATTTCATGGCAGAGGAAGGTATTTACTTCATTGAAGCTCAGCTTCAAGACGTTTGTCCCGAAAAACTGCAATTTTCACGAATGCAGACTTTCGGTATCGATCGATACTCACCTAGTGTCGATCGATACCCGTCGCGATTTGGACCTGTTTTGCCTGCAGAGCACTTCAACTCTTATGATGTTTAACTAGTTGATGTCTCTAGTCCTGCACGACCATGGTACGCTGACATTGCCAACTACATTGCTGTAGAGACTGAGCCAAAGTATCCCACAAAATATGCAAGGAAAAAGTTTATGCGCGAGATGAGGAGGTTTTTCTGGGATGAGCCGTACCTATATAAGCACTGCTCAGATGGTATCTGCAGAAGATGCGTTGCAGAGTCTGAGGTGCCAGCGATTCTTTTTCATTGCCATGGGTCTGAGTATGCTGGTCATTTTGCTACTTCCAAGACGGTGTCCAAAGTTCTTCAAGCAGGCTTCTGGTAGTCTACTATGTTCAGACACGCGCATGCTTATATCTCACAGTGTGATGTCTGTCAGTGGAGAGGGAAGATCAGCAAAAGACATGAGATGCCACATAATTGCATCCTTGAGGTTGAAGTTTTCGATTGATGGGCATCGATTTTATGGGCCCTTTTCCCTCGTCACAAGAGAACATATACATCCTTGTTGCTGTGGACTATGTGTCCAAATGGGTGGAGGCGATTGCTAGCAGAACCAATGATTCTTCGGTGGTCGTTAAGCTGTTTAAGACCATCAATTTCCCTCGATTTGGAATACCTCGAATTGTGATAAGTGATGGTGGTTCTCACTTTATCAACAAGATTTTCGAGAGGTTGCTGAAGAAGTATGGTGTAAATCATCGCGTGGCTACTCCATATCACCCTCAGACCAGTGGGTAAGTCGAAGTCTCCAACAGGCAAATCAAGGTAATTTTGGAGAATACAGTGGGTGCCTCTAGGAAGGATTGGTCTACGAAGCTGGATGACGCGCTATGGGCTTATAGGACTGCTTTCAAGACACCGCTGGGCACTACATCCTTTCACTTGCTGTATGGGAAAGCATGTCACCTTCCAGTGGAGATCGAACACAAGGCAGCATGGGCGACGAAGTTGCTGAACTTTGACATCAAGCCTGCAGCAGAGAGGAGATTGATTCAGCTGAACGAGTTGGATTAGATTAGGCACCACGCCTACGAGAACTCGAAGTTGTACAAGGAGAGAACTAAGGCCTATCATGATAAAAAGATCATCTCCAGACATTTCGAGCCGAACGACCAGGTACTTCTGTATAACTCTCGTTTGCAATTGTTTCCTGGTAAACTGCGTTCTTGTTGGTCAGGTCCCTTCACAATCAAGGAGGTCAGACCACATGGTGCTGTCGTTCTGATTGGTCCTACAGGCGATGAATTTACTGTCAATGGACAGAGGGTGAAACACTATTGGGCGAAAGCCGAGATTCCAACATGCCTTATAATGCCTTTGGATGATACCATGGTGGGAGGCACCCACAGCCTGAACGGCGTTACAGTCAAGCTAATGACGTTAAACGAGCGCTTGGTGGGAAGCAACCCCCTGGTGAGTCTGCTTTTGAGTCATTTTTCTTTTTTATTTTTCGTTATGTGTTTGTGTCAGGATAAACAAGGAGCAAAAAATCGAAATCGCCTGAGTATTGATCGATAACACATTGCTATCGGTCGACACAAATCGCGAATGAGACGGTTCATCATGTTGACTTAAGCCTGGTATCGATCGATACCAGGCCGTGTGTCGGTCGACACCAGATGTTCCAGCACGGTAACTTCTTGTTTTTCACAATTTTATTCTGTTGTTTTTTTTTATTTTACCTACTCTAGGCTATATAACATTGGGGACAGTGTTGTTCAAGTCTAGGGGAGGTGTCTGCTAACATTGTGTTTGTTTTTCTTAGAGTCAGTTGTTTTATCGAGTCAAAAACATTTTATTGAGTCAAAACTTGTTGGAGATGATGATCTGGTGCTTGAATTGTTGTTTTGATTTTGTTTTTGAGTAACCAGTGTTGTAGGATCAGCTCTAGATCGACTAATGAAAAATCCAAGGACTGACCAGTTGACTAGAAAACATCCATGTCTCCAGCAGAATTCTTCTGAAGCCGGAGCCAAATTTTTGCACTTCATCGATGTGGTTAATGTTTACAGAGCTTGATTCGTCATTCATATCTGACAAAGGAACCCATGTGTTTAAAGTAATGGTATCTCTCTCCCCTGTTAAAAGTTGATAAATAAGAGCATAAAGGATGAAATGATTTTCTTCTGAGTAAAGGGCTAGGAAAATTTCCAGCGATCCCATTATTCTACTTAAGAGGGAATGATCACACAAAGGTTGAAAGTGAGGTTAGGAAAATTTCCCGTGATTCCACTATTCGCCTAAACCTTTGATACATAGAGAGAGAAGAACCGGGGATTCGGTGGCAAACACCATCAATACTCGCGTTTCAGACCTTGATGTGTACATGCAGATCTAAATAAAAAAGGAGAGAACATAATAAGAAATAAGTCTGGGGGAGAGAAAGTGATACAAAACGTGTGAAATTGGATGGTTCCTTGTCATGATATTGTATGGTAAAGAATCTAGAAGGTTTTTGAACATTGGCTGCAGCGATGAAACTGGTGATGAGGGCTTTATTTGAATAATGCTGCGAGATAATGTGTGGAGTCTGGAAAAGCTGCGAGATAATGTGTGGAGTCTGGAAAAGCTGCGAATGTCTACGGAGAAGTACATGGTGGTTAGATCAAAAGCTGGTTAGGTGACATTTGGGTGCTTGGGAAAAAGATCTTTGCAATGGTTCCTGAATAGGTGAGTCTCCGTGTTTTCAAACCTCTTTCTCTGGTTTAGTTTTCTATTTGCTTGAGGGCAAGCAAAGGCTATGTCTGGGGGAGTTGATATATCATGGTTTTTACCCCTTTTAAGCCATGATATAAGTCCGTTTTATAGAGTCTTTCTAGTATCTTGGAGTCTTTTACAGGTTTTAGCACGTTTGGAGCATAATTGGAGATATTGGAACTTTCTGGAACATTTTGGAGCAAAGCAGAAGTTCGTGTTGCTGAATCCCGTATTTGAAGCATCAGTATCGATCGATACCCATCGCAACAGACACAACCCGCGACTTAATGAAGAGTTGAAGAATTGCAGAATGATCCAGAAGTCTTTATTATTTACAAGAATTTACAGCCACTTTAATGGCTATGCTTGATTTTACTTTGGTTTTGTGAGAGAGTTTTTGAAGGGAGACAAGTCTGAAACTCTTTTCGTCCGAGAGAAGATTTCGAACCCTCGTATTACTCTTTCTATTTTATTTGATGATTTATTCAAACATGTTTATTGCTTCAATTTCCATGTCCGAGTAGATACACTTTAGGTTTAGGGTTTTCTCATAGGGATTTCTTTGAATGCTAAGTTGATTTATTGTTAGGGTTCATAATTTTAATTAGTTCTTCGCCTTAGATTGTTCTCAAAACTAATTCCAGATTGATCACCTAGAACTTAGATCTTAGGTTAATCGATTAGGCACGACAGTGCAATTGAGTAATCTGATAATCTAATAGAATTTAAGGTGAGCAAATTGATTATTCGCAAAGAGATTTGGTTTAATTGATTTGTGAACATATCAAACCTGAAATTAAAACTGATTTATTCTTAGGAATTTGCAAAGAGATTTGGGATTCTGAAGTTTAGATTTAGATAATTCTCGCAAGGACAGTTGGTCAATTATACTTTAGTGATTTGAGTTCGAGAACCGTGCGTAACCTGAACCCTGTTTAGTTAGTTTAGTCTGCATTCATTGATTTCCTGAGAAATACCCTAGGTCTATATTCTCTCCATCGAATTTACAACACTTTTACTACTTATTGTTTTTGTTTCATCTGATTTGCTTAGCTTGATTCGATACTATATAATCTATTGTGTGATTTCTGTGAGTCCTTGTGTTCGACCCCTGATATACTGCAGCAACTGCTTTAGTACTTTTTAGGGTATTAATTTGAGCATATCATGTACCTACGAACGGATAGTTTGCATCTCGGCGTTGTTTCGAACTAGCGAGGCTTTGATCTTGTTCAGTTCCGTTATTTGGACTTGGCTTGGTCTTGTCGGCTTGTGGTTAGTTTGTCTCGCCCTTCTCAGCTGGTCCGCGTGTTGCACCTGTTCTACAAAGAGGATGTGCTTTTCTTCTTCCGTCAGGTTATGTCTGAGCTGACTCGAGCTAGGGATATCCCCTGCAGGTCTTGCCCCTTCCAGTGCCGAGGTGAGCTTACCACTTGTGATACGGCCCAAGGTGTTTATTCCTCCACTTTGGATCCCTCCATGGTTGGCGGTTCCAGTTGTTCCGAGGTGAGATTTTGTGGGTTCAGCGGTTTGTTGCTCCATCCTTTATCTGGCCGAAGTGGGTCAAGAAAGGTTGGCCTCGTTGTTGTGGGTGTCACCTCGTCAGATGGATGGAACGGTGGAACTCTTCCGCTCGCCAAGTTTGTCTAGGGTGTCAAATAGTCGAATGTTGTTGGGTTGAGACCGAGCCTTCTTGTGAGCATCCTTGGGGGAAGCATTCTGATATACTCATATATTGCATGTTTTAGCATGCATTTCATTTTGTGTAGATAACATTCATAATCATGATCTTGTCTTGCATTTAGGTCTCATTTAGAGATTAGGGCATTTGCACTAGATCTAGTGTGTTCTTGCATGTTGATATGCTCAAATTAATACCCTAACAGTACTAAAGCAGTAGTTGTAATATAGCTAGGGGTCGAACCACAAAGACTCACAGAGATGCACAATAGATTGTATAGTTGAGATTTAAGCTAAGCCCAACAAGTGTAATTGAAAACAATGCAGAAATTAAAAGAGTTGTAAATCAATGGAGAGAATATAGGCCTAGGGTTTTTCTCAGGAAATCAATGAATGCAGATAAACTAACTAATCGGATTCAGATTTAGCGCAGTTCTTGAACTCAAATCACTAAAGTATAATTAACCAACTGTCGTTGCGAGAATTATCTAAATCTAAATCCTCGAAATTCCAAATCTCTTTGCGAATCCTAAAGTCTAAATCAGCTTTAATAACATGTTTGATATGTTCACAAATCAATTAAACCAAATCTCTTTGCGAATAATCAATTTGCTCACCTAAGGTTCTATCACGTAATTAATCGCACTGTCGTACCTAACCAATTATCCTAAGATCTAAGTTCTAGATTCGTCAACCTAGAATTAGCTTTGAACACAACCTAAGGTGAAGAACTAATTCAGATGGTGAATCCTAAACAGATAATTAACCTAGCATTCAAAAAAATCCTTTATGAGAAAACCCTAAACCTAAAGTGGATCTACTCAAACATGGCAGTTGAATCAATAGACATGTTTGAATAAATCATCAATAAAATAAGAATAACAAGAGGTTTTGAGATCTGATCTCTGACGAAGGGAGATTCAGACTTGTTTCAAACCAAAGTAATCAAAGCAATAAAAAGCATAAAAAGGCATAGCCTAAACAAGTGGCTGTAAAATCCTATTTATAACCTAAATCACGTTCTGGGCCATCTTGTAATTATCAAAGTCTTCTGGGCCAATTCTGCAATTCTTCAACTCTTCAATAAGTCGCGATCCTTCTGTTTCCTCGACGGATATCGATCGATACTAGGCAGTATTGATCGATACTCAGGTGATTTTGATCTCTCAGCTACACGGATCTCTGCTTCGCTCCAGAATGTTCCAGAAAGCTCCAATAACTCCAATTAAGCTCCAAATGTGCTATAACCTGTAAAAGACTCTAAAATACTACAAAACACTAGAAAGACTCTATAAAAAGAACTTATATCATGGTCTAAACAGGGTAAAAACCATGATATATCACATGTTTTGGAGTATTTCCTAGGTAATTGGAGGCAATTGGGCGTATATGGAGAGTTGGACCTAAGTGGAGTACAAAGTCCATCTGAGACGCTGGAAATATGTGTCTAGATTTGTCACTATTCACTATTTAAGCCCAAAAACCTAATTTAGAAGGGCTAAGTCTTTTCTTAAGCAAAAACCCTCTCTAAGAGTGATTTGTAAGAGATTGATCCTTTTGATTTTATGCAATTTGAGTATTGTTTTCTTGATTGAATCCATCTATCTTCTACTTTTTAATCGTCCAATCATCTTGATTCTGAGTTTTAACACTTGTTTTCTTAGATTTGTTAAACCCATGATGATTAGTGAGTAGTTTTAAGGACCTTGTGATAGGGTAGATTAGGGTGATCTAGGGTTTGATTAGTGGTGTTTGGGGTTAGATAATCTTATATTCCTTCTTGTCTAGAGTCCCCAATGCTAGATCTACCTTGAAAGAGTGGATCTAGATCACAAGGCATTTCATGAACACCAAGTGTTTGATGAAATGCCAAGACCAACTAGACAAGAGATTTATGTTCCTAACCTAAGATATTAGTTGTTTAGGGCATATCTTTGGTTGATCTTGTTATGATTCTTAATGCTTGCTAGTTGTTAATCCACAAATGATGATTTGCTAATGGACTTGATAATTAACATAGTGATTAGTTGCTTGAAAGAGAACTAATCTAGATTAGAGATCTATTGCCTAGGAATTAGCTTCTTGAGTAAATGAACACCACTAATTGGACTTGGATCACCTTATATCATTAACCTCATCTCT
>PKML01009634.1:0-59304 GCA_002933935.1 Eutrema yunnanense | reverse complement strand
GAATTACAAAAGTGCCCAGAAGTCTTTGATATTTACAAGAAGACCCCAAGTCGTGATTTAGGTTATAAATAGGAGTTTTAAGCCATCTGTTTAGGCTATGCTTTATTTTGCTTAAGTTTAAGAGAGATTTTGGTGAGAGATACAATTCTGATTTCCCTTCGTCCGAGATCAGATCTCAAACCTTGTTTCTCTGTTTGATTTTATATAGAGTATTTAATCAAACATGTTTATTAATTTAATCTCCATGTCTGAGTAGATCTCTTGTTAGGTTTGGGGATTCTCATTATGGATTTCTTTGAATGCTAAGTTGATTAGTTATTTAGGGTTCACAATCTGAATTAGTTCTTCACCTTAGGTTGTTCTCATAGCTAATTCTAGATTGATCACCTATAACTTAGATCTTAGGATAATTGATTAGGCACGACAGTGCAATTAATTACCTGATAGAACTAGGGTGAGCAAATTGATTATTCGCAAAGAAATTTGGTTTAATTGATTTGTGAACATATCAAACTTGAAATTAAGGCTGATTTATTCTTAGGGATTTGCAAAGAAATTTGGGATTCTGAAGTTTAGATTTAGATAGTTTTCGCAACGACAGTTGGTTAACTATGCATTAGTGATTTGAGTTCTAGAACTGTGCTTAATCTGAACCCTGATTAGTTAGTTTATTTGCATTCATTGATTTCCTGAGAAATATCCCTGAACCTATCTTTTCCCCGTTGAATACAAAACGTTTACTGCTTTCTGTTTTCTGCTTAACCTGAATTGCTTAGCTTAGCTTGATTCTATAATTTATTGAGTGATTTCTGTGGATCCTTGTGTTCGACCCCTAGCTAGACTACAACAACTGCTTTAGTACTGTTAGGGTATTAAATTGAGCATATCACTAAGTTTGACGTTGGTTACCCTTTTAGGCGGGTGAGGGAGGAGTGTGAGCACTCCAAGGCGGATCTTTAAGCTCGAGTTGGAGGACCTTGTTCATGACCTCTTGACGACCGGCTTCACCTTGTTCTTTGAGCTCGGGAGTGAGAGTTGCTTTGAACGAGGCAAAGGGCTTGGTTCGGCCTTTGCACTTGATCTTGTACTCAATCACTCCATCTTTGTGCTTCCATGGAGTGAGAGTCATCATGGAAGCCTCGGACCTAAACCCTTCAACCTTGCTAGGACCATTCTTAGCAAAGACAAGAGAGTGATGCTTGACTTGTTTCTTCATTTTGGCCTTAGTGACTTCACATTTCTCTTGCTTCCTTTTAATCTCACTCATGTCCTCATGTGTGGTAGGAGGGGGAGAATCCAAGCAAGCTACATCAACTCCATAAGCTTCATTACCATTAACATAACCCAAAACCGTCTTCTCACGGGGTTTCTCTTCCTTTTCATAGATCTTTGGGGGCGAAGCTTCATCAACCATCTCACAACTACCCACATGCTCAAATCTATGAGCTTCTTCCATGCAAAACCCATCATCTTCCATAGTGATTATGCCACAAAGCTTGTTGGAGGAGATCTTCATTGGGTAGTAGGCCTTATCATCTACATTCAAGAGAACTACCTTTTCCTCTTTGCAGTTCATGCTAGCACCAGTAGTGAGGAGGAACTGTGTTCCAAGGAGAAGAGGGAGTTTGTTGGTCTTTCTCATCTTCAAGACCACAAAGTCGGTTGGGACTATGCAAATCCCTACCTTGAGTGGGTAGTTTTCAAGAAGACCCAATGGCTTTCTCGAAGAAGTATCTCCAAAGGTGATAAGTGAGGGTCCTTATCCCTAGACTTTTGAGCATCTCATTGGACATCACATTCACTCCTGACCCAAAGTCACACAAAGCATCCTCGATATCTAAATCACCAAGAGAGCAAGCAATAGAGAATTTGCCGAGATTACCAAGCTTGGGGAGAGACTTAGGCTCGATCCTAGTTGTGCTTGGTGAATCAATGCTAGAAGCATTACCCCTTGGTTCTTGAACCATGGTCAAGTCCTCATCCATCATAAAGGTCACCTCCCCACTTTGTTCCTCAATGTCCTCATTGAGCTTCAAAGGAGCTTGTGATCCATAAAGTAGAAGCTCAATCTCTTTTGTGGCTGTGATATGATCATCAATGTGGTGTGACTCCTTTGAGAAGATGGAATTGCAATACTCCTTTGAGGCTTGTATTTCTTTCCCATCTTAAGAACTTTGTTGTACTTTGTCCCCATTGGCTACCTTGGCCTCCATTTCTTGCATTTTTGAATTCAAGGCTTCAAACTTCTTGTGGAGATCATTGTATGAGCAAGCTACCTTTGTATTTATTTCCTCCATCTTCTTGCTTATATCCAATGCTCCAATTGCTTGGCCTTGGAGAAGTTGTTGAAGAACATTTTTCACATCAAGGTCTTGAGTCATGGAGTTGTGACCTTGAGCTTGATGAATGAAAGAATCTTCATTGGGTAGTAGGCCTAATCATCTACATTCAAGAGAACTACCTTTTCCTCTTTGAAGTTCATGCTAGCACCGGTAGTGAGGAGGAACTGTGTTCCAAGGAGAAGAGGGAGTTTGTTGGTCTTTCTCATCTTCAAGACCACAAAGTCGGTTGGGACTATGCAAATCCCTACCTTGAGTGGGTAGTTTTCAAGAAGACCCAATGGCTTTCTCGAAGAAGTATCTCCAAAGGTGATAAGTGAGGGTCCTTATCCCTAGACTTTTGAGCATCTCATTGGACATCACATTCACTCCTGACCCAAAGTCACACAAAGCATCCTCGATATCTAAATCACCAAGAGAGCAAGCAATAGAGAATTTGCCGAGATTACCAAGCTTGGGGAGAGACTTAGGCTCGATCCTAGTTGTGCTTGGTGAATCAATGCAAGAAGCATTACCCCTTAGTTCTTGAACCATGGTCACGTCCTCATCCATCATAAAGGTCACCTCCCCACTTTGTTCCTCAATGTCCTCATTGAGCTTCAAGGGAGCTTGTGATCCATAGAGTAGAAGCTCAATCTCTTTTGTGGCTGTGATATGATCATCAATGTGGTGTGACTCCTTTGAGAAGATGGAATTGCAATACTCCTTTGAGGCTTGTATTTCTTTCCCATCTTAAGAACTTTGTTGTACTTTGTCCCCATTGGCTACCTTGGCCTCCATTTCTTGCATTTTTGAATTCAAGGCTTCAAACTTCTTGTGGAGATCATTGTATGAGCAAGCTACCTTTGTATTTATTTCCTCCATCTTCTTGCTTATATCCAATGCTCCAATTGCTTGGCCTTGGAGAAGTTGTTGAAGAACATTTTTCACATCAAGGTCTTGAGTCATGGAGTTGTGACCTTGAGCTTGATGAATGAAAGAAGCATTGTGGGAGTAGCTTCCTTGTTTTACTTGAGGTTGATGTTGAGGGACAAAGCTTTGACCTTGGTTTTGAGTGGGGAAGATCCTTTGTTGAGCAAAGTTGTTATTGTAACTCCTTTGATAACCTCCATTGTTCCCAATGTAGTGCACTTCTTCTTGGTTGCTCAAATCCACCATATGTTCTTGTGCTCGATGAGTGCCTTCCGAATCACTAACAAAGTGAACCATCTTTTGAGAAGCATTAAGGAGCTTGTCCATCTTTTCATTGAGAGCTTTCATTTCTTTGGCTCTCCTTTGCTCCTCATGATCACTTGTGGTCCTTGTAGACCAATCATAGTCATCACCATAAGTGCCATCACTCAATGCAAGTTTCTCTACCAACTCCATTGCTTCATTCACTTCTTTGCCCAAGAAGCTTCCATTAGAGGCGGTGTCAAGCAACATGCAGATCTTGGGCAATGCTCCATGGTATAGAGTGCTTATGAGTGAAGCATCCGAAAATCCATGATGAGGGCATTGCGATGTATAGCTCCTAAACCGCTCCCATGCTTCATTAAAGCTTTCATTCGCTCTTTGAGTGAAACTTGATATCTCGTTCCTTAGCTTGGCCGTTCTTGAGTTGGAGAAGAACTTGGCAAGGAAGGTGGTTTTGCATTGATTCCAAGAGGTGATGGAACCTTGGGGGAGGTTCTTTTCCCATTGTCTTGCCTTGTCTCCAAGAAAAAAGGAAACAACCTTAGCTTGAAGCTATCCTCCGACACTCCATTCATCTTTTTCAAGATACAAATACGGTCAAAGTGATCCAAATGATCAAGAGGGTCTTCTACCGCAAGGCCATGAAACTTGTTACTTTGCACCATGTTGATGAAGCTTGCTTTGACCTCAAAGTCATTGCATTCAACCGGTGGTGCATGAATCCCTTGGCGGTTGAAATGAGCATTTGTCGCATCACCCGCTCCAACAATGTTTTGAGCTCTAGCATTATGGGCGGGTGGGTTTGGGTTGGGGCCGTGAGGTTGTGGATGGTGGGCGTGGGGGTTTTGGTCTTGGTGGTTTCCATTGCCACGTTCTTGATCATGCTCTTGAGCTTCGTGTTCTTGCACGTGCTCCATACCAAGCCTAGCAAGGTGTGCAAGCCGTTCCCTCTCTCTTCTTGCTCTAATACCACGGTCCAATATGTGAATGTTGTCCCTAGGCTCAACAAGATTTGCTTCGCCTCTAGACCTTGTGTTCATGTACTTACAAGAGAGAGCTTGAGAGAGAGATTAGTATCCAAAAGAAAAGAAAAATGCTTAATCTCACAAAGAGCCTAAATCTTAATGTCAAAATCAAATCCCAATATGGCAACGGCGCCAAATTGATAAAGGACTTTTGCAAGTCTAGAGATCAATTACTCTAAATGCCTATTGAGCATAAGAGGTTATCGAACCAATTGGGGAATGATTTCAAGCACCAAGAATGCAAGGCACTAAAAGAGTTAAGCTAATTATGGAAGTTTGATTAAGTAACCAAATTGAAACAAACAATAGCAACTAAGCAAGATGTAAAAGCAATAAGCAAAGCGAATCCTAAGATGGGGTAATCGATATTAGGTAACCAAAGCATGATCCAAGGTATTCATTCACACAAACAAACTATCTCTAGGTTAATGATCTCTAATCTTGATTAGTCCTCTTTCAAGGCACTAATCACTATGATAATTATTAAATTCATTAGCAAACTCTCATTTGTGAATTATCAATCAACATGCATTGAAAATATAAACTAGATCAACCAAAAATATGCCTTAGACAACTAATCTCTTAGGCTAAGAACATAAATCCTTTGAATAATTTATCTAGGCATTTCATCAAACACTTGGTGTGCATGAAATGCCTATGATCTAAATCCACTCTCTCAAGCTAGATTTAGCATTAAGAGCATTAAACAAAGAAGGATAATAGATAATTTAACCCTAAACAGCTTGAATCATACCTTGAATCACCTAAATCTAACACATCTCAAAATCCTAAAATGACTACTCAACACCCATAAAGAACCCCTCTAAATCGATTTTGATAAGAGAAGAATTCATGGATGGATCTTGGATAATCAACAAGAAAAGAAGATAAGAATGAGAGATTCAATGAAAACAACTACTAGAGTTCTCTCTTACAAAAATCTAAGAACTCTCTCTAAGGAGAAAATGGGTTTTAGACCAAAAAGAGGATAAAATGAAAATTAGGGTTTTTGAGTTTTTAAATAGATGAGGAGTTGACCGGATCAAACCGGAACAAACCAGGTATTGACCCGGCCGAATATGGGTCATGGTCAAGAATGCCTGCAGTGAATCAGTCATAACTCCTGAACCTGACATCTGAATGACCTCAAACCACCTCCAGAAGACAGCCAACTCGATTATCTACAACTTCTATAAAGAACGCAGAATCTGAATCGGAGTGGAAACCCTTCGTCTGGGTTGATATTTCAGACGTCATATTTGGAGCAGAACTCGTTTGGATGCCAGACAGACATGTCCTTGCTATATTTACCGTATCTCTCGAACGGCATATCGGAATGACATGAAACCACCACTAAACGAACGTCAGCTCGATTGTCTACGACTTTTATGAAGATCTCAGATTAAACTGGGCAAGGAAAGGTCTTTATTTGGCCTGATCTTTGAGTCACTTGGGCTGGTGCTGTATATCGGATGTTTGGACCGGGTGGAGTTAACCGAGTGGATCTTGGTCGGTTGAGATTGATCTTGTTTGTAACTGAGCATGATCTGGGCGGTTAGCTTTGGTCTGTTGAGTTCCCTGTTCTAGGACCGACCCCATTAGACCTTGCCGATGGTGCAAGGTCCGTTTTCTCGGCCAGGCAGATACGTCTTCAGTAAATCCGGGGCAACTTCTTAACCTGATTTCCAAATAATCTGATTCAAACTCCTGTGTAAATCTGATTCACTCCTCTACAAGTTTCATGAAGACAACTTGAGTTGATTCGGATCATAGGGCCTTCGTTAAGACACATCATTGAGACCCCTCGGATGAACTATGCTGTTTCGGGTGAGAGATGTCGAGGCTGAATAATGCTAACTGTTGGAGAGCTAACCGACCTCGTTCAGGTCGGTTGTGAGGTTGTCTTGGGTCGGTTGTATGGTCCTGTGCCAGGACCGAGCTGTAGAACCGAGCATAAGGTGGTCGGTTGGAAGGGTCATGGGCATCTTCTTCTTCTTGCTTCTTCTCGCGGCCAGACGGAGACCCTTCAGTAAAATGACCACATCTTCCTAACCATACGTCAAAATGACTTGATTCGACTTTCCCTGGACAGCTGACTAGTCCCTCTACAATTTACATGAAGACTCCAAGAGCTGGATCAAATCGGATGGCCTTCGTCTGATCGGTTATTTGAGACGTTCTGGATGGTTCCTCTCTTTAGTCATTAAGCCCTTAAATCTCCAAACGCCACCAAGTGTCTCCAAACACGTAGAAAATTCCTCAAAGACATGCAAAATACTCACTAGGACCTAATGCAGCTCCTAATACTCTAAATGGGACAAAACAAGTATGAAATGCAATGAATATCCAAGTAAATGATCTAAAACCTACATGATATGCATGCTTAAACTATGCAAATTATGGACACATCAAGAATCAATTGGTAAATGATGAGGCAAGGCAAAGAAAAAGAAAGAAAGAAGAGCTAAAGAAACAACAAAAAGAAGCACGAAACCACAAGATTCAATGGAGAAGAAGAAATTCCCCAAGTGAAAAAAGATGAAGTGGAAGAAGAAGGTCAAGTATGGGCCGTGAAGGCAAAAAAGCCAAGTGAGAAAAGGGTAGCTTAGGATGAGGACTTCATGGGTAGATATGCTAGGATTAGAGACGATTTGAGCATTGGGTAGATGTAAGTCTATCCTTATATGCATAAATTGCCTTTTACTCTTAGCATTTTGCTAAAACTTGCTCATTCATTGAGGAATCCATTGCATTGGTGAAACCCCATACGTTTGAGATAATCTTAGTCTCAAGACCTTTACTCAAGCCAAATGAATTCAGTTGCCTTGCATGAGCATGATTCACTTGAACCAAATAATGTATGTTAAAGGATTCGATGATATTGATGCTTGTATAGGTTAAGGCTTGAATTTGATTCGTATAGGGAAGGATATGGCTAGCTCTTTTTGAGTAGACTTGTTTGATCGCATCTTAGAGCTAGTAACTTGGACATTGAGTTGAATTCTTTTCATGGCACTTTTGGATTTGAGCTCCCATTTAAAGTCTTCTTCCTTTCTTTATTCTTGGTTGCTTGAGGACAAGCAAAGGTTTAAGTTTGGGGAATTGATATACTCATATATTGCATGTTTTAGCATGCATTTCATTTATAGTTTTGTGTAAACAACATTTAGACAACATGCATAATCATGGTCTTGTCTTGCATTTAGGTCTCATTTAGAGATTAGGGCATTTTCACTAGGTCTAGTGTGTTCTTACATGTTTTGGAGTATTTCCTAGGTAATTGAAGGCAATTGGGCGTATTTGGAGAGTTGGACCTAAGTGGAGTACAAAGTCCATCCGAGACGCCGGAAATATGTGTCTAGACGAAAATCCTCCGGTCCGAATCAGCCTTGACAACCTTCATGAATGTTGTAGAGGAGTGCGTTATCTGTCCAGCAGAAGTTGAATCAGGCGATTCGGATGTGTAGTTTGTGAGATATGGCTGTTGCGTAACCGTCTGGCCGCGAGACCAGTCTCTCATACCGGCCAGACATAAGAAATCTCCCTCAGACGGCATGGAAATTTCTCCCCACCAGGGAGTTTACCGGCCATGTGCACTGGCTCCAAGTGGCCCGGTATCAACATACAGGACACTCCATCCCGGCCAGGACACAGCCGGTACACCCAGCCAGTGCCAAACTTTCACCCGAACCAGCCGAGCTCGTCCGAAGTGTCTCAAAGATGTGGCTATACGGGGACCTTACAATCCGATTCAGCTTCAACAGCCTTCATAGAAGTTGTAGAGGAGTGAATCAGCTTTACATAGGAGTTTGAATCGGGTTATTTGAACGTATGGATAGGGAGATAAGACGGATTTACTGAAGATATGTCCTTTTGGCCGAGAGAAGATGACACCATCCAAAGAACCGGCAAAACGAAGGCCTTCCGCTATGAATCAACTCAAACGGTCTTCATAAGATTGTAGAGGGACGAGTTAGCTATATACAGGAGTTGGATTCAGGTCATTCGGATATCAGGTTCAGGAGTTATGACCGATTCACTGAAGACATATCCAAGTTTCGGCCGGGTCAATACCCGGTTTGTCCCGGGTTGACCCGGGTCCGACCCAACTCAGCAAACACCTTTTTATATTTTAGAGATCTGATTTTTAGATCTATCTCATTTTTTATGCTTTTCCCCCTTTTTCTCTCCCTTTTTATCTCTAGAACAAGACTAGGGTTCTTGGGATTTTTCCCAAGGATCTCTTTGGTTTTATGCAATCTAGTATTAATTTCTATCAATATCATCCTTCTATCTCTTTTCTATCTTGATTATTCAACATTCATCTATGGATCTAAGCCCTATCTATATCGATTTTGGCTTGATCCTAATGGGTCTTGAGTAGTTCTTTAGAATCTATGGATGGGGTAGATTAGGGTGATCCAACGCTTGATTATTGATGTCCTAGGTTAGATTTTCTCATATCCCTTCTTGTTTGGTGTTCCTAATGCTAGATCTAGCTTGAGAAAGTAGATCTAGATCTAGCTTGAGAAAGTAGATCTAGATCATAAGGCATTTTATGCACACCAAGTGTTGATGAAATGTCTTGATGAACTATTCAAGAGATTTATGCTCCTAGCCTATGATGATAGTTGTCTAGGGTGTATTTTTGGTGGATCTTGTTTATATAATCTCAATGCTTGCTAATCATTGATTCACAAACACTACAAGAAAACTGCCCTTTTATAACTAAGAGAATCGTCGTAAATTGGTCGTAAAACATGTTTTACGACGGATTAGCGACGATTTTACGACGAATACATTACATCGATTTTACATCGATATCACGATGAAACATTACATCGATTTTACATCGAATTATACATTTTTTTTTCGATAATCCGTCGTAATAGGATGAAACATTACATCGATTTTACATCGAATTATACAATTTCTGTTTTGATAATTCGTCGTAAATTCGTCGTAAAAGGTAGCTGTAAATGCGTTGGTAAATCGATGTAAAATATGCGATGTAAATTCGTCGTAAATTTTTTAACGATGTAAAATCGATGTAAAACTATTGATGTAAAATCGATGTAAATTATTGAACGATGTAAAATCGATGTAAAATATTCGATGTAAATTCGTCATAAATTAAATATAATTTTAGAAAATAAATTCAAAATATAAATTAAATTAAATAAAATTAAAAAAAAAATTAATACAATTATATTTAGAAATTAAATATTTATAAATAAATTCAAAATATAAAATAAAATTTAAAATACAAAATAAAATTCTTAATACAAACTATGGCCTAGCTGGAAAACGTAAATTATCAAAAACCTCGTCGTCCGATCCATTCTGCTCCATATTCGCTCGTTCTTGCGCGAGCGGATCCCTCGGCTGGCCTGATGTCGATCCTTCCTGCTGCCTCAGTGCAGCCGCCAAAGTCGGGTTAGTCAGGGCAATAATATCGAAGAGAGTGTTGTATCCTTGGATTGTTTTATCGTATCCTTGGATCTTCTCATCGTATACCACCTGCTTCGACCGCAAACTGTTGATCTCGGAGTTGGCGGTGTTTAACTCCGTCCGCAAAATAACCGGATCGTCGAAAAGCTGATAACCGGATCGTCGAAAAGCTGATAACCGGATAGTTGGCACTATGTACGATCGATCCCATCCCTAAAACTCTGCCCTTTTTTTCGGGGGAACCTGTAAAAAAGAAACGTAAAATTGTATAAATTGTATAAAGAAACGTTAACTTTTGTAAAAAAAAAAACTTTAAATTACCTCTGCGTATATGTCGTCCATCTGGGCAACCGTCAAAGTCGCAGTGGATTGGACCGAACTACCGCCAGGTGATAGCTGCAGAGAAAGCTGAGTTTGACGCTCGTCGATCCTTTCATGCGCGTCATTGTAGATCGCCTCTGCTCGAGGATCAACAAAATATCCGTCTTTCTTCTTGTGAGTTTCCGCAAAAACTTGGGTCATTGGAGGAAATTCGCCTCCATTTGCCTAGCAAAAAAGACATTCAAAAAGAAATCAAACCGTTGATAGATAATATAAATTAATAACAAATTAAAATAACATAAATAAAATTATAACCGAAAAAATTATTACCATTTGAAGGCGTCTTCCCGCAAAAGATGTTTGACCCGACGTATGAGGTATAAGCGCTGGAAGACCGACAACGTCTTCCGGAACTGAAGACCAATTGCGGTGAGGCTCCATGGACGTAAGAACGAAGTATATTTGTGCATCTAATACTTCTAATATTTAACAATAGATTCAATAACGACGATTGAATCTATATCATCGTCGATTTCCATATCTTACATAATAATGTATAGCATTCGTTCTTATATATAAGTATATTCGTAAAATGCATGACTTAAATAATGTAAATGATTTTGTAAAAACATAAACTTGTTTATACTATGATTAGAACTTACGTAAAACAAGATATGAGATAAAAAAAACCAAACATGTTAATCAAACCCTAAACCCTATATTTTAGATGTTACAACGAATCCGTCGTAAATTCGTTGTAAGTTTACAACGATTTTACGACGAATCCGTCGTAAATTTGTTGTAATAAAATAATTCTATATCCTAAACCCTAAATCACAATACACATATCCTGAACGTAAGAACGAAGTATATTTGTGTATCTAATACTTCTAATATTTAACAATAGATTCAATAACGACGATTGAATCTATATCGTCGTCGATTTTCATATCTTACATAATAATGTATAGCATTCGTTCTTATATATAAATATATTCGTAAAATGCATGACTTAAATAATGTAAATGATTTTGTAAAAACATAAACTTGTTTATACTATGATTGGAACTTACGTAAAAGAAGATATAAGATAAAAAAAACCAAACATGTTAATCAAACCCTAAACCCCATATTTTAGAAATTACGACGAATTTACGACGAATCCGTCGTAATGTCGTTGTAATAAAACATACATGTAAATTAAACTGTGATATACGCTGATAAACCAAACCAAACATGTAAATTAAACCTAATTCGTCGTAAACTCGTCGTAAAATCACGACGATGTTACGACGAAATCAGTGACATCGGTATCACGACGATTTCACGTCGACGCTAAGAGTTTGGTAAAACACGGTTTTTTATAGGTCACCTAATTATTTACATCGCATTTTATCGACGTAATTTCGTCGCATATCCGATGTAAAATCGTTGTAATGCTATTCGATGTAAAACCGTTGTAAATTTTTGTTGCAAATCCGTTGGTAATTTCTAAAAAATTTCTATAAATACATTCCACACCTTCAATGCTAACTAAAAAAACAATACACAATAAATATATACATAACCATTTTTCCTTGAGTTTTTACGCTGATCATTGTGTTCCCACTTCTTGATGATCTGGCCAACAAATAATCATGTGGGATCTTGTTTTCAAGTATAGACAGTCTTCAACTACCATAGGTGAAAGATTCATAGAATTGGACTTCTATGTAAATCCTTCGTAATATAAGGATGTCCAATTCTATGTAAATCCTTCGTAATATAAGGATGTCCAATTCTATGTATCTTTCACTTATGGTACTTGTTGGTCTTTATGAATCTAGAAAACTCGACCCCCAGAAATCTTTGTTAGCCAGATCATCAGAAGTGGGAATACAACGTTCTGCTCCTAAACCCGAGACTACATTATGACGATATTACGACGAATGTGGTCCTAGGAGTCGTAATTTCGTCGTAAAATTACGACGAATATTACCACATTCGTCATAATATCGTCGTTAGATACCATCGGATTTACATTTAATTAACTGTATATTTAGGGTTTAGCATTATGTAATAAAGTTAAACTAACCCTAATCTACGTGTTTAATTCACAAAAACTGTTAATTCATCAATGTTTCCCCGATTTTTTATTAGTTTAATATATAATTTTACAACAAAATTCAACTTAGACATTTAACAAACCGAAAATTACATATATATATAAGCTTTCAATCAGAATCATCATCTTCATTGGGCCCATCATCTTGATTGGGTTCATCATCTTCAGGTCCATCATAATCGGCAGTTTCTTCAAACTCGTCGGAATCGCCTTCTTCTTCTGTGTCGTCAGGTAGATATTCAAGTTGCCTGTTTCGTGGATCAATTAAAAGAACGTTCTCCGTTATCTCTGGTTCTGTAATATCAAGGCAAGAATCTTGTTGCATTGGAAGATCATCAACACCAACAATTTTACCCCTTGGAGCTATTTTAATAACCGATAACCATGAGATCCCAGATGTTCGAACTCGCGGATATGGAACGAACGTTACTTGTGATGCTAGGATGAATGGCTCAAACTTGTTGTAACGTTGTGGTTTGTTGACGTCAACCACACCAAATTTGTTTATTCGCACCCCTCGACCGACTGTTGGATCGAACCAATCACATTTGAAGAGAACGCATTTCAACCTAGCCAGTCCGGGGTACTCCACTTCAATTATTTCCTGCAAAACCCCATAAAAATCTATTTCACCCCTAACACATACTCCGTAGTAGGTAGTTTCCCGACGAACGCCATACTTGTATGTATGAAACGAATAACCACGGGTAAAATACATGGGTGCGGTCGTTATCTTCCCGATGGGGCCTAGGAGTAACTCATGAAACCAAAATGGATATGCGGGATCGCCATGATCAACCTATGATAAGTGTAAAAGTTAGATTGAAAGCCGATATAATTAAATGAAATATTTATAACTATATTAACTTACTTGCGTCTTCAACCACTCAACAAAGTGACGAGCTTTACGGTCGTTTATTTCATCATCTGAAACCCCTTCAATGCATTCTAGTACCTGGGTAACAAATAAGCTGCAAAATACATATATAGACATAAAAATTAACAAATTTAATTATAATTATATTAATTAATTATTAATGACTGATTCATTAAATAGTTTTGTTATTATCTTTCGTAAGGACTCACTTCATTACAGTTTAGGAGGATGTACGTATGTGCGCTGTGCCTGTCATGCTCGTTATCCCACCAAACTTCCTTCAATTTTCCACTAAGACGACCAATTGGTGAGAATATGTCTGGGACACCCTCTACTGCATAAATTCGTCCCACACCGCCATCATCGTATCGTCGGGGAGCCCGTTTGCGTGTGCGGACTTTTGGAGCGAAATAATATGAAGTGAAGTGTGAAGTTTCTTCTGTCAAACTTCCCGCAACAATTGATCCTTCAACCCTTGCTAGATTTTTTGCCTTTCCGTATAAATGTTTCATGAAGCACTCGAATGGGTACATCCACCTAAACTGAACAGGGCCTCCTAGTTCTGCTTCGTGGGGGAGATGAATGGGAAGATGTTCCATAACATCAAAAAACGCAGGGGGAAATATCTTCTCCAAATTGCACAACAAGATTGGAATATTAGCAGCCAGTTGTGCAATTACATCTTCTGACAACGTCCATGTACTAAGTTTCCGGAAAAATGCTCGGATGCCTGCAAAGACAAATTTATATACATTGTAACATATATAGATATATATATAATTATTCTCAATAATTTTATATGTGATGAAGTATCATACCTCCAATTGCTTCATGAACATTTTCTGGAAGGAGTTCGGCAAATGCGTAAGGAAGTAAACGTTGCATAAACACGTGGCAGTCATGACTCTTCATCCCTGAAAACTTATCTCCTTTCTCAACAGATTTAGCAAGATTGGATACATACTCATCAGGAAACTTCATGTCAGATGAAACCCATTTGAACAACGATGCCTTTTGTTCTGCACCCAACCGAAATATAGGAACTGGTGATTTTCCATTGCTCATTATATGCAACTCATTTCTGTTGCAAATATCTGGCGAGTCCAACCTTGACTTTCCGCTGTCTTTGGTTCTTCCTTTCACGTTTAACACTGTATGCATGATGTTATCAAAAAAGTTTTTCTCAATGTGCATGACATCAAGATTGTGTCTCAGTAGATATTTTTTCCAGTACGGAAGATCCCAAAAAATGCTTTTCTTGTGCCAATTGTGATTAACCCCGTATCCATCAGGCATATTAGCTGGAGTGTGCCAATTTTCCCCACGATTCACAGTTTCTAGTCCCCCAAAATGATCTATTTGCGCTTCTAGATCTTCCCCAGATAGATACACTGGTGGGGGGACACGCACGATTTTGTTCTTCCTAAACAACCGCCTGTTTCTCCTATATGGATGATTGATTGGTAAAAACCGGCGGTGACATTCAAACCAGCATGTTTTTCGACCATGTTTCAGTTGAAACGCATCTGTCCGATCGAGGCAATAAAGACAAGATAACCTCCCATACGTCGTCCAACCTGATAGCATTCCGTATGTAGGGAAGTCGCTTATTGTCCACATAAGCACCTCACGCATCGTAAAATTTTTTTTCCTCGAACAATCATATGTCCGCACTCCTGTATACCACAACTGTTTCAACTCATGATTGGGACCAGGGACTAAAATATTCAGGAAAAGAAATTCCCTTTGCATGCACATATCTGGGGGAAGATTATAAGGAGTTACGATAACTGGCCACAAAGAATATTGCCTAGCAGACATACCGAATGGACTAAATCCATCGGTGCAAAGACCAAGATACACATTTCGCTTAGAGTTAGCAAAATCAGGGTGTACCGTGTTAAAGTGTTTCCAAGCTTTTGCATCTGACGGGTGAGTCACTTCTCCTTCTCTCTGTGAATGTTCTGCATGCCACCTCATCGATGCAGCTGTCCTTTCAGATTGATACAATCGTTTCAACCAATCAGTTATAGGAAGATACCACATCCGTTGGTATGGTATCTTTGTATGCCCAGTTGTTTGGGGCCTAAATCTCGGTTTTTGTCAAAATCGACATTCCTGCAGCTTATCATCATCTTTCCAAAAAAGCATACAATTGTAAACACATACATCTATCATCTCAGAAGGCAACCCAAGACTAAACACCAACTTCTGTATCTCATAGTATGTTTCGGCAGCCAAATTATCCTCTGGCAAATACTCTTTAATAAGATCAGCCCAATCATCCATGCAAACCTCAGCTAAGTTATGATCAGTTTTAATTGTCATCATCCTAGCAGCTAACGACAATTTAGACTGACCTTCTCTACATCCATCGTAGAGTGGCTGGTTTGCAGCGGCTAGCATATCATAAAATCGCTTCGCATCTACGTTGGGTTCCTCAACAGTACTATTATCAGCATTTGTTTCATGAAATGCATCATTAACCATGGCATGCATCCTATCATGATCTGCACCCTGATCAAATTGATGTTGACCATGATCATAACTACCTTGATAATTTGATTCTACTTGACCTTGATAATTACTACTACTATCCGTTGCTTGAGTTCTTTCAAAACCCTCTCCATGTTGATACCAAACATAATATTGCGGCATAAACCCTCTATTTAGTAAATGCTTCCACACCGTCTCAATAAACATATATCTCGTATTCTTGCATTTACGACAAGGACAGAACATCTTACCACTTTCCAGGGTTGTTTGCATATTTTCGGCCTGATACATGAATATTTCAAGCCCTTCTTTGAATTCTTCCGTCAAATCTCCCTCTGAATCCTTTTGCGTATACATCCATTTTCGTAGTTCGTATATAGACATTTATAGTGTTTTTTTTTTTATTCTGTTTGTTTTTTTTTTTGATTCTTTCGTTTGAAGTTAGGCTGTATTTATAGAAATTTTTTCAGAATTACCAACGATTTTCCAACGGATTTACAACGAATTTTACGATGTAAATTCGATGTAAATTTAGTAGGTGGACCTATTAAAAAACGTGGTCTACCTAACTGGGAACATGCGATGTCAAATCGTCGTAATATCGACGTAATATGCAGAAGACATATTCGTCGTAATATCGATGTAAATTTACGACGGTATTACGACGATTTATGTTGTAGTCGTAATGTCGTCGTAAACTAGTCGTAAATTTACATCGATATTACGACGACACATATTTACGACGATTTTACGACGAACACATATTTCGTCGTAAAGTAGTCGTAATGTCGATGTAAAGTTACATCGATTTAAAACGGTCGTAAATTTTCGTTGGAAATAGACAGTTTTCTTGTAGTGAAATGAGAGTTTGCTAATGAATTACTGATTAGCAAAGTGATTAATTGCTTGAAAAAGAATTAGTCTAGATTAGGGTCTTATGCCTAGGGATTAGCTTGATTGAGTGTTTGGACATCATGAATGAGACTTGGGTCACCTTATTTTAATAACCCCATCTTAGGATTCATTTTTTTCAATGAATTAAATCTTGTTTATTGTTTTTACTTAATTTCAATTTAGTTACCTAATTACAAAACCCCACTTTGATTGCTTAACTCATTTAGTTGTATGCATTTATTGTGTTTGAAACTCTACCCTTGGACTCTATACCTCATATGCTACTTAGGCATTTTTGTAATTGATACACAGCAAAATTCTTGTATCACATTCCCGAACCGAGGTATCTCGATTGAAAGTCTCTAGTTCGACCTTCCGATGTCAGCGTCTCGACCCTTTCTGATAGAGTTTTGCTTGTCTTGTCTTGCCCATCCACTTTCTTCAGCAACGTGGTAAGCATATTCTTTAATTCGACTAAAGGCGCCGACGTAGTCTCCATGGTTGCAGGAAGAGTGCCACTAGGTTTGGCCCTACCATCGCTAGAACCACCGTTGCCGTTATTGCTCACGTCCACTCATGTTCTCTGCTCATCGCCGGCCATCGCTTCAGATCTCGTTCCTGCTGTTTTCGTGAGTTAGAAAGCTTCTTCGAATTCCCCATAGAATGCGCTAAACTGTGTGAGTCGAAATTCACACAATCAATTTTTGTAAACGACTTTTAAGGAAACATAAGCTTCTGAGAAAAAACACAAGCAGAGATCCAAAGATGGTTTTTATTTCTGTTTGTAAGCGTTTGAGTACGAGTAATGTTGCTAAGAGCTTATGCTAAGGTTTTAAGGTTCCCTGTTACAAACGATTATGAATGTTATTCATACAAATCTATTTTAGCTAGAATCTCGGAGAGAAAAAGAATATTTCCTTTTTGTTATGTGCGGCGACCGACTAAGGTTAGGGTAACCGATGATTTGGGCCTTTAGCTCGGCCAAGAGTTGGTGAATGGTTTGTGTCTTGGCCCATAAACGTTTCTCTTGGCCCACTTGCATTCAAATGGGCTCGGCTGTTCCTTTTTGGCGAACCGGCCTGTCTTGAATCGACCTCGGTTAAGTCGGGGAGTGTCATTTTCTCTTCATCGCCTCGGCTTTATTCTTCTTGACGAGGCGAGACGTCTAAAGAGGGCTATCCAGAATTGTCATGCTTCGGCTCGGGTCTTTCCAATCCCTTCGGGTCGGTATGTCTCGTTTTCTTGAAGTGTTAATCTCGAGTGGGTGAAAACCGACCCCAACAATTGTTTCATTCGCTTTTATATGTTTTTATCACGTAGACCAAAATATTCTCGGCGGCCATTGCGGATATAACCGCCTTAGACCGGCATGACCTGGCTGCTGCAAAAGATCTTCGACAGTGGATTGCGCATATGGTAACGGGGGTCGAGGTGCTGGTGCTGGTGCAGGGGGAGGTGGATGCGGTGTTGCAGACTGAGTCCCCGCAGAATCTGGAACAAAGGTTTCGGTGGTGATAACACCGGTTTTTGACCATTTTTATGGATCACTTTAATATCTTTTGTGTGTGTTTTAACTCCGTTTTCAATGGTTTTCAAGTGATTTCCATGTTTTAGAGTTGTAAAAGACTTTTCAGGTAACCCAGGATAAAAAATTGCATTTCGGAGCAAAAATACGTTTTTGGATAAATTTGGACCGTCAGAAGTATTGCAGTCAAACAAGACCTTCTCACCGTCTGATCATCCCTTGATTTGGATACAACAAAGAAGACACAACCAACTTTCAAGTGAAATTATTTTGGAGACATTCCAATGGTTGGATCATCAAATATTCACGAAGCACCGAAGGCAGACGAATCGCTGCCTTAAAGCAGAGCCACTACGGGCAGAAAAGCTGCACCCGCGGCCAAGATGAGTTTCGCCGCGGCCAGAGGAGCTCCGCCTGCGGCTAACAGCTGTTTCACCGCAATCAGAGACCACTCACCCGCGGCCAGCTACTGTGCGACCCAACTCGACCCCGTTTCATTCCTGAGGCCAATTCCGTCTTTTTAACAAAAAACCCTAAACATCCCCTAAACCATTATTTGCTTGACTGATCTTCTATGTAATATGCTTAAATTAATACCCTAAAAGTACTAAAGCAGTAGTTGTAGTAAGTGTAGGGGTCGAACACAAGGACTAACAGAGATCACACAATTATTGTATAGTATCGAATCAAGCTAAGCAAATCAGATGAAACAAAAGCAAGAAACAGTAAATTCGATGGAGGAAAATATAGATTCAGGGTATTTCTCAGGAAATTAATGAATGCATATAAACTAATTAACATGATTCAGATTTAGCGCGGTTCTTGAACTCAAATAACTAAAGTATAATTAACCAAATGTCGTTGCGAGAATTATCTAAATCTAAACTTCAGAATCCCAAATCTCTTTGCAAATTCCTAAGAATAAATCAGCTTGAATTTCAGGTTTGATATGTTCACAAATCAATTAAACCAAATCTCTTTGCGAATAATCAATTTGCTCACCTTAGGTTCTATCAGGTAATTAATCGCACTGTCGTGCCTAATCAATTATCCTAAGATCTATATTCTAGGTAGCTAATCTAGAACAAGGTTTGAATACAACCTAAAGCGAAGAACTAATTCAGATGGTGAATCCTAATAAACTAATCAGCCTAGCATTCAGAGAAAACCCTTATGAGAACCCTGAACCTAGAGTGGATCTACTCAGACATGGAGAATGAAAGCAACATGATTGAATAGATCATCAAAGAAAACAATAGAAAACAGGAGTCCAGAGTTGTTTCTCCAAAAACCAAAGTAGAATCAAAGTAGAATAAAGCTTAGCCATAAAAATGGCTGAAAAACCTAATTATAATGCGAAAACACGTTCTGGGGTTTTTTGTAAATAATAAAGTCTTCTGGGCAATTCTGCAATTCTTCAACTCTTGGAAAAGTCGCGGGTCGTGTCTGCTGCGATGGGTATCGATCGATACTGATGCTTCAAATCGGGTACTCAGCAACACGAACTTCTGCTTTGCTCCAGAATGCTCTAGAAAGCTCTAATATCTCCAATTATGCTCCGAACGTGCTAAAACCTGTAAAAGACTCTAAAAGACTCCAAAATAATAGAAAGACTCTATAAAACGGACTTATATCATGGCCTAAAAGGGGTAAAAACCATGATATATCACTATGCAACCGAACTTAGGTATTTTTAGAACCACGAAAGTGCTGGATCCATATGCTTGACCTAGGGTAGACGAGAAAAACCGCTACAAGATTTTGAAAGTATACTTGTAGAAGGAATGTGAGCGTTAACGAACTTGTTTGTGTCATCATAATTTTCTGGGCGGCCGGAGACGAGAGCTACCGGTCGAGTATATAAATTATAGGTGTGTAGGATGCACGAGAGTAGGCTACACACACTATCGTTGATACTAAGACTTTTCGGTCTTAAAGATGTATCAATAACTCTAAATACGAGTAGTATAAGAGGTTATCAATCCGTATTAGGAAATGACTCTAAGCATTAAAAATGCAAGGAACCTATGTAAGTTAAGCTAATAAAAGGAGGTTTGTGATTAAGTATCCAATTTTAAAGAAGCAAAGCAACTAATCAAGATTGTAAATTAATAAGCAAAAGCAGATTCAAATATGGGATTATGGATATAAGATAACACAAGTTCAATTCATGATGTTCATTTACTCAAGCAAGCTAATCCCAATACATAAGACCCTTAAATTAATAAGCAAAAGCGGATTCAAATATGGGATTATGGATATAAGATAACCCAAGTTCAATTCATGATGTTCATTTACTCAAGCAAGCTAATCCCAATGCATAAGACCCTTAACTTGACTAATTCTCTTTCAAGCAATTAATCACTATGCTAATCACCTAATCCATTAACAAACTCTCATTTGTGGATCATTGATTAGCAAGCATTAAGTTTGTATGAACAAGATCAACCAAAGATATACCCTAGACAACTATTAGCATAGGCTAGGAGTATAAATCTCTTGTTTAGTTCATCAAGGCATTTCATCAAACACTTGGTGTGCATGAAATGCCTTATGATCTAGACCTACTTTTTCAAGCTAGATCTAACCTTAAGAACACTAAACAAGAAGGGATATAAGAATATCTAACCCTAAACACCATGAATAAAGCCTTGGATCATCCTAATCTACCTCATCTCTAAACCCTAAAAGACTACTCAAGACCCATTAAGAACCAACCAAAATCGATGGTGATAGAGGTTGAATCCATGGATGAATGTTGAATAATCAAGATAGAAAGAAGATAGATGGAAGAGATTGATAGAAATAAATACTAGATTGCATAAAACCAAAAGATCTTCTTACAAATCTCAAGCTCTCCCTCAAAGGTAAGGGTTTTAGACTTAAGAAAAATCATAAGAAATGAAATTAGGTTTAGATTGTTTTTAAATAAGAAAGTGGGTGACCGGGTCAACCCAGAACAAACCGGGTATTGACCCGGTCGGATCTTGGGTCATGTCTTCTATACCGGCCGACACGGGTCCGGTATGCATGTGGCCGGTATGAGTGCAATAGTCGAAGGGGGAATACTGGGCCGATCGGAGCCGGTATGCACAACCGGTAAAGTCCCTGCCCGGATGTAAGTCTGGTACCGGGCCGGTGCGTGAGTTACGTCCTTGGGCGGTATAGAGGTCTTCGGTGAGAGGTTCCATGCCTGGTGGATTATAGCCGGGATGGTGGGGCGGTAAAGTCCCTGGCTAAGAGAAGGAGCAGTACCGGATGAGGGAGCTTTCTCATGTCGGGCCGGTACGATCGTCTTCATTGAGGGGGAAGCTTCTTCATGCCGGGGGAACTGGAGCCGGTACGCGCATCCGGTAAACTTCCTGGTGGGAGGAATGTTTCACGCCGGGGAAATGGAGTCAGTACGCGTGGCCGGTACGAGAGTCTTCATCGGGGGAGGTTGCTTCTTGGCGCCGGGTGAGTTAGAGCCGGTACGTGCAGTCGGTGTAGAGCATGTCTCGGCTAAAGTCGATACCGGCCAAGTTAGGTTCGGTATGAGAGGCTGGTATGGTGAGTGTGATCCACCTTTGCTTCTAGGCGTTGCTTCAATGTCCCAAGCCAAGCGTGAACTCCTCCAAAGTCTCCAAAAGCCTCCAAAGTACCTAAAAGAGACTCCAAAACATGCAAGACTCTCTAGGACTTAGTATAAAATCCCTAAACTCTAAATGAGACAAAACAAATAAGATATGTAATGAAACTATATGCGTATGAGATGAAACCTAAGCTAAATAAATGCATAGAAGGGACAAAATATGGGAATATCAACTCCCCCAAACTTACTCATTTGCTTGCCCTCAAGCAAACAAATAAGAACAAGTAGAGGGAGGTTTGAAAGTGGGAACTCAAATCCACAAGTAGCACAAAAGGAAATCACATTCAACGTCCCAGTTTGTAGTTCTTAAATGCACAAGTGAGTCTACTTCAAAGGAGATAGCCATTCCTATTTCATCATGTATCAAATCCAAACCCCAATCTACACAAGCAATCATATTCTCCAACCCCTTAACATTCATTAGTGGTGTAACCATGAATCATGTTTATGCAAGGTCAAATAGAATTCGTTTGGTAAGGGTTTGGTTAGGAGATGAAGGTGATCTCATTATCATGATTGAGTAATCAAGTACAAGGATCTCTGATACGTGCTCAAGTGTTGAAGAAGCTGGACTAAGGTCTCTCTCTTCTGTCAACGGGATAAGGTGGAGGTTGCTGGTGGGGCGATGAGAACCACAAGAGAGGCGACGGTCTCTTGATACTCCAAGGGGTTTCCCTAAGGATCGGACTCACTCACAATCTAAAGAGAGAAAACGTTTTTGTGAAGAACAAAAACTCAAAAATAACCAAGGAAAATTCTTATTGTCTGCGTGCCTGAGAAGGACAAAGCCTTAGGGTTTTTAAAGAGAGCTCACGTCCCCAAAGAAAAAGAAATAAACCGAAAAGGAAATAACAAGACGGGTCCTTAACAATTTAGGCCCGTTTACAAAATAATTAAAAGACTAAGAGAAATAGAAGTGAGGCCTCGTGTAGCTGGTCTTCAAGGGCTTACAGAGAGTCATTAATTGGGCCAATAATATTGCAAGCCGTTTGGCCTCGGTAAAAACCCATCTTCGCAAAACCCAGTGGGATAAAAACGAAGGTTGGGAAAAGAGCACCAAACGACTTACAAACCCAACTAATGACCTTCCTTGGGCCTAAGTCATCTCTGGTGAAGTGAAATCGACCATAGATAAGTGGGCCACGAGCCTGGGCTTGATGAGTGGCCACTTAGTGTTATCGGCCAGCAAAGGATCCAGCCGATATGTCTTCAGTGTTTGGACGTTCTGGTCCGAATGGTAAGGATTCTTCGGCTGATCTTTAGTGTTCTGGAAACTAGACTCAAAGAGCTTCAAATCCATATGTGGATCGCCTTCTGGATCGTCCGGGATCATGAGTGGATCCTGCTTCAAAGAATCGGCCCAATAACTGCTCGCAAATGGGCTTAGCGGACTAGTGTCCGTCTTGAAGAAACCTTCTTGTCTGAGCTGGTCCATGAACATGTTGAACTTCTTTTCCATGTCCCTGCTCCTCATTCTAGTCACTGGTCCACTTGGTACTAGTGGTGCTTGTATGACTTGGGTCGTTGACTCGATGTCCTCATCAATCTCTCATGGAATGAACAAACCTTAGCAAAATGCTAAAGGTAAAAGGCAACCTATGCATACAAGGGATAATTCTCATCTACCCAAATGCCTAGAGTGTCTCTAACCTAAAGCTTTCTAACCCGTTGTGCCCACATCCTAAGCTACCCTTTTCATCTCAAGGCATTTGGCCTTCTCAAACCCACACATGCTTCTTGTGTTTTCGCTTCACCTTCTTCTCACATTGGGGATCGACTTCTTCTTCCTTGATATCATGGTTTGGTGCTTCCTTGTTTTAACTTAGCTCTTCGTTTCTTCATTTTTGTTCACGCCTCTTCTCATCTTTGATGCTTGGCCTTTTTTTTTCCTTAGGCTATCTTATTCTTAGAGCTTGTCTTATTATTTTCTTTTTGCACCAACCAATCTATATAAATTCGATCCCCTTTTCCTTTCTCCTTTTTCATCTTTTCCAATCCACATTACCATTCCACACATATCCGATCACCAAGTTTCAAAACCGTTTGACCCAAACTTGAACCAATAACCGTCACCCTAACTAGCATATTCCTAGATTAACTCTGTGATGATGGAGCTAAGTCTACATGAGAATTCCCTCTTGTCACCCTTGCCAAGTTTGTTCGAAAAAAAATGCCTCACAATTCACACACTAATAACAATGGCTAGAAAGAAGGTTGAGGTTAAGGTAGGGGAAACCATTCCAATGATGGGATATGGCTACTTGGATGTTGGGCCCAAAACCCGCACTCAAGACCCAGTCCGGTTGAATGGGTCCTACAAGAAAGGCCCAACTCACGACGACATCTCACGAAACAAAATCTACAAGCTGGGGAGAGCTGAGCTCGCAGAATAAAGGAGGTTGGCGAGAGCAGGAGTTCGCATTTCACCAAGTCAAACGGGCTAATTCAAAACCCTGAGATCAAGCTTGTCATTAAAGTCTTAGATTACGAATTTATGTCTATATTTAAATGCAAATCAATAGGATCATGCAGTTACGTTTTCAGCCGGTATAAGTATGAAACATCAGGCTCATTGTAAAGGACTGAATTCTTGGCAAACAAAGCAATATACAACATTTTCTCTCTAAATCTTCTAAGCTATTTTCAAAGAACATTCAACCTGCAAGCTGAGAATTGAGGTTGTGAGATCCTGCTCTCACATTGGATAAACAAGAGTGGTAAAAAGGGAAAAGATTACCCAAGTATGTATAAGTGATCCACAAATTCATTCAAAATTGCATAAACACAATAATTACAAGTCAAGATTAGGGTTATCACTTAGATGAGATTGGATGCAATTCAAGCATGCTTTAATCAAGGCAAGTATGATGATACATGAGAACTAAGAATGGTGCATCTTTACTTTCATACTCACTTTAATGCATCAAACAACTACGAACGTTAATTTCTTAAAGTGCTACTCTACAAGGAAAATTCATCATTATTCCCATGCATATGCAATGAATCCTAAGTATGCAATCCTAGACTAAATGCACAAATGCAAATGCATCTCAAATGACAACCTAAATGACTTCTTTTTGTGTTTTAATTTTCAAAAAAAAATTGTTTGTTTTTCTATGCCTTAGATGAATGCATATGACTCAAAATGCAAAACTCAAAATAAGACAAAACAAATGACATTAGATACCGGTCCCTCCCCCAAGCTTAAATCACACCGTCTCGGTGTGAAATAATAGAAGAGAAGACACCCAAAAATAATAAAATAAAATGCTAGACTCAAGTAAAAAAAAAATATTTACAAGGTTTTGGAGTAATACCTCAAAAGCTTTCGGATGGGGAAGAAGATCCCATCGAGTATGAAGGATTGCTAGAGCACAGAGACGGTGTCGTCATTGTCTTTCTCTTGGCCGCTTTCACCTCGTAGGAGGATGGGATGTACTCGTCGTCGTGAATCACCAACTCTCCTCCATGTAGTTGAAGACGTTGGTCCAACGGTGTAGAACGTTCTCCAATCTCTTCTTTCTCCATCGTGCTCGGCTCTCCTTGGCTGGAGAGGAGCTAGCCCCTCCTTTCTTCCCCTTGAGTTCTCTAACCGTGTCCTTCAAATCTTTGACCGACTTTACCAACTTCTAGATTGTCTTATCTTGCCACTTGCACCAACGTTGAAGTAACCTCGTTTGGTGGTTGGCATGTCTAGTGGCAACGTCTGGCGTCCTCCCATCATAAGGATCAAAGCAATACCTCTCACTTCCGTACTTGGGCCGAGTGGCAATCGAGTGTGCATTTTCTTCTTCATCCTCATGGCCATTGGGTGATTCAACATCTTCTTTTGGTATTTTCTTCCCCTTCTTTCTTCGAGAGCAAATCACCTCTAGTGGTGGGTCTGTGGCCGGGTTGTAGAAATGATCATTAGTGGGATAGAAATAGATATGCTTCCTCCCGCGGAGTGTGGTAAGAGGAGGGTTAGGCAAAAGGACCTTGACCGTGTTGGTCTTGGTGAGTCTTAGGTTGTAGGCGAAAGTCTTGCCTATCTTGCCTTCGAAGAACTTGGTTCTTGAGAGATATGCCTCATCCATAAGCTCCATGCTCTTAGTATCCTCCACTAACTTAATCCCTTTAGCCTTGAGGATTGAAGTTACCAAACCGCCTATGAAGATTTTAGGCTCCTTGCTCTTTGTAATGAGAGCCCAATCTTTGTAGCCAAGTAAGTGGTTCACTAGAACGGCGGCTAAGCACGGGTTGCACTCTCTCCAATGAAAAGCCACTTGTCTTGAGGTGTGTCAAGAAACAGTGTCAAGCCTAAAGCAAGCAAATCCATATCTTCTTCCGAAACCGTTCCAAACTCCTTCTTGGCAAAGAACGTGTGAGCAAGGATCTTGTGGGCATAACGAATGGCGGGGTGGCGGATGCACGTGCCTTTGATAGCGCCGGGATTATATGGCCCCATAACAATGACCTTCCACAAGTAAGTCAAGTCGTTCCCGTAGAGAAACTTGAGGCCTTTCTTGGTTCCTTCTTCTTTGAATCCAAACACTTGACTTAGCTCATGGAATGTCATCTTGTATGCTTCTCTACCCACCTTAAACTCAATGAAACCGTGGCCATCTTCCTCATTGGCGTCTCTATCACCTCGTTCATAGAACATAGCTTCCAATGATGCAAGAAATTGGCAAGCTTGGTCTTTATGAGAAGGGTTAGCCACCTCAAAAATTCCACCGAAACTCATGTTGGTGAAAATCTTTTTCACATCCTCAAAGATCCCCATCTTCTCAAGTACGACCTTGTCCGGGAATTTTTTCTCCTCGAATTTCACCGCCTTGAGCTTCTTGGCATACTCACTATAGGTAGGGACTCTTGGCTTGGGCTTGGGGACTTTCTTCTTCTTTTTCACTTGCACCACGTCTTCCATATTGTCTTCTTCATCATTAGCAAGTGCCTTCTTTTTCCTCTTTTCGGTGACTTTAGTGCTTTCCGCTAATGTTAACTCTCTCTTTTTAGTCGGTGGACCTGAAACTTTGATTGGGTCGCTTGTTATTGTCATGGTACCTACATTGTCTCAAAAAATGTATAAGTTCCAAGAAACCAAGATACAACCTTTGTCATTATCAAGCAAAGGCATTCATGAGACAAAGAGGATAGTACTCAATTTGTAAAAAGACAATCAATTTCTCATTGGCAAAATTGAGTATGCTAATTAAATACACCAAGAACTCATTCAAATTTCCAAAGTTGCAACTTTTAGCAGAAGACACCAAAAATCGATTTTCTTGGTTCAAAAATTCAAAATTTCTCAAGTCCATTACAAATTAGCATAAGAACTAATAGCCCTAGCCATTTTGAACCTAATCCCAAGGTTTTTATTCAAGTGAAAGCACTACCCAAACAAAGTCATGAAATTTTTCACTTATGAGCAAGTTCTTGAATTTTTCATGAAATATTTGAGTAAAATACCTTGGGGATGCAAGATTTGAATGGAAAACTGTGGGTAGATCCAGAAAGAGGATGAAAAATCCAGAATTTAGCAACTTGAATCACGATTTTTGGGTAAGAGATGAGAGAGTTATGAGTAGATGAAGGTTGAGAGGAGAAAAATGGTCATGGCCACGACAAAGAGAAGGAAGAAGACTTACCTGGCCGGTCCATTGGATAATAGATCTAAACCATGGACCGATGGACAAAGGCTCGGACCGATGGTCAATAGCAATCCCTGGCAAAACATGGCCGGTATGCACGTCCGGGATGCATTTTTGCAAGCTTTCATACCGGGCCGATTACAACCGGTACGTAGGGCCGGTAAACTCCATGTGCTTGTAAAAGTTCTGTACCGGGCCTTCCCACATCTATGTACCGGGCCGGTACTGCTGCTACGGCTAAGTTTCATATGATGCACAAGGGAAACGAACGTGCACCGGGCCGATTACAACCGGCATGTCAAGCCGGTATTGCTCTGTTTAGGAACTTTTTCCATGCCGGCTCCACGTAACGGGTCCAACTTGGCCGGTGTGAGTGCTTCCCCCACGTCTTGAACATTCCATTGCAAGGCTTCACCACTTCGGACACCAAGTACCCTATGAACACTTAACAAAAAGATCAAAAAGTACTAGCAAAGCATGGAAAAGATAAGATTAAAAGTATATACAAGGGTAAGCTTGGGGTGTCTCCCAAGAACACTTTGTTTTACGTCACTAAGTTAGACGTTGGTAACCGCAATTAAGCGAGGGGAACATCATTGAGAGGGATCGAGCCTCCCTCTTCAATGATTTCCTTAGCATTGTATGGTTTGAGTCTTTGGCCGTTTGCAATGAATTCTTGGCCACTCTTGTTCACAACTACCACGGCCCCATACGGCCTCACCTACTTGATCTCAAACGGTCTGGACCATCTTGACTTGAGCTTCCCTGGAAAAAGCTTCAACCGGGAGTTGAATAATAGCACTAGGTCTCCAACTTTGAAGTCCTTTCGCAAGATCTTCTTGTCATGGAATGCCTTGGTCCGTTCCTTGTAGATCCTTGATCTCTCATAGGCCTCTAGCCTAATCTCACTTAACTCTTGGAGTTGAATCAACCGCCTTTCTTGTGCGGTCTTTAGATCAAAGTTGAGAAATTTCACCGCCCACAAGGCCTTGTACTCTAACTCAACCGGCAAGTGACAAGCTTTCCCATAGAAAAGGTTGAACGAAGTGGTCCCTTTCGGTGTCTTGAAAGCGGTTCGATAAGCCCACAATGCATCATCAAGCTTTTTGGACCAATCTTTTCTTGAACTCCCAACGGTTTTCTCAAGTATCACTTTGATTTTCCGATTAGAAACCTCCACTTGGCCACTCGTTTGAGGACGCTAAGGCGTGGCCACCTTATGTTTCACTCCGTGTTTCCTAAGCAAGCTTTCATAGAATTTGTTGATGAAGTGTGAGCCCCCATCACTTATCACAACCCGTGGTATGCCAAATCTAGGAAAGAATATTAACTTGAACATCTTGAGAACGACTTTTGCATCGTTTGTGGGACTCGCAATCGCCTCTACCCATTTGGACACATAGTCAACCGCCACTAGAATGTATTGGTTTCCATATGAAGAAGGGAACGGTCCCATGAAATCTATTCCCCACACATCAAAAAGTTCCACTTCAAGAATTGGGTTTTGAGGCATCTCATCTCTTCTACTAATGTTCCCCTTTCTTTGGCAAGCGTCACACGCAGAAACAAAAGCATGTGCATCCTTGAATAGGCTTGGCCAAAAAAAACCCGATTGGAGAACTCTTGTAGCCGTCTTGTACGAAAAAAGTGTCCACCATAGGCTGATCCATGACAATGGACCTCTTCTTCCGCCACACACCTTCGATACAAGCCATCCTAACACAACTTGTACAAGAACGGCTCATCCCAATAGTACCTTGTGACTTCATGAAAGAACTTTTTCTTCCTATACCCATCCAAGTTTGGAGGCTCCTTCCCACAAACCAAGTAGTTCACCAAATCCGCGAACCATGGTATCTTCTCATCTTGCAAAACGCTTGCACTCTCAAGACCCCTCACGGCCTCTACTCCTTTCTTCAAGACACTCACCACCATAAGACTCTCCTCGGGGAGTTTGTCATCAAGTGGAAGAATATCCTCAATCCTCAATCTAGATAAGTGGTCTGCGACCCCATTCTCTATACCTTTCGTGTCCACAATCTCCATGTCGAATTCTTGCAAGAGTAGAATCCAACGGAGAAGTCTCGGCTTGGTGTCTTTCTTGGCTTGTATGTACCTCAAATCCGCATGATCTGTGTAGACTATGATCTTTGAGCCCACTACATATGACCGGAACTTCTCCATGGCAAACACAACCGCCAACAATTCCTTCTCCGTGATAGCATACCTTTCTTGGGTGTCATCCAAAGTCCTACTTGCATAGTAGATGACGTTGGTCTTTTTGTCCTTCCTTTGCCCTAAGACGGCTCCAACCGCGAAGTCACTCGCGTCACACATAATCTGGAAAGGAAGATCCCAATCTGGGGCTTGGAAAATGGGAGCACTAACCAACGCTTTCTTTATCTCCAAGAACGCCATCATACACTCGTCATCGAGGTTGAACTCAACATCCTTGCAAAGTAGCCTAGTGAGAGGCCTTGTGATCTTTGAGAAGTCTTTGATGAAACGGCGATAGAATCCCGCATGACCAAAAAAGCATCGGACATCCTTAACCGTCCTTGGTGGCTCTTTGGTGGCTCCAAGCTAACCATGACCTCTATCTTGGCCTTGTCTACCTCAATCCCCTTCTCGGAGATCTTATGCCCGAGCACGATGCCTTCACGTACCATGAAATGGCACTTCTCCCAATTGAGTACCAAGTTTGCCTCCTCACATCGTTGCAAGACCCTACAAAGATTAGACAAGCAAACACCAAATGAAGAGTCATATACGAAAAAATCGTCCATAAAGACCTCAACCATTTCTTTGATCAAATCCAAAAATATAAACATCATACACCGTTGAAAAGTTGTCGGTGCATTACATAACCCGAACGGCATCCTTCGATATGCGAAGGTACCGTAAGGGCATGTGAAAGTCGTTTTCTCTTGATCATTCAGATGTATGGGAATTTGAAAGAAACCCGAATAACCGTCTAGAAAACAATAAAATGGATTATTAGCTAAACGTTCAAGCATTTGATCTATAAAAGGTAATAGAAAGTGATCCTTACGAGTAGATGAATTGAGCTTCCTCTAGTCAATGCACATCCTATGCCTGGTTATGGTCCTAGTCGGTATCTTTTCATCTTTTTCATTTTTAACAACCGTAATCCCCCCCCTTTTTAGGCATGATAGACTCGTATTTTACCCCTTCCATGCATTCATTTAGTCTAAGTTTCATCTCATTTCCATATAGTTACTTGGCATTTCTTTGTTACTTTATCTCGTTTAGCGTATTAGGATTCTCATACTAGGTCCTAGAGTGTCTTGCATGTTTTGGAGTCTTTTTTAGGTACTTTGGAGGCATTTGACGGAGTTTGGCTTGAGACCAGTCTGATCGGGAGCAAGAGAGGCGGTTAAAGACGTTTGGGAGCTTTGGAGACATGCACATCGACACCACAGGTCGATGCAACAGCCGGATGGAAGATCAGACCCTTAACATCGACCCAGCTTCTTCCCACATCGACCAGTTACATCGATACTCAGTTTCAAGACGTCTGCATCGACTCCACAGGTCGATGCAACAGCCGGATGGAAGATCAGGCCCTTAGCATCGACCCACCTTCTTCCCACATCGACCAGTTACGTCGATCAGGCCCTTAGCATCGACCCACCTTCTTCCCACATCGACCAGTTACGTCAATGCTCAGCTTCAGGACGTATACATCGACACCACATGTCGATGCAATAGCCAGATGGAAGATCTGGACCTTAGCATCGACCAGTAGCATCGACCAGTTGCCTAGATGTTAATCATGTCGCCCACTTTTCATATAAATACCCATCTAAACCTAATTTTGTGGACCAAGCTTTTCTTAAGTCTAAAACCCTCACCTTTGAAAGAGAGATCATCTTTGTTTATGCAACTTAGTATTTGTTTCCATCAATCTCTTCCATCTATCTTCTTTTTCTCTTGATTATCCATCACCCATCAATGAATTCATCTCTTATCAATATCGATTTTGAGGTGTTCTTGATGGATCTTGAGTAGTCCTTTAGGATCTTGAGATGAGGTAGATTATGGTGATCTAAAGCTTGATTAGTGGTGTTTAGGGTTTGATGATCTTATATTCCTTCTTGTCTAGTGCCCCTAATGTTAGATCTAGCTTGAAAGTGTAACGCCCGCGTTCCGGAGAGATTAATTATTTGGGTGAAATAATTAATTTCAGGTTTGTTCCGGATAGTATCGATCGATACTAGGGGTATCGATCGATACCGGTCGGGATTTCTCCTTATAAGTCTTCTTCCTCTTCTCTTCTTACGCGTGGAAACCATTTCTTTTGGGAAAGAAAAGTCTTGGTCGCGAGAGAGAGAGAGAGAGAGTGAGAGAGTGAGAGAAGGAGAGCGTGAGAGAAGTGGAAGCTTGGTGAAGCTTGGATCTTGCGAGATCGAGAGAGATTCGAGCTTGGGAGAAGCTTGAAGAAGAGATCGGAAGAGTTTGGTCGTGGTGAGCTAAAGAGAAGCGAGAGAGGTCTTCTAGAGCTCGATCCAGCCGATTTAAGGTGAGTTGGGACCAAAGGTTAGCAATTAAGCTTGTGTGGTATGCTGTTTAAGCTTGATTGATGATTTTCGTGGTTGGTCTTGGCGATTTCAGGGTTTAGATCTCGCGGAAGGTTGTGAGTTGCAGGTGGGTATCGATCGATACCATGGGTGTGTCGATCGATACTAGGCTCTTGTCGGTGGACTCGAGTTGTGTGGGCATCGATCGATACCAGGGGTGTATCGATCGATACCAGCCGTTGCCTGTGGGCACGTGTTGTGTGGGCATCGATCGATACCAGGGGTGTATCGATCGATACCGGTTGTTTGCCTGAGGGCATGTGTTTTGGGTATCGATCGATACCAAGGGGGTATCGATTGATACTGGTTGTTGGTTGTGCCTGGAAGCGTGTTGTGTGTTCACCTTTCAGGAATTGTGTCTAGCTTTTCTTGGGATAGAATTGCTAGGCGTTGGTATAGTTTTTCATGGTGATGAATTGCTATTGTGTGAGAAGTTTTAATTGGTGTTAATTAATTCTTCGTATGGATATTTATTACTGTTTGTGCTTATTGTTTAGCCTGTTGTTGGGATGATCTCTCACTCAGCGTTTGGTTAGCCAAATGCTGATGCATCACTTTTGTCGATGCAGGTAAAGATAAGGTGTGATCGTGGAATCGAGGNTTTGGCTCGGGAGCGCGAGGTTGAGTCTTTGGTGAGCGAGATTAGCACATTGCGCTTATGTGTTGTATCTCAGGAACCTTTGGGCTTAGAGGCGGCTAACCAGGCGGATCTTTTGAGCAGAGTTCGGTTGGCTCAGGAAAAAGATGAGGGTTTGGTTAAGGCTTCGAGAGCAGAGGGTTCTGAGTATCAGGTATCTGCGAACGGCACTATCCTTGTAAGTGGGAGGGTATGCGTACCTTTGGATGAGGATTTGCGGCGAGAGATCCTGAGTGAGGCTCATTCGAGTATGTTCTCGATTCATCCAGGAGCGACTAAGATGTATCGCGATCTCAAGCGCTATTATCATTGGGTCGGGATGAAGAAGGATGTGGCTAACTGGGTTGCGTCGTGCAACGTGTGCCAGTTAGTGAAGGCGGAGCACCAGGTCCCGAGTGGTTTGTTGCGGAGTTTACCCATTCCAGAGTGGAAGTGGGATATGATCACGATGGATTTCGTGGTGGGGTTACCAGTTTCTCGGACCAAGGATGCTGTTTGGGTCATCGTTGATCGATTGACCAAGTGTGCGCGTTTTCTGGCCATTAAGAAGACCGATGGGGCGGCGGTGTTGGCTAGGAAGTATGTGCAGGAGATTGTGAGGCTGTATGGGGTACCGGTGAGCATTGTTTCAGACCGGGATCCTAAGTTCACATCGGAGTTCTGGAATGCGTTTCAGGCAGAGATGGGCACGAAGGTGCACTTGAGCACGGCGTATTATCCTCAGACGGATGGGCAGTCCGAGCGGACCATCCAGACTTTGGAGGATTTGTTGAGGATGTGCGTGCTGGATTGGGGTGGTCATTGGGTGGATCACTTGAGTTTGGTTGAGTTTGCGTATAACAATAGTTACCAGGCGAGTAATGGGATGGCTCCATATGAGGCTCTGTATGGGAGGCCATGTCGTACCTCGTTGTGTTGGACACAAGTGGGGGAGAGGAGCATTTTGGGTGCGAGTTTTGTTCAGGAAACTACGGAGAAGATCCGGGTTTTGAAGCTGAACATGAAAGAGGCCCAAGATCGGCAAAAGAGTTATGCTGATAAGAGGCGGAAAGAGCTTGTGTTTGAGGTGGGAGATAGTGTGTATCTCAAGATGGCTTTGCTGAGAGGTCCGAACAGGTCCATTGTTGCGACTAAGTTGAGTCCGAGGTATATGGGACCGTTCCAAATTGTGGAGCGTGTTGGACCGGTAGCGTATCGGTTGGAGTTACCCGCGGTTATGCAAGCATTTCATAAGGTATTCCATGTGTCGATGCTGAAGAAGTGTTTGCATAGGGGTGACGAGGTATTGGCTGAGATTCCGTCAGATCTCCAGCCTAATATGACTGTTGAGGCGAGACCTTTGAGAGTTCTCGAGCGGAGGGTCAAGGAACTTCGTCGGAAGAGGATTCCGATGATGCGAGTTCTGTGGGACTGTGACGGGGTGCAGGAGGAAACTTGGGAGCCAGAGGCTAGGATGGAAGCGAGGTTCCAGAAGTGGTTCCAGAAGCAAGCTGCGGCTTGAGTTCCATCGAGAGGTTCCAGTTTCGGTTGTAGTTGTGTGCTATGTGTGTTTCATTTTGTATTTCCGTTGTGTGGAACGATGTTACATTATGATGTGTAATAAGATGAGTATTTCTTATTATTGGTGACTTTGGGAGTCACGGCTTTGCATTACGTTTGGGGTAAAAGCGTTAATGCAAGAGAGTAATAAGATGGATGTTCTTATTGCTGTGTGAGCGTTGCGTGTTTTCAGTTAAGCTTGTACGGGAAAATGAGTCGAGTGACGGGACTGGGTTATTTCACTTAGCGGTTCTATGTGGTGGGTCGGATTGCAGGCGTATGGTACTTGTTTGTTTTATTACGTCTGTATTGATGACTTATTGCAGAGAGTTGTTGGGTGTTAAAGGTAGCCTAGTCATAGTTGTCTTGACAAGTTTTTCTAAAGCAAGCCGACACTGGAAGGTGCGCAAGGGAGGTGCGATGGCCTGGTTGTTGGTCATGCACGGCAGATATTCCGGGTATGGAATATGGGTGATGCCGGTGTTGCCTTGCGAAGATTTACACGGATCACGAGAGGTAGTTCAGTCGAGATGCTTATGATGAGAACCAAGGTTGTTATCAAGAGGAGAACGTGGACATGAACACCCATGAGGAGGTGAACTACGTGGGGAACCAAGGGAACTACCAAAACCAAGGGAACTACCAAAGACAAGAATTCAACCAAAACTATAGGAACCACCCCAACTTCTCCTACTGGAACACAAATGTGGAGAACCCACAAGACCACGTTTACCCTCCACAACCCAATCAAACTCAAGGAGCCCCACAAAAGCAATTCCAACCGCAAGGCTAAGCTTCTAATACCAACCAACAAGGTTTTGTCCCAAGGAACCAATTCCAAGAGAACCAAAGTGGATTCCAACCCATAGCTCCACCCGGTTTTCAAGGCCAACAACAAGGGTTTGTGCCTCAATGTCAAGCAACTACGTCTAAACCGCAAGAGCTTGATTTGAGCTCCAAGTTCCAACAATTACTCAAGGGACAAGCGGAGATCAATACGCGGATGGATTTCTCTTACAACGACCTCAACACAAAGATTGAGGCTTTGAACTCCAAGGTAAAACAAATGGAGAACAAAGGTGTTGCTTCTTCTTCACGAACACAAGGTCAACTCCCGGGCAAATCCGAAGCTAATCCTAAGGAGTATGTCAACGCCATCACCTTGAGAAGCGATACGGTTTTGCCTCCAAGAGAAGCTCCTTCTACTCTCAATGAGGACATTGAGAAGCAAAGTGGGGGGTGGAACTTCAAGAAGATGAGGAAGTGCGGTGCAAGACAAGGTCGAAGAAGTTGAGAAGGTCAAGCCTAGGGTTGTTGTTGCTCAAGAGAAACCAAAGAAGAATGTGTTTGTCCCTAAGCCATACGTTCCTAAGCTACATTTTCCCGGACGGTTCAAGAAGCAACTTATGGACAAGTATAAAGCCATCTTTGATAGGCAAATGGAGAAGGTAGAACTCACAATGCCTTTGGTTGACGCCTTCTTGCTTGTCCCTCAATACGCCAAATTCTTGAAAGATGTTGTGAATGAGAGAGCTAAGGAAAGGCAGTCTATGGTCATTTTAACTCACGAGTGTAGTGCCATCATACAAAAAAAAATAGTGCCAAAGAAGCTAGGAGATCCGGGATCATTTACTCTACCTTGTGCGCTTGGTCCTCTATCTTTCAACCATTTTTTGTGTGATCTTGGAGCGAGTGTAAGCCTCATGCCATTTTCGGTAACCAAGACACTAGGCTTCACACGCTACAAGGCATGCAACATTTCCCTAATATTGGCGAATAGGAGCGTAAGGGTTTCTATTGGTTTGCTTGCGGATCTTCCTATCGTGCTGAAGGATTTCATTGTCTCCATGGATTTCGTGGTACTTGAAATGGATGAAGACCAAAAGTCCTCCTTATCTTTGGTAGACCATTCCTAGCAACCGCGAGAGCAATAATCGATGTGAAGAAAGGCAAAATAGACCTCCACTTGGGTAAGGGAGAAGTCCTTTAGTTTGATATCAACAAGGTGATGAAGAAACCCACCATAGATGGCCAATGTTTCTACATAGAGACCATGGATGAACTAGCCGACGAATTTCTTGAGGAAATGAGAGTAGAAGACGGTTTGGAAGTGGTCCTGACTAAGGATTGTGGTGATCATGGGTTCTTGAGTAAAGAGAGTCAAGGGTATGAGCTACTCATGGACTTGCACAAGCCGGTTGAAAGGGATACGCCATATGTTGAGTTGGGTGTTCATGGTACCGAGGTTCGAGATGGGTTAAGGGTTGGCACGGTTCAAGAGGAGTTTGTTCTAGCCGTTGAAGAGACTAGCAAGGGTAAGTCTACTCTTGAGGAGGACGATTGGAGCGAACTCAAAGCCCCAAAGGTGGACATAAAACAACTTCCCGCAGGACTAAGGTATGCGTTCTTAGGTCTCAACGAGTCTTACCCGGTTATTATGAATGAAAGTCTAGATGAGAACGAACTATCCTCCCTTCTTGTAGAACTTAGCAATTAGCTATTCTTTGGATGATATCAAGGGTATTTCCCCTAGTTTGTGCACGCGTAGAATCCATTTAGAGGATGAATCAAGGACCTCTATTGAACATCAAAGAAGGTTGAATCCTAATTTGAAAGATGTTGTAAAGAGAGAGATTCTTAAGCTCTTAGATGCGGGCATTATCTACCCAATATCAGATAGTACTTGGGTCTCACCGGTTCATTGTGTGCCTAAGAAAGGGGAGATTACGGTAGTTAAAAATGAGAAGGATGAAATGATACCGACTAGGACAATAACCGGGCATAGAATGTGCATTGACTATAAGAAGTTAAATTCATCTACTCGTAAGGATCACTTTTCGTTAACTTTCATAGATCAAATGCTTGAACGTCTAGCTAATCATCCATTTTATTATTTCCTAGACGGTTATTCGGGTTTCTTTCAAATACCCATACACCCGAATGACCAAGAGAAAACGACTTTCACATGCCCTTATGGCACCTTCGCATATCGAAGGATGCCATTTGGGTTGTGTAATGCAACCGCGACATTCAAATGTTGCATGATGTCCATTTTCTCTGATCTTATTGAAGACATGGTAGAAGTCTTTATGGACGACTTCTCCGTGTATGGGTCTTCTTTTGGTATTTGCTTGTATAATCTTTGTAGGGTCTTGCACCGGTGCGAAGAAACAAACTTGGTGCTAAATTGGGAGAAGTGCCACTTCATGGTACGTGAAGGCATCGTGCTGGGCACAAGATCTCCGAGAAAGGGATTGAGATAGACAAGGCTAAGATAGAGGTGATGGCTAGCTTGGAGCCACCTAAGTCGGTCAAAGACATCCGGTCTTTCTTGGGTCATGCGGGATTCTACCGAAGGTTCATCAAAGACTTCTCGAAAATCACAAGACCTCTCACAAGGTTACTTTGCAAGGAGGTTGAGTTCGTGTTTGATGAGGAGTGTATGGTGGCGTTTCTAGAGATCAAGAAGGCATTTGTTAGTGCTCCCATTGTCCATGCACCGGATTGGGATCTTCTTTTCGAGATCATGTGTGATGCTAGTGACTACGCGGTTGGAGCGGTCTTGGGTCAAAGGAATGACAAGAAGACCAATGTCATCTACTATGCAAGTAGGACCTTAGATGACACTCAAGCCCAATATGCCACAACGGAAAAAGAGTTGCTAGCCATGGTCTTTGCAATGGAGAAATTTAGGCCTTATGTTGTGGGATCAAAGGTGATTGTCTACACCGATCACGCGGCCCTAAGATACATTCATGCAAAGAAAGACACAAAGCCAAGGCTAATCCATTGGATTTTGCTTCTACAAGAGTTTGACTTGGAGATATTTGATATGCTCAAATTAATACCATAAACAGTACTAAAGCAGTTGCTGCAGTATATCAGGGGTCGAACACAAGAACTCAGAGAAATAACACAATAGATTGTATAGTTATCAAATCAAGCTAAGCTATTTAGATTAAACAAAAAGCAGTAAGCAGTGTACGAGTTGTAATTCAATGGGGGAAGAGATAGGTTCAGGGATATTTTTCAGGAAATCAATGAATGCAAAATAAACTAACTAATTAGGGTTCAGGTTACGCACGGTTCTCGAACTCAAATCACTAAAGTATAATTAACCAACTGTCGTTGCGAAAACTATCTAAATCTAAACTTCAGAATCCCAAATTTTTTTGCAAATCCTTAATAATAAATCAGCTTTAATTTCAAGTTTGATATGTTCACAAATCAATTAAACCAAATCTCTTTGCGAATAATCAATTTGCTCACCCTAAGTTCTATCAGGTAATTAATCGCACTGTCGTTCCTAATCAATTATCCTAAGATCTAAGTTCTAGGTGATCAATCTAGAATTAACTTTGAGAACAACTTAAAGCGAAGAACTAATTCAGATTGTGAACCCTAAATAACTAATCAACCAAGCATTCAAAGAAATCCTTTATGCGAATCCCTAAACCTAACAAGAGATCTACTCAGACACGAAAATTAAATCAATAAACATGTTTGAATAAATGCTCAAAAGAAAATAAGAAAGATTAACAAAAGGGTTCGAAATCTTCTCTCGGCGAACAGAGTTTCAGACTTGTCTCCCTTGAAAAGCTCTCTCACAAATCCAGAATAAAATAAAGCGTAGCCAACAAAGTGGCTGTAAAAACCCTATAAATAACTTAAATCACGTTTTGGGGCTTCTTGTAAATATTAAAGACTTCTGGACCAAGTTGCAATTCTTCAACTCTTCATTAAAGTCGCGGGTCGTGTCTGCTGTGATGAGTGTCGAACGATACCAAGGAGGCATCGATCGATGCTCGACGTGAAACCGGATACTCAGCAACACAAACTTCAGCTTTGCTCCAAAATGCTCCAGAAATCTCCAATATCTCCAATTATGCTCCAAACGTGCTAAGACATATAAAAGACTCTAAAACACTACAGAATAGCAGAAAGACTCTATAAAACGGACTTATAGCATGGCCTTAAAGGGGTAAAAACCATGATATATTAACTCCCCCAGACTTAGCCTTTGCTTGCCCTCAAGCAAAACAGAAAACTAAACTAGAGAAAGAGGTTTGAAAACACGGAGACTCACCTATTCAGGAACCATCGCAAAGATCCTTTTCCCAAATACCCAAATGTCACCTAATCAGATTTCGATCTAACCACCATGTACTTCTCCGTTGACATTCGCAGCTTTTCTAGATTCCACACATTATCTCGCAGCATTGTTCAAATAAAGCCCTCATCGCCAGTTTCATCGCTGCAGCTAATGTTCAAGAAACTTCTAGATTCTTTACCATACAATATCATGACAAGAAACCACCCATTTTCACACTTTTGTATCAATTTCTCTCCACCAGACTTATTTCTTATTATGTTCGCTTTTTTTTTTAGATCTGCATATACATATCAAGGTTCGAAACGCGAGTATTGATGGTGTTTGCTACCGAATCCCCAGTTCTTTCCTCTCTATGTATCAAAGGTTTAGGCAAATAGTGGTATCACGGGAAATTTTCCTAACCTCACTTTCAACCTTTATGTGATCATTCCCTCTTAAGTAGAATAATGCGATCGCTGGAAATTTTCCTAGCCCTCTACTCAGAAGAAAATCATTTCAATCTTTTATGCTCTTATTTATCAACTTATAACAGGGGAGAGAGATACCATTACTTTAAACATATGGGTTCCTTAGTCAGATATGAATAATGAATCAGGCTCTGTAAACACTAACCACATCGATGAAGTGCAAAAATTTGGCTCAGGCTTCAAAAGAACTCTGCTGGAGACATGGATATTTTCTAGTCAACTGGTCAGTCCTTGGATTTTTCATTAGTCGATCTAGAGCTGATCCTGCAACACTGGTCACTTAAAAACAAAATCAAAACAACAATTCAAGCATAGGATCATCATCTCCAACAAATTTTGACTCGATAAAACAACTGACTCTAAGAAAAACAAACACAATGTCAGCAGACACCTCCCCCAGACTTGAACAACACTGTCCCCAGTGTTATCTACCCTATAGTGGGTAAAAGAAAGCAAAAGAACAGATCAAACGAAGAGAAAAAAGAAGTTACCGTGATGGAACATCTGGTGTCAACCGACACACAGCCTGGTTTCGAACGATACCAGGGTTAAGTCGACATGATGAACATCTCAATCGCGATTGGTGTCGACCGATACCAATGTGGTATCGATCGGTATTGAGGCGACTTCGAGTTTTGCTCCTTGTTTATCCTGACACAAACACAAAATGAAAAAGAAAAAGAAAAACAATTAAAAAGCAGATTCACCAGTGGGTTGCCTCCCACCAAGCGCTCGTTTAACGTCATTAGCTTGACTGTAACGCCATTAAGGCTGTGGGTGCATCATCCAAAGGCATTATCTGCCCTGTTGGAATTTCGGCTTTTGCCCAATAGTGTTTCACCCTCTGTTCATTGACAATGAACTCATCGCCTGTAGGACTAATCAGCACGACAGCTCCATGTGGTCTGACCTCCTTGATGGTGAAGGGACCTGACCAACGAGAACGCATTTTACCAGGAAACAATTGCAAGCGAGAGTTATACAGAAGTACCTGGTCGTTTGGCTCGAAATGTCTGGAGATGATCTTCTTATCATGATAGGGCTTAGTTCTCTCCTTGTACAGCTTCGAGTTCTCGTAGGCGTGGTGCCTAATCTCATCTAGCTCGTTCAGCTAAATCAACCTCCTTTCTGCAGCAGGCTTGATGTCAAAGTTCAGCAACTTCGTCGCCCACGCTGCCTTGTGCTCAATCTCCACTGGAAGGTGACATGCTTTCCCATACAGCAAGTGAAACGGTGTAGTACCCAGTGGTGTCTTGAAAGCAGTCCTATAAGCACGTAGCGCGGCATCCAGCTTCTTAGACCAATCCTTCCTAGAAGCTCCTACTGTCATCTCCAGAATTTCCTTGATATGCCTGTTGGAGACCTCGACTTGCCCATTGGTCTAAGGGTGATATGGAGTAGCCACGCGATGATTTACACCATATTTCTTTAGCAACCTCTCGAAAATCTTGTTGATAAAGTGAGAACCACCATCACTTATCACAATTCGAGGTATTCCAAATGGAGGAAAGATGATGGTCTTAAACAGCTTAACCACCACCGAAGAATCATTGGTTCTGCTAGCAATCGCCTCCACCCATTTGGACACATAGTCCACAGCAACCAGGATGTACCTGTTCTCGTATGATGATGAAAATGGACCCATAAAATCGATGCCCCAACAATCGAAAACTTCAACCTCAAGGATGAAATTATGTGGCATCTCATGTCTCTTGCTGATCTTCCCTCTCCTCTGACAGACATCACACTGTACAATATAGGCATGAGCATCCTTGAACATAGTAGGCCACCAGAAGCCTGCTTGAAGAACCTTGGACACCGTCTTGAAAGTAGCAAAGTGACCAGCATACTCAGAACCATGGCAATGAAAAAGAATTGCTGGCACCTCAGACTCTGCAACGCATCTTCTGTAAATACCATCTGAGCAGTGCTTGTATAGGTAAGGCTCATCCCAGAAGAATCTCCTCATCTCGCGCATAAACTTCTTCCTCGCATATTTTTTGGGATGCTTTGGCTCAGTCTCTACAGCAAGGTAGTTGGAAATGTCGGCGTACCATGGACGTGCAGTACTAGAGTCAGCGGCGAGATAAAAATCATAAGAGTTTAAGTGCTCTGCAGACAAAACAAGTTCAAATCGCGACGGGTATCGATCGACAATAGGTGAGTATCGATCGATACTAAAAGTCTGCACTCGTGAAAATTGCAGATTTTCGGGACAAAAGTCTTGAAGCTGAGCTTCAATGAAGTAAATACCTTCCCTTGGCAGGAAATCATCAATAGGAACGACTTCATCGACTTTTAATCGCGATGAATTGTCAGCAACGCCATTCTCAACTCCTCTCTTGTCCTTGATCTCGATGTCGAACCCTTGAAGTAAAAGAACCCATCGGCATAGACGAGGCTTGAGGTCCTTGTTCTTCAGCAGGTACTTGAGAGCAGCATGGTCTGTGTGAACAATAACCTTGCTCCCAATCAAGTAGGACCAGAATTTCTCAAAAGAGAAGACAACTGCAAGCAACTCTTTCCTAGTGGTGTTGTAATTTCGCTGAGCATCATCCAACGTCCTGCTGGCATAGTAAATAGCATGGAGCTTCTTGTCTTTCCTCTGACCCAACACAACTCCAACCGCAAAATCACTCGCATCACACATAACCTCAAAAGGTAAATTCCAATCAGGTGGTTGGACTACTGGAGCACTCACCAATGCCTTCTTGGTCTCCTCGAAGGCTGCAAGGCAATCAGATGTGAAATCAAACTTGACTTCCTTACATAACAGGGCTGTGAGTGGGCGTGCAAGGTTAGAGAAATCCTTGATGAACCTCCTGTAAAACCCAGCATGACCAAGGAAGCTTCGAATCTCTGGTACATATCGTGGAGGTTGCAGGCTCGTCATGAGCTGAATCTTAGCTTTGTCAACTTCGATCCCTGCCTTAGAAACCTTGTGCCCAAGAACAATGCCATCTTGTACCATGAAGTGGCATTTCTCCCAATTAAGAACCAAATGCTTCTCCTCGCATTGCTGAAGCACCTTGCACAAGTTATCCAGACAATCCTTGAATGATGATCCATACACTGAAAAGTCATCCATGAACACCTCCATAAACTCTTCTGTCATGTCTATGAAGATCTACATCATGCATCGCTGAAAGGTTGCTGGAGCGTTACATAATCCAAATGGCATTCTTCTGTAGGCGAATGTGCCATAGGGACATGTAAAACTCGTCTTTCCCTGGTCCTCTGGATGTATAGGAATCTGGAAAAAGCCTGATTACCCATCGAGAAAACAGTAGTATGGGTGACTCGCTAATCACTCCAGCATCTGGTCAATGAATGGCAATGGGAAGTGATCTTTCCTTGTAGCCGCATTCAGCTTCATGTAGTCAATACACATCATGTGACCAGTGATTGTCCTTGTAGGGATCAGCTCGTCCTTCTCGTTCTTCACCACAGTTATGCCTCCTTTCTTAGGCACAACGTGAACTGGACTAACCCAAGAACTATCTGAGATGGCATAGATAATCCATGCTTCCAACAGCTTCATCACTTCCTTCCTGACCACTTCCTTCAGGTTCGGATTCAGCATCCTCTGACACTCAATCGAAGACTTTGACTTATCCTCCAGGTGAATCTGATGCATGCACAAGTCTGGTGCTATACCTGAAATGTCAGCAAGAGAATAGCCAAGAGCTTTGCGATACTTGCGCAGCTTGCTCAGCAGTAAGGCATTCTATGTGTTGTTCAAAGAAGCATTAACAATGACTTGGTATGTAGAATCAGGGCCAAGAAAACTATACCTCAGATTTGGTGGGAGTGGCTTTAGTTCGATCTTAGGAGCTTTCTCTGTACTCCAATCCCCAAGCTCAGCAGCTTGCTTAGAACTGTCGACCAACTCTCCTTCTGGCTGTAGGGTATCGACCGATACCAAAGGGGTATCGATCGATACCGGTGATGCTGAATCAAGCATCTTCGAGTATCCAGCAGTATCGTCACATGAACGGACCTACGAAGTGGCCGAACAAACCAATGCTCTCTCCAGTGGTTCCTCAGGGTGCATCTCCAGGAAGTACTCTTCAGCTATGTCACTGAAGGTGTCCACATAGAATGTCTGCCCATCGATGGTTGGCATTTTCATCATCTTCTCCATGTTAAAGGACATCACCAAATCACCGATGTTGAGTGCTATCTGTCCATTCTTGCAGTCAATCAAGGCTCCAGCAGTTGCAAGGAATGGCCTACCTAGGATAAGAGGATCCTTAGGCTCAGCATCGTACTTCACGAAGATGAAATCTGTTGGGATCAAGCAATTCCCAATCTTGATTGGGACATCTTCGAGTAGTCACTCTAGAAGTCGCACTGAGCGATGAGCAAGTACCAGCGAAATTCTTGTAGATTGGAAATATGTCTTCCCCATTCGCTTGGCAACTGAGTGTGGCGTAAGGTTCACACTCGACCCAATATCGCAGAGAGCACGCTCAAATCTCTCTATGAAGATAGTGTAGTCCAAAACAAAGCTCCCTGGGTCTGGTAGCTTCTTGGGAATTTTGTTGAGTAGGATCGCACTGCACTCATATGTGATCATCATGACACCTTCCTCCAGATTCACATTGCTAGAGACCATGTTCTTCACAAATCTCCTGAAAACTGGGGAAGTCTTAACGGCATCAACAAAAGGAAGTTCCACAACCAATTTATCCAGCATAGCCTTGCATATGGCATCCTCCCATTCCTTATTTGTTAACTTAGGAGGCATAGGATAAGGCATCTTGGGTTTATACACCCTCTCCTTGACAATCTCGGGCTCCTTCATGACCTGTGTATCAGCATCGATCGATACTTGAGGGGTATCGATCGATACACGAGATTTTGGATCCACTCGTGCAGATGTCTGGACCGGTGTCGATCGACACTGGCTGGTATCGATCGATACCTGGGGATTTTCAGAATCCCAATCGTCATCTCCAGCAAGATCGATAAGATTTTCTGTGTTTGGATTGTTCTTCACTCCTGTAAGCACCTCTTTTCCACTCCTCAAAGTGACGGCATTGATGTGTGCCCTTGGATTCTCAGTTTTCCTTGTAAGAAAACCTTCCTGCCTCTTTACAGCTGCTGCTGTCTGAGCAACCTGAGTTTCCAGCTTCCTCTGGGAAAGATTGATGGCTTCGATTTACCCATTCAGATCCATGTATAGAGAGTCAAACATCCCATTGAAATCCCCCTGCAACTTATGCTGTCCCTGAAGAATCTGTTCCATCATGGATTCCATCTTACTCTCCATGGTTTTTGGAGAGATGGGTTGGTACGAAGAATTCCCAAAATTTCGAGTGAAATCGCTGCTCTGAAGTGGTTTCTGAGTAAATTGCTTTGCTCCGAAACCAGATTGGTTCCCCTCAAACTTGTACCCACCTTGCTGATTGTTGTTGTTGAAGTTTCGGTTGTTGTTGTTCCCAAATCGCTGACCCTGAAAACCAGAACCACCAACGTAGTTAACATCCTCTTCTTCTTCTTCCACATTAACGACTTCATCAGCAAAGTGCACAGATTTCTTCGACTTCCTGATCAGGAAATCCAGTTTGGCCTGCACGTCAGCAATCTGCGATCCACCAACTCCTCCAGCTACCTTCTTGCGCTCAAAATCAGCATTCTTTGTGCTATTACTAGACGCTAAGTTTTCAATCAACACAACCGCATCATCTGGATACCTGGTGTTGAAGTTCCCATTACTCACATCATCCATACCCATCTGGTACCTCCAATCAATCCCTCTGTAGAAAATGCCCAGCAGCTGAACCTGGGTAAACCCATGGTGCGGACAATCTCTCTGATAAGACTTGAAACGAATCCAAACAACTTTGAATGCTTCTGTCAGGCTCTGAGCAAATTGAGAGATCTTTTTTCTGAGCTCCTCGGATCTCGCATCATCATAGAAATTGTTCAGGAACGCATTCTTCGTCTCATCCCATGTAGTTAGCGAATCAGGAGCTAACTGCTTCAGCCAATAAGCAACATCCCCACCAAGAGAGTACGGGAAAAGTTTGCAGAAAAGGAACTCATTGGGCACTCCATTGTACTTCATACCAGTGACCAAATCCTCGAACCTTTCGATATGATCCATGGGATGCTCATGAGGTAGGCCATGGAAAGGACTCTAACTCACGAGAGCATAGTACGCAGGCTTCAGCTCGAAGTCGTTCCTCTGAAAAGTTGGGATGCGAAACGCGATGAGTATCGATCGCTACCAAGTGGTGTCGATCGATATCAACAAAAAGAAACGACGAGTATCGACCGATACTAGGTAGTATCGATCGATACCGACGGGCTTAGTTGAAACTCGACAGCTAAAATCTAATGGCGAAATTGAGTCCCCGGCAACGGCGCCAAATTTGATATGCTCAAATTAATACCCTAAACAGTACTAAAGCAGTTGCTGCAGTATATCAGGGGTCGAACACAAGAACTCAGAGAAATCGCACAATAGATTGTATAGTTATCAAATCAAGCTAAGCTATTCACATTAAACAAAAAGCATTAAGCAGTAAACGAGTTGTAATTCAATGGGGAAGAGATAGGTTCATGGATATTTCTCAGGAAATCAATGAATGTAAAATAAACTAACTAATCAGGGTTCAGGTTACGCACGGTTCTCGAACTCAAATCACTAAAGTATAATTAACCAACAGTCGTTGCGAAAACTATCTAAATCTAAACTTCAGAATACCAAATTTCTTTGCAAATCCCTAAGAATAAATTAGCTTTAATTTTAAATTTGATATGTTCACAAATCAATTAAACCAAATCTCTTTGCGAATAATCATTTTGCTCACCCTAAGTTCTATCAGGTAATTAATCGCACTGTCGTGCCTAATCAATTATCCTAAGATCTAAGTTCTAGGTGATCAATCTAGAATTAGCGTTGACAACAACCTAAGGCGAATAACTAATTCAGATTGTGAACCCTAAATAACTAATCAACCTAGCATTCAAAGAAAGCCCTTATGAGAATCCCTAAACCTAACAAGAGATCTACTCAGACATGGAAATTGAATCAATAAACATGTTTGAATAAATGCTCAATAGAAAATAAGAAAGAGTAACAAAAGGGTTAGAAATCTTCTCTCGACGAACAGAGTTTCAGACTTGTCTCCCTTGAAAAGCTCTCTCACAAATCCAGAATAAAATAAAGCGTAGCCAACAAAGTGGCTGTAAAATGCCTATAAATAACCTAAACCACGTTTTGGGGCTTCTTGTAAATATTAAAGACTTTTGGACCAAGTTGCAATTCTTCAACTCTTTATTAAAGTCGTGGGTCGTGTCTGCTGTGATGAGTGTCGATCGATACCAAGGAGGTATCGATCGATGCTCGACGTGAAATCAGGTACTTGATATGCTCAATTTAATACCCTAAATAGTACTAAAGCAGTTGCTGCAGTAAATCAGGGGTCGAACACAAGAACTCAGTTATCACACAATAGATTATATAGATACGAAACAAGCTAAATCGAAAGATGTAATTGAAAATAAGATTGCAAGTAAAAGTGTTGTAAATTCAGTTGGAGGCAGATAGGTTCAGGGTATTTCTCAGGAAATCAATGAATGCAGTCTAATTAACTAACATGATTCAGATTAAGCATTGTTCTAGAACTCAAATCACTAAAATATAATTAACCGACTCTCGTTGCAAAAACTATCTAAATCTAAATCCTAGGAATTCCAAATCTCTTTGTGAATCCTAAAGTCTAAATCAGCTTTAAAGTTCAGGTTTGATATGTTCACAAATCAATTAGACCAAATCTCTTTGCGAATAATCAATTTGCTCACATAAGGTTCTATCAGGTAATTAATCGCACTCTCGTGCCTAATCAATTATCCTAAGATCTAAGTTCTACGTGATCAATCCAGAATTAGCTTTGAGAACAACCTAAGGTGAAGAACTAATTCAGATAATAAATCCTAACAGATAATCAACCTAGGATTCAAAGAAATCCCTATGAGAAAACCCCAAACCTAACAGGTGATCTACTCAGACATGGAAATTGAATCAATAAACATGACTGAATAAATACTCAAATAAATAATAAGAAAGAGTAACAAGATGTTTTGAGATCTGAATCTCGGACGAGGGGAAATTCAGACTTGTCTCTCTTCTCACCAAGTTCTCTCTTAAAATCAAAACAAATAAAGCATAGCCTAAACAGATGGCTGAAAACCTAATTATATAGCTAAAACACGTTCTGGGGTCTTCTTGCAAATATCAAAGTCTTCTGGGCACTTTTGCAAATCTTCAAATCTTGGGAAAAAGTCGCGGCCCATGAATTCTCGATGAGTGTCGATCGATACCAGGGGGTATGGATCGATGCTTGTTGCTCAGATCGGGCACTTAGTCATCAGACTTCAGTTTCACTCCAGAATGCTCCAGTATCTCCAATAATACTCCAAATGTGCTAAAACCTGAAAAGGACTTATACCATGGCTTAAACAGGGTAAAAACCATGATATATCAGTACTCAGCAACACGAACTTCAGCTTTGCTCCAAAATGCTCCAGAAAGCTCCAATATCTCCAATTATGCTCCAAACATTCTAAGACCTGTAAAAGACTCTAAAACACTATGGAATAGCAGAAAGACTCTATAAAACGGACTTATATCATGGCCTAAAAGGGGTAAAAACCATGATATATCAATAGTTGACAAGAAGTGGATGGATAATGGGGTCGCAGATTATTTGTCTAGAATGATATTGAAGACATTGTCCCAATTGATGATAAGCTCCCCGAGGAGAATCTCATGGTTGTTGGCGGCTTGAAGAAAGGGGTTGAAGCCGTGCGAAGACTAGAGGTGCTAATGGGTTACAAGACGAGAAACTACAATGGTTTGCGGACCTAGTGAACTACTTAGTGTGCGGGAAGAAACAACCTTTGGATGGGTATAAGAAGAAGAAGTTCTTCCATGACGTGACGAGGTACTATTGGGACGAGACCTACTTATACAAGTTGTGCTCGGATGGTTTTATAGGAAATGCGTGGCGGAAGAAGAAGTCCAAGGGATCCTACTCCATTGTCACGGGTCAAGCTATGGCGGGCATCATGCATCCTACAAAACCGCTACAAAGGTCTTGCAATCCGGTTTTTGGTGGCCTTCATTATTCAATGATGTGCACCTCTTTGTCTCCACGTGTGATGCGTGCCAAAGGAAAGGAAACATTGGGAGGAGAGATGAAATGCCCCAAAACCCAATCCTAGTGGTGGAAATATTTCACGTATGGGGCATCGACTTCATGGGACCTTTCCCGTCATCATATGGTAACCAATACATATTGGTAGTGGTTGACTACGTCTACGTCTCAAAGTGGGTGGAAGCAATTGGAAGTTCGACCAACGATGCTAAGGTTGTGCTAAAGTTATTCAAGACCATTATCTTTCCCCGCTTTGGTGTGCCTCGTGTGGTGATAAGCGATGGCGGTTCTCACTTTGTGAACAAGATCTTTGAAAGCCTACTTAGGAAGCATGGTGTGAAGCATAAATTAGCAACACCTTACCATCCTCAAACGAGTGGCCAAGTAGAAGTATCCAACCGGCAAATAAAGGCCATACTTGAGAAGACGGTTGGAAGTTCAAGAAAGGATTGGGCCAACAAGTTAGATGATGCTTTATGGGCATACCGAACCGCCTTTAAGAAGCCTATGGGGACTACACCATTCAACTTGCTTTATGGGAAGTCATGCCATCTACCAGTTGAGTTGGAATACAAGGCTCTATGGGCGGTGAAGCTTCTTAACTTTGACATCAAGATCGCAAAAGAGAAGAGGTTAATTCAACTTCAAGAGTTAAAAGAAAATAGACTTGAGTCCTATGAGAGCTCGAGGATCTACAAGGAACGGACCAAGGTGTTCCATGACAAGAAGATCTTGCGTAAAGACTTCAAGGTTGAAGACTTAGTGCTATTATTCAACTCCCGGTTTAAGCTTTTTCCCGGGAAGCTCAAGTCGAGATGGTCCGGACCGTTTGAGATCAAAGAAGTGAGACCGTATGGGGCCATGGTTCTTGTGAACAAAAGTGGCTAAGAATTCATTACAAATGGCCAAAGGCTCAAACTCTACCAAGCAAATCAAATCGTCGAAGAGGGAGGCTCGATCCCTCTCGATGATGTCCCTCTAGCTTGAGAACGGTAACAAAAGTCGAACTTAGTGACGTTAAATAAAGTGCTCTTGCGAGACACCCCAAACTTATCATTGTATATATTTCTTTTATGCGTTTTTCGATCTTTGTTAGTTCTTTTTTGATCTTTTTGATTAAGTGTTCTTAGGGAGCTTGGTGTTTGAGGGAAAACGATATCCGAGGGAAAACGATATCCGAGGTAAAACGATATCCGAAGGAAAAAAAAATCCCTCGGAAAGAAAAAAAATCCCTCGGGAAGAAAAGGTCCCTCGGGAATAAAAAGTCACTCGGGAAGAAAAAGTCCCTCGGCATCGACCCGTTGCATCCGCCTGGGGCGAAGGGGACTGATCGATGTAACATCAGGGGAAAAAGATCTTAAGTATCGACCTGTTGCATCTGGCTGTGGCGAAGGGAACCGATCGATGCAACATCAGGGGAAAAATAACTTAAGCATCGACCCGTTGCATCCGCCTGTTGCATCGACCAGAATATAAAATTTAGTTGACCAGAATTTGAATTCTGTGAACTGGATCTATTATCCAGTGGTCGGCCCGCTCCCTTGACCCAAGTAAGTCAACCCACCCGGCCAGGTAAGCTTTCTTCTCCACTAAAATCGCAACAATGGTCATCTTCTCACTCTAAAACTTCTCAAGCTCATATCTCTCCCAATTCACAACCAAAAATTGTGATTCAAATTGCTAAATTCCGGATTTTTCATCCTTTTTCTGCATCTACCATAACCTTTTTCATTTAAGGCTTGCATCCTCAAGATATTTCACTCATATTTTTCATGAAAAATCAAGAACTTGCTCATAAGTGGAAATTTCATGGATTTATTTGGATAATGATTTCACTTGCATAAATACCTTGGGATTAGGCTCAAAAATGGTTAGGATAGGTAGCTCATGTGCTGATTTGTCATGCATTGAGTAAATTTCGAAATTTTTAGCCAAGGACTTCATTTTTGGTGTTTGTGCTTAAAAGTTTCAAACTTTGAGATTTAATTGGATTTTTGAAGCATAAAGATGGCAATTTTGATGTTGCTTATGGGAAATGGAGTGTCTTTTTGCTAATTTAGCATTTTCCTTTTTGTCTCATATATGCCTTTGCTTGAAACAACAAAGGTTGTGTCTTGATTTCTTGAAACTTATATACTCTTTGAGACAATATAGGTACCATAAAGACAACAAACAACCCAATTAAACTTCAAACCTACCAACAAGGAAGAGAGAGTTAGCACTAGAGACATGTGCCAAAGCCAACGAGAAGAGGAAAAATGCGGTTAAAGCTCAACCCAAGAACAAGCAAGGGACCGTGACTTAAAGCACCAAAGGCAACGGGAAGGCCACGGCAAGTAGCTCAGAGGGGAATGCAAAGGAGCTAGATTTAGCAACAAATTCCAAGGCTAAAGCTAAGGAAAATAGCGTTGTGCAAGAGGAAGAAGAAGACACCTCGGTAGAGGAGAAGGAGAGAGAGCCAACGGTTGAGGAATATTATGAGAAGTTCTGAACTATGAAGTTTGAGAAAGGGCTATTCGTGGACTCGGTGGTATTGAAGAATATGTGTATATATGAAGATGTTGCTCTTGTCTTCGAGAACATGGGTCTCGAGAAATTTATGACGATAAAGGATGTAGCACACAAGGACCTCACTTGTCAATTCCGTGTAACCCTTGTAGTACGGTTCTATGGGATAGGGAAAAAGAGAGCAAATGCAAGTACCGGCTTTGGAGAAATCAGATTTGATGTGAATAAGAAGACCTACCGGGTCACTTTTCATGAGCTTTGTGAAATTTGTGGTTTCAAAGAAGAAGGTACCTTTGGTGAACCATACTTTAACTATCCAAGGCATGAGATCCAATACTTTTGGGAAACAATTGCCTCCGACGACTACAAACCCGGCATCTCCAAGGGCTCTAGCATCCGGAACCCGATCCTCAAATACGTGCAAATGGCACTAAACCGCACATTCTACACTAAAGGGGAGTTTAACAAGGTCATCAAAGAGGAAATGAAATTGCTAGGCCTCGGTGTGAAACCCCTCCTCAAGACGCTAAGCAATGGAAATGAATTTAGAGGTAATGAAAAGACCATTTCCTTTGCCACTACCTTGGTGAGGCAAATACTCATTCACAAGAATTGGGCTTGGGATACTAATTCGAAGAAATCCGCATTAGCCATCGGTTGGATCATAACTCCCATCCTCAAGGCGAAAGGGATCAAGCTTTCGGTGGTTAATGAGAAATGGAAGTTGATAGATGAGAGCTACCTTGCACGGTGCAAATTCTTTAAGGGTAAGGTAGACGACAATTTTGCTTACAACCTTCAGCTCAACAAGACGTACCACGCGCAAGTCCTATTGCCTAACACCATCCTCACAACGCTTGATGAGCCAAGAAACATTTTATTTTACCCAACCAAAGACTATCTCTACAACCGAACCATCGACCCACCAATTGATGCCTTCTGCGCAAGAGCACCCAAGAAGAGCAAGACCGCTACTAGTGCACACCCCGAGGAAGTCCTTGACTCCGGTGATGAAGAGCCCGAGGACATCCCCTCCACGGTCATCTATGGTGGAGAACGGTATCACTTCGACCCGTTCAATGGTGTTATGTCTAACAACGCCATACGCCATGCTCACCACGAATAAAGACTCCTCCAACGTTGGTGCAAGTGGCAAGATCAAAGCATGAGGAAGATGACAAGAATGATTAAGAAGTTGGAGAAGACGGTTAGAGTCATGGGAAAGACAATCAAGGAGCTCAAGATGGACGGTAATTAAAGCTAGCACATCTCGAACCCTAGAGGAAGAAGAAGGTGGTCTCTACATGAGCCACACTCTCCATGTAGGAGAAATGGTGGTGCTCGGAGAGGCAAGCCACTCATTGGTACATGACGAGAAGGTAGCAAAAAGAAAAGCCATGAGATCTCCTTCACCTTGCTCAAGTAACCTGTTACTTTATATGGGGACTTCTTCCCCATCCCAAAGCTTCTAAGGTAACTCCCAAAACCTTGTAAATATTTTTCTTTCAATTGAGTCTTGTATTTTGCTTTGTCTTATTTTGAGTCCCTTCCTTAGACTTCTTCCACACCGGGACGGTGTGATTTAAGTTTGGGGGAGGGACCGGTATCTAATATCATTTGATTTGTCTTATTTTGATTTTGCATTTTGAGTGTCATGCATATCATGAACTTTATTTTTGGTGTTTGTGCTTAAAAGTTTCAAACTTTGAGATTTGAATGGATTCGTGAAGCATAAAGATGGCAATGTTGATGTTGCTTATGGTAAATGGAGTGTCTTTTTGCTAGTTGAGCATTTTCCTTTTTGTCTCATATATGCCTTTGCTTGAAACAACAAAGGTTGTGTCTTGATTTCTTGAAACTTATATACTCTTTGAGACAATATAGGTACCATGAAGACAACAAACAACCCAATTCCAACTTCAAACCTACCAACAAGGAATAGAGAATTAGCACTAGAGACATGTGCCAAAGCCAATGAGAAGAGGAAAAAGGCGGTTAAAGCTCAACCCAAGAACAAGCAAGGGACCGTGACTAAAAGCACCAAAGGCAACGGGAAGGCCGCAGCAAGTAGCTCAAAGGGGAATGCAAAGGAGCTAGCTTTAGCAACAAATTCCAAGGCTAAAGCTAAGGGAAAGAGCGTTGTGCAAGAGGAAGAAGAAGAGTATTATGAGAAGTTCTCAACTATGAAGTTCGAGCAAGGGCTATTCGTGGACTCGGTGGTATTGGAGAAGATGGGTATATATGAAGATGTTGCTCTTGTCTTCGAGAACATGGGTCTCGGGAAATTTATGTTGATAAAGGAAGTAGCTCACAAGGACCTCACATGTCAATTCATTGCAACCCTTGAAGCACAGTTCTATGGGATACGGAACAAGAGAGCAACTGCAAGTACCGGCTTTGAAGAAATCAGATTTGATGTGAATAAGAAGACCTACCGGAACCCTTTTATGAGCTTTGTGAAATTTTTGGTTTTAAAGAAGAAGGTACCTATGGTGAACCATACTTTAACTATCCAAGGCATGAGCTCCAATACTTTTGGGAAACAATTGCCTCTGACGACTACAAACCCGACATCTCCGAGGGCTCTAGCATCCGAAACCCGATCCTCAAATACGTGCAAATGGCACTAACCCGCACATTCTACACTAAGGTGGAGTTTAACAAGGTCATCAAAGAGGATATGGAATTGATAAGCCTCGGTGTGAAACTGATATGCTCAAATTAATATCCTAAAAAGTACTAAAGCAGAAGTTATAGTATAGCTAGGGGTTGTTCTCGAAGAAGTTGTTCCATCATGAATTCCATCAAATCTGATTTCTCGCCGTAGTAATTCTAGAGCTAATATGGTCAACAAACCTTTTTGTCTGTGGACTGATACGAAGAGTTCCACAAACTTAAAACTTCAGTAAACTGATATGGTCAACAAACCTTGTCCTCGAAGAAGTTGTTCCATCATGAATTCCATCTTTTTGTCTGTGGACTTTGGAGAGATGGGCTGATACGAAGAGTTCCCGTAATTGCGAGTGTTGTTACTGAAGTTCTGGTTGTTGTTGTACCCAAATTGCTGACCCTGAAATCCAGAACCACCAACGTAGTTACAATCTTCCATTTCTACTCCACCGATATTATTGACTCCATCAGCAATCTGCGATCCATCAATTCCTCCAGCTTGCTTCTTCCGCTCGAAATCAGCATTTTTGGTGCTATTGCTAGACGCCAAGTTCTCAATCAGCACGACTGCATCATCTGGATACCTGGTGTTGAAATTTCCATTACTCGCAGTATCCAGAGCCATCTGGTACCTCCAATCGATCCCTCTGTAGAATGTGCCCAGCAGATGAACTTGATTGAACCCATGGTGCGGACAATCTCTCTGATAAGATTTGAAGCGAATCCAAGCAGCCTTGAGTGCCTCTGTTGGACCCTGAGAAAATTGAGAGATCTTGTTCCAGAGCTCTTCAGACCTCGCATCATCATAGAAATTTCACAGGAATGCATTCTTCGTCTCATCCCATGTAGTTAGCGAATCAGGAGCTAACTACTTTAGCCAATAAGCAGCATCCCCACTAAGAGAGTATGGGAAACGTTTGTCGAAGAGGAACTCATTGGGCACTCCATTGTACTTCATATTAGTGACCAAATCCTCGAACCTTTCGATATGATCCATGGGATGCTCATGAGGTAGGCCATGGAAAGGACTCTGACTCACGAGAGCATAGTACACAGGCTTCAGCTCGAAATCGTTCCTCTGAAAAGTTGGGATGCGAATCGAAGATCGATTGGCATAGAACTGATCAAGTCTGTTGTGCTCGCCAAGTGTCCTAGTTCGATCACCCAACGTTGGCGCCCCCAGCTGGCGCGACAATCTCTATAACAGCAGCAGGGACAACGACATTTCCAGCTTCATCAAGTCGCTGCCCTCTCTCATTGCACACATGACCCTCTTGGTCTCTCAGAACTCCAGCTTCATCAGCTCTTAAAACCACTGGGTTGTTCATCCCTGATGTTTGCTTTGTCTTTCTGTTTGTGCGTTCAACAAGTGCTAGCTGTTTCAGTGACAGTTCAACTAGCTGAGTGCTCTTGTTGCTTCTGGTTTCACGAACAGGCATACACCTGAAAACAAAACATTAGACAAGGCACGTAAGTAACCAAAAAAATACGTTTAGTATCGATCGATACCAAGTGGTGTCGATCGATATCAACAAAAGAAGACGACGAGTATTGACCGATACTACAGAGTATCGATCGATACCGACGAACTTTGTCGAAATTTTCAACTAAAATCTAAAAAGTACCGGCGAATTGAGTCCCCGGCAACGGCGCCAAATTTGATATGCTCAAATTAATACCCTAAAAAGTACTAAAGTAGTAGTTATAGTATAGCTAGGGGTCGAACCACAAACACTCACAGAGATGCACAATAGATTGTATAGTATCGAATTAAGCTAAGCCAAGAGATGTAATTGAAAGCAGTGCAGAAATTAAAAGAGTTGTAATTCAATTGGAAGAAATACAGGCTCCGGGTATTTCTCAGTAAATCAATGAATGCAGATAAACTAACTAGCAGGATTCAGATTTAGCGCAGTTCTTGAACTCAAATCACTAAGGTATAATTAACCAACTGTCGTTGCGAGAATTCTCTAAATCTAAATCCTAGGAATTCCAAATCTCTTTGCGAATCCTAAAGTCTAAATCAGCTTTAAAGTTCATGGTTGATATGTTCACAAATCAATTAAACCAAATCTCTTTGCGAATAATCAATTTGCTCACCTAAGGTTCTATCAGGTAATTAATCGCACTGTCATGCCTAATCAATTATCCTCAGATTCGTCAACCTAGAATTAGCTTTGAACACAACCTAAGCGAAGAACTAATTCAGATGGTGAATCCTAAACAGATAATCAACCTAGCATTCAGAGAAAACCCTTATGATAACCCTGAACCTAAAGTGGATCTACTCAGACATGGAGATTGAAAGCAACATGATTGAATAGATCATCAAAGAAATCAATAAAAACAAGAGTTCAGGGTTGTCTCTCCAGAGCCAAATGTAAAATCAAAGTATAGAAAATAAAGCATAGCCTAAACAGGTGGCTGTAAAATCCCTATAAATAACCTAAATCACGTTTTGTGGCTTCTTGCAAATATTAAACACTTCTGGACCAAGTTGCAATTCTTCAACTCTTCAATAAAGTCGCATGTCGTGTCAGCCTCGATGAGTATCGATCGATACCAGGGGGTATCGATCGATGCTTGTCGTGAAATCAGGTACTTAGCAACACGACTTCAGCTTTTGCTCCAAACTGTTCCAGAAAGCTCCAATAATTCCAATAATGCTCCAAACGTGCTATAACCTGTAAAAGGCTCTAAAACACTACGAAATAGCATAAAGACTCTATAAAACGGACTTATATCATGGCCTAAAAGGGGTAAAAACCATGATATATCAGAAACCCCTCCTCAAGACGCTAAGCAATGGAAAGGAATTTAGAGGCAATGAAAAGACCCTTTCCTTTGCCACTACCTTGGTGAGGCAAATGCTCATTCACAAGAATTGGGCTTGGGAGACTAATTCGAAGAAATCCGCATTAGCCATCTGTTGGATCATAACTCCAATCCTCAAGGCGAAAGGGATCAAGCTTTCGGTGGTTAATGAGAAATGGAAGTTGATAGATGAGAGTTACCTTGCACAGTGCAAATTCTTCAAGGGTAAGGTAGACGGCAATTTTGCTTACAACCTTCAGCTCAACAAGACGTACCACGCGCAAGTCCTATTGCCTAAAACCGTCCTCACAATGCTTGATGAGCCAAGAAACATTTTGTTTTACCCAACCAAAGACTATCTCTACAACCGAACTATCGACCAACCAATTGATGCCTTCTGCGCAAGAGCACCCCAGAAGAGCAAGACCGCTACTAGTGCACACCCCGAGGAAGTCCTTCACTCCGGTGATGAAGAGCCCGAGGACTCACCCTCCACGGTCATCTATGGTGGAGAACGGTATCACTTCAACCCGTTCGATGGTGTTATGTCTAACAACGCCATACGCCATGCGCACCACGAAGCGAGACTCCTCCAACGTTGGTGCAAGTGGCAAGATCAAAGAATGAGGAAGATGACAAGAATGATTAAGAAGTTGGAGAAGACGGTTTGAGTCATGGGAAAGACAATCAAGGAGCTCAAGAGGGACGGTAAAGCTAGCACATCTCGCACCCGAGAGGAAGAAGAAGGTAGTCTCTACATGAGCCACACGCTCCATGGAGGAGAAATGGTGGTGCTCGGAGAGGCAAGCCACTTATTGGCACTTGACGAGAACGTAGCAAAAAGAAAAGCCATGAGATCTCCTTCACCTTGCTCAAGTAACCTGTCACTTTATATGGGGACTTCTTCCCCATCCCAAAGCTTCTAAGGTAACTCCCAAAACCTTGTAAATATTTTTCTTTCAATTGAGTCTTGTATTTTGCTTTGTCTTATTTTGAGTCCCTACCTTAGACTTCTTTCACACCAGGACGGTGTGATTTAAGTTTGGGGGAGGGACCGGTATCTAATATCATTTGCTTTGTCTTATTTTGATTTTGCATTTTGAGTCTCATGCATATCATTCATTTTCAACAAATTTTGAAAATATTTGCACTTCATGTAGTATTGAGTCTAGATACATATCATGTAAATATTGCATTGCATGTGCATAGGGAACTAGAATGACTTCTCCTTGTAAATATGTCGTTTTAAGAGATTAAGTCCTATGCTCTAGATCTTATGTGCGTAATCAAGGTCGAACCATGTTTGGATCTCATGTCTCATTACTTAGGTCTTAGCCGAAGCAAGTTTCGATTTGAATCCAATCCTATCTAAGTGAGAACCTTAATTTTGACACATTAATTGTCGTGTTCATGCATTGCATAATGGACTCATGGATTTCGCATACATACTTGGGTCATCTTATACCTTTTTACCACTCTTATTGGCCCAAGTAGCCAATTCCCACCTTTGGAATGGTTTACCCCGCCTAAAACCTTCTTTCAACCCTACATGTTTAGTGAGCGTTGTGAGGCCTTATTTTTGAATGGACTTAGCAAAAAGTGTTGGGTTTAGAGCGACAAGGAAAGGCTTTCATGTAGAACTAGCTCGCCCATCATGAGCTAGATTAGGCTAGGTTAGATATGATTATATTTGGGACGAGGGGAATGGATGAAAAAGAAGGAAAAAAGGGATTTTGGGATTGGAAAAGTGGAAAGAAAGAAAGAGATTTGGGAGAATGACTAGGGAAAGCAATAAGTTTGTAATGGTTGGCAAGAATATATGTGGTTTAGCTCTAAGTGAGAGAAAATATAGTCTCTAGTTGTTGATAGAAAGAAAATAAGCCAAAATGGCTAAAGGGAAGTCATGAAGAAAAATGAGAGAAACTAACGAATCTAAAAGAGGAGCTAAGCCAAAGAAAGACAAGAAAGCCAAACCATTGGTTGAACAAGAAGCCCCCCTAAATGCTTATGGAAAAGAAAGATGATGAATAGATGTGGAATAAGAAGGCAAAAACGCATTGAGAAGGGTAGCTAGGATTGGTTCCTTGTGGGTTTAGAATTAAGGTCGAATTTGTGTTGAGACATTGGGTAGATGAAAGTCTAGCCTTGTATGCATCAATTGCTTTTCACCCTTAGCATTTTGCCAAGGTCCATTCCTTCAATGAGAGATCCCTTGTTCGGAAACCGCCTCATGCATTGAGATCATCTTTGTCTCAAGACTGTATCCTTAGCCAAATGAGTTTATTTGCATTGCATGAACATGATCCACTAGAA